>CM059802.1:1529375-1966875 GCA_030435695.1 Brachymystax lenok tsinlingensis
GAATTAAGTAGCATTAACTTACCATGTGTGTCTGAGAGAGAGAGAGGGAGATTCTCTTAGGTCTGAGTAATTGTCACAGTGTAATAGGAAATGCAGCTCTGTCTCTACCTCTCCCCTGGAGCAGAGTGAGCACAGCCTGTCCTCTCTGGGCAGCCAGGTTTGTCTGTGTCGACCGGTCTCTATAGCCAGTCTGTCCTCTCTGGGCTGCCAGGTTTGTCTGTGTCGACCGGTCTCTATAGCCAGACTGTCCTCTCTGGGCAGCTAGGTTTATCTGTGACGACTGGTCTCTATAGCCAGACTGTCCTCTCTGGGCAGCCAGACTGTCCTCTCTGGGCAGCCAGGTTTGTCTGTGACGACTGGTCTCTATAGCCAGACTGTCCTCTCTGGGCAGCCAGACTTTCCTCTCTGGGCAGCCAGGTTTGTCTGTGTCGACCGGTCTCTATAGCCAGACTGTGCTCTCTGAGTCTGTACCTAGTCAGTGTTTTCCTCAGTTTTCTATCAGTCACAGTGGTCAGATAGTCTGCCACCATGTACTGTCTGATTAGAGACAAATAGCATTGAAGTTTACTTCGATTTTTTGTGGTGTCTTTCCAATAGGTGATATATATTTATTTTTGCTTTGTGATGATTTGGTTGGACCAGATGCTCTGTGTGATGTCCTGAGGCTCTATGGTGTTGGTTTGGGTTAGTGAACTGAGCCTCAGAACCAGCTGGCTGAGTGCTGTCCTGAGGCTCTATGGGGTTGGTTTGGGTTAGTGAACTGAGCCTCAGAACCAGCTGGCTGAGTGCTGTCCTGAGGCTCTATGGGGTTGGTTTAGGTTAGTGAACTGAGCCTCAGAACCAGCTGACTGAGTGCTGTCCTGAGGCTCTATGGGGTTGGTTTGGGTTAGTGAACTGAGCCTCAGAACCAGCTGACTGAGTGCTGTCCTGAGGCTCTATGGGGTTGGTTTGGGTTAGTGAACTGAGCCTCCAGAACCAGCTGGCTGAGTGCTGTCCTGAGGCTCTATGGGGTTGGTTTGGGTTAGTGAACTGAGCCTCAGAACCAGCTGACTGAGTGCTGTCCTGAGGCTCTATGGGGTTGGTTTGGGTTAGTGAACTGAGCCTCAGAACCAGCTGGCTGAGTGCTGTCCTGAGGCTCTATGGGGTTGGTTTGGGTTAGTGAACTGAGCCTCAGAACCAGCTGGCTGAGTGCTGTCCTGAGGCTCTATGGGGTTGGTTTGGGTTAGTGAACTGAGCCTCAGAACCAGCTGACTGAGTGCTGTCCTGAGGCTCTATGGGGTTGGTTTGGGTTAGTGAACTGAGCCTCAGAACCAGCTGGCTGAGTGCTGTCCTGAGGCTCTATGGGGTTGGTTTGGGTTAGTGAACTGAGCCTCAGAACCAGCTGACTGAGTGCTGTCCTGAGGCTCTATGGGGTTGGTTTGGGTTAGTGAACTGAGCCTCAGAACCAGCTGGCTGAGTGCTGTCCTGAGGCTCTATGGGGTTGGTTTGGGTTAGTGAACTGAGCCTCAGAACCAGCTGGCTGAGGGGACTCTTCTCTTGTTTCATCTCTTGACATTGTAGAGCTGTGTGATGGAATGTTCTGGGGTCACTTGTTTTTAGATGGTTGTAAAATGTGATGTTTCTTTTCTTCTATTTGAATGAGGAGGGGGTATCTCCTTCTCTCTCTCTAACTCTGCCTTCTTCTCACCCTTTCGGTCTCTCTCTTTCTCTCTTCCGTTCTTTTCAACTTCCTCTCTGCCTTCACCTCCTGTTCTCTACCCCTTCCTCTATCTTAGTGCTTTCACACAGGAATCACGGTATGTTGCCTGTAAAAACACGTTTCATTCAAAGAGCCCTATTGTTACCTCAGTTTTGTGTACCATTCGCCTTTCACATAGCTATTCCATTTGCCGGGAAGGAGCAAGAGACATTCAACGTTGACCCTGTTGTTGCGACTGTTGTCACGGTAAACTGACAGCGTTCTTTAATTCCTCTGTTTAGATTCAGATGTTCCCGTGCTTTCGTTATTTCACAACAGTAAGTTAGCAGCTTTGCCGTAGCCTACTTGTAAGTCATTTGTAAATAATTACCTTGTGTTTTCCTGTTTTATGGTCAATAAATAGTTGTCAGATACGTTCTGCTAGCCTAATTATATACATCTGGCTAGATGAAGAAATAAAATCATTCCTTTGTTAATGCAGGTCCTAAGAAACATTATGAGGCTACTATAATTTATTTTCAAAAGAATAGAAATGTAATATTTTGAAATGAATTGTGTTTCTGGTCTGTGCTGCACCATGCAAATGAAATCAATAGTTGTTATTTTGTTCATTAAACAGACAGGAGACATTCCCCTGCCCTGGCCACAGTCAACACACACAGGGCCTAGATTTTATAGTGAGAATTTATCATGGAATATAACAAAATAAATAATAAACAATATATCTCCCACACAACTTGAGTGTCAACGAATGTGTGGAACCGCTGTCACGTAAACAAAACGTTTTCAGGCCATTGTTCATTTTTCAATCATGTAAAGAAATAAAGAATGGGACCTGGATGGGCCTCTGATGGCAGAGCGTTACTCTTCTGATCCATTCCCCCAGGCTAAATGGCAGTATACATTCCTCTAGGCTAAATGGCAGTATACATTCCCCCAGGCTAAATGGCAGTATACATTCCCCCAGGCTAAATGGCAGTGTACATTCCCCCAGGCTAAATGGCAGTATACATTCCTCTAGGCTAAATGGCAGTATACATTCCCCCAGGCTAAATGGCAGTATACATTCCCCCAGGCTAAATGGCAGTATACATTCCCCCAGGCTAAATGGCAGTGTACATTCCCCCAGGCTAAATGGCAGTATACATTCCCCCAGGCTAAATGCCAAAGCATTTCTGTGTTGATACGAAAGAGTATCTCAAGGACGGAACTACAGACATTTAAATGGAGACAAGAATAGGATGTTTATGATTTAATGCCAAAGACGGTAAGATGAAAGGCGACATTCATACTAGGGGGTTGGCGGGACTTTAAAACACCCCAATCATGACTAGGTCAGTTGGTGGAAACAGAAATGCAGGCTTTGTTGCCCGGCAACACCTTTCAGATAAAATCTCTCTCTCTCTCTCTCTCTCTCTCTCTCTCTCTCTCTCTCTCTCTCTCTCTCTCTCTCTCTCTCTCTCTCTCTCTCTCTCTCTCTCTCTCTCTCTCTCTCTCTCTCTCCCCCCCTTTCCCTCTCTGTCTCCCGTCGCTCTCTATTCCTCTTCCTTCTCTCTCTTTCTTTCTCCCTCCTTTGTGGTTGTGTCCTCTCCGTGTCTCAGCCAGGTGAATGCCTCCTCTCTCTCTCTTTGTGGTAAAGAAAAGGAAGAGAGAAAGAGAGAGTGCGTTCAGAAACAAAAGGGCGATGCCTCACCCAGGATGTCTGGAGTGTGTGAGAGAAAGACATTTTCTTTAGAGGAAGAAGGAGGGGAGGATGGCATTGTGTCCTCCTTCCTGTGGCATTGTGTGTGTGTGTGTGTGTGTGTGTGTGTGTGTGTGTGTGTGTGTGTGTGTGTGTGTGTGTGGTGTGTGTCATTTCAGACGCTGTAGAAAGTAAACAAAAATACTTTTTGACAGCCTTGTCATTGTGGTGGAAATATCTTATTTCATCAGAGCCTCAAAGACAGAGCACCAGTCTGTCCTGTTATTTATATACAGCACCAGTCTGTCCTGTTATTTATATACAGCACCAGTCTGTCCTGTTATTAATATACAGCACCAGTCTGTCCTGTTATTTATATACAGCACCAGTCTGTCCTGTTATTAATATACAGCACCAGTCTGTCCTGTTATTAATATACAGCACCAGTCTGTCCTGTTATTTATATACAGCACCAGTCTGTCCTGTTATTTATATACAGCACCAGTCTGTCCTGTTATTTCTATACAGCACCAGTCTGTCCTGTTATTTATATACAGCACCAGTCTGTCCTGTTATTTATATACAGCACCAGTCTGTCCTGTTATTTATATACAGCACCAGTCTGTCCTGCTATTTATATACAGCACCAGTCTGTCCTGTTATTTATATAGAGCACCAGTCTGTCCTGTTATTTATATAAAGCACCAGTCTGTCCTGTTATTTATATAGAGCACCAGTCTGTCCTGTTATTTCTATACAGCACCAGTCTGTCCTGTTATTTATATAGAGCACCAGTCTGTCCTGTTATTTATATAGAGCACCAGTCTGTCCTGTTATTTATATAAAGCACCAGTCTGTCCTGTTATTTATATAGAGCACCAGTCTGTCCTGTTATTTATATACAGCACCAGTTGTACTGTTATTTATATACAGCACCAGTCTGTCCTGTTATTTATATACAGCACCAGTCTGTCCTGTTATTTATATAGAGCACCAGTCTGTCCTGTTATTTATATAGAGCACCAGTTGTACTGTTATTTATATACAGCACCAGTCTGTCCTGTTATTTATATAGAGCACCAGTCTGTCCTGTTATTTATATACAGCATCAGTCTGTCCTGTTATTTATATACAGCACCAGTCTGTCCTGTTATTTATATAGAGCACCAGTCTGTCCTGTTAATCATATACAGCACCAGTCTGTCCTGTTATTTATATAGAGCACCAGTCTGTCCTGTTATTTATATACAGCACCAGTCTGTCCTGTTATTTATATAGAGCACCAGTCTGTCCTGTTATTAATATACAGCACCAGTCTGTCCTGTTATTTATATACAGCACCAGTCTGTCCTGCTATTTATATAGAGCACCAGTCTGTCCTGTTATTTATATACAGCACCAGTCTGTCCTGTTATTTATATACAGCACCAGTCTGTCCTGTTATTTATATACAGCACCAGTCTGTCCTGTTATTTATATAGAGCACCAGTCTGTCCTGTTATATATATATACAGCACCAGTCTGTCCTGTTATTAAAATACAGCACCAGTCTGTCCTGTTATTTATATACAGCACCAGTCTGTCCTGTTATTTATATAGAACACCAGTCTGTCCTGTTATTTATATAGAGCACCAGTCTGTCCTGTTATTTATATAGAGCACCAGTCTGTCCTGTTATATATATATACAGCACCAGTCTGTCCTGTTATTAAAATACAGCACCAGTCTGTCCTGTTATTAAAATACAGCACCAGTCTGTCCTGTTATTTATATACAGCACCAGTCTGTCCTGTTATTTATATAGAGCACCAGTCTGTCCTGTTATTTATATAGAGCACCAGTCTGTCCTGTTATTTATATAGAACACCAGTCTGTCCTGTTAATCATATACAGCACCAGTCTGTCCTGCTATTTATATAGAGCACCAGTCTGTCCTGTTATTTATATACAGCACCAGTCTGTCCTGCTATTTATATAGAGCACCAGTCTGTCCTGTTATTTATATACAGCACCAGTCTGTCCTGTTATTTATATAGAGCACCAGTCTGTCCTGTTATTTATATACAGCACCAGTCTGTCCTGTTATTTATATGGAGCACCAGTCTGTCCTGTTATTTATATAGAGCACCAGTCTGTCCTGTTATTTATATAGAGCACCAGTCTGTCCTGTTATTTATATAGAGCACCAGTCTGTCCTGTTATTTATATAGAACACCAGTCTGTCCTGTTAATCATATACAGCACCAGTCTGTCCTGCTATTTATATAGAGCACCAGTCTGTCCTGTTATTTATATACAGCACCAGTCTGTCCTGCTATTTATATACAGCACCAGTCTGTCCTGTTATTTCTATACAGCACCAGTCTGTCCTGTTATTTATATACAGCACCAGTCTGTCCTGTTATTTCTATACAGCACCAGTCTGTCCTGTTATTTATATAGAGCACCAGTCTGTCCTGTTATTTATATAGAACACCAGTCTGTCCTGTTAATCATATACAGCACCAGTCTGTCCTGCTATTTATATAGAGCACCAGTCTGTCCTGTTATTTATATACAGCACCAGTCTGTCCTGCTATTTATATACAGCACCAGTCTGTCCTGTTATTTCTATACAGCACCAGTCTGTCCTGTTATTTATATACAGCACCAGTCTGTCCTGTTATTTCTATACAGCACCAGTCTGTCCTGTTATTTATATAGAGCACCAGTCTGTCCTGCTATTTATATACAGCACCAGTCTGTCCTGCTATTTATATACAGCACCAGTCTGTCCTGTTATTTCTATACAGCACCAGTCTGTCCTGTTATTTATATAGAGCACCAGTCTGTCCTGTTATTTATATACTGCACCAGTCTGTCCTGTTATTTATATAGAGCACCAGTCTGTCCTGTTATTTATATAGAGCATCAGTCTAAACGTGGTAACCCTCGCAAGGCTGCCGGCTCAGACGGCATCCCTAGCCGCGTCCTCAGAGCATTCGCAGACCAGCTGGCTGGTGTGTTTATGGACATATTCAATCAATCCTTATCCCAGTCTGCAGTTCCCACATGCTTCAAGAGGGCCACCATTGTTCCTGTTCCCAAGAAAGCTAAGTCAACTGAGCTTCTTAGGGTGCAGCTCCCGAGGTGACGGTTTTGGAGAGCCTGGCGTGCCCAAAGTAAAATGCCTCCCACTCAGGCCCAGAAAATAGGATATGCACATATTTAGTACCAGTGGATAGGAAACACTCTGACGTTTCTAAGAGTGTTAAAGTTTTGTCTGTGAGTAATACAGAACGGATATGGCAGGCGAAAACCCGAGGAATTTCTTTCCTGGAAAAAGTGATTTTGACACATTGCCTCATTTGGAACCCCTCCTTTATGAAAATGCCCATATAAGGGAGTATGAATGCAGTACCTATTGCTTCCTCTGGATGTCAACAGTCTCTAGACACTGTTTTGATTCTGTTTAGTTTCTTTAGATGGCAGAAGAAGAAGAATTAGGAAGTTGCCACACAGAAGCGCTAGCGCCCCTAACCCATCTGGACAAGAGGAATACCTATGTAAGAATGGTGTTCATTGACTACAGCTCGGCATTTAACTCATCATTAAGCTCGAGACCCTGGGTCTCGACCCCGCCCTGTGCAACTGCGTCCTGGACTTTCTGACGGGCTGTCCCCAGGTGGTGAGAGTAGGAAACAACATCTCCACCCCGCTGATCCTCAACACTGGGGCCCCACAAGGGTGCGTTCTCAGCCCTCTCCTGTACTCCCTGTTCACCCATGACTGCGTGCCCAGGCATGCCTCCAACTCAATCATCAAGTTTGCAGACTACACAACAGCGGTAGGCTTGATTACCAACAAAGACGAGACGGCCTACAAGGAGGAGGTGAGGGCCCTCCAGGTGGTGGGGTTGGCGGAGACCAGGCAGCGCAGAGAAGTCTCGAGGTCCTGGTTGGCTCGCTCCGACTACCCGTTGCACTGGGGGTGGACCCAATGAGGGTGCAGATCGCCTTCCAGAACCGGGATGAGAACTGAGGGCCCCGGTCAGAGACCATGTTGACATGGATCCGGAAGACGTGCTGCACCATGAGCTGGGCCGTCTCTTTGGCAGAGGGAGAGGAGTGAAGTGGGCGGCTTTGGAAAACCGATCCATCACCGATCCATCACTGTCAAGATGGCAGTGTTGCCATCAGATGGGGGAAAACCCGTGACATAGTCCAGGGAGATGTGAGACCAGGGACGGTGAGGGACAGGCAGAGGTTGGAGGAAACCAGCCGGAGCTTGTTGAGGAGTCTTGTTTTGTGCACAAACCATGCAAGCAGCGATGAATGTGGAGACGTCAGGGACCACGGTAGGCCACCAAAAGCGCTGTCGCACAAAAGCCAGGGTCCGACGGGAGCCGGGTGGCAGGCCGGTCTGGAGGAGTGGGCCCACTCCAGGACTGCGTTGCGGACCGCGTCTGGCACGAACCTCCGGTTATCTGGGCCCCGGGGTTCAGCTGGGAACACTGCGCCTCCCGGACCTTCTTCCCTGTACCCCAACTGAGTGCCGCCGCCAGACATGAGGTGGGAAGGATGGGGCTATAGCGGCGAGACTGTGCATCCGGCTTGACATTGTTGGATTCCGGCCGATATGAGAGGGAGAATTTGAACTGTGTGAGCCGCAGGGCCCATCTGGCTTGCCTGGAGTTGAGGCGTTTGGCTGTGCGGAGATACTCCAGGTTTTCATGGTTGGTCCATACGAACGGATTTTCCTCCCCTTCCAGCCAGTGCCTCCTCCAATGCCATCTTCACTGCGAGAAGCTCATGATACCCCACATCGTAGTTTTTCTCCATGGCGTTGATGCGATGGGAGAAGAAGGCGCAGGGAGGCAGCTTGAGGTCCAGGGCAGAACAGGACAGCCCCCACTCCTATATCAGAAGCATCAGCCTCCACCACGAACTGACGGGAAGCGATAAACAGCAGTATTTGAGGCAGTGTTTGAGGTCCCGGAGCGGGACTATGTGAATGGAACCTTAGGAGAGGTGAGGGCAGACAGGGTGGAGGCCAGGGTGCTGTAACCCCAGATAAAGCGGTGATAAAAGTTGGTGAACCCCAGGAAACATTATAGGTGCACCCTAGACGCAGGCTGGGGCCAATCTACCACTGCTCTCCCCTTCCCGGGATCCATCATGCCAAATGGCATGACCAAATACTCGTAGTGGCCGCTGGCCGTGTTGAAGGCGGTGTTCCACTCATCCCCCTCCTGTATCCGCACCAGGTGGTAGGCGTTCCGTAGATCCAGCTTGGCGGACCCCTGGAGCGGCTTGAAGGCCGAGGAGATGAGTGGTAGTGGGTAGCGGTTCCTCACCATTGTGTCAATGAGTCCCCGGTAGTTGTCGCACGGGAGCAGGGTCTTGTCCTTCTTCTCCACAAAGAAAAACTCTTTGCCAGCGGGAGAGGACAAAGGATGGATAAATCCTGCAACTAGGGAGTCCCCTAGCCTTGGTCTCCGGTCCCGACAGTGAGTACAGTCGTCCCCAGAGCGGAGCGGTGCATAGCGAGTAGGTCATACGGTCGGTGCGGTGGAAGTGAAGTGGCCCGGGCCTTGCTGAACACCTCCCAGAGGGTCCTGGTACTCTGCGGGAATGCCGGAGAGGTCCGGGGCACCTTCCGAGCCCCCAGGCAGACGTCCCGGGGCAGGTTGTGCTGAGGCAATGGGCATGACAGAACGGATTCCAGCTCATGATGGCACCAGTAGACCAGTTGATGAGTGTGTCGCTGGAGCCAGAAGAATCCCAAAACCACGTGAATCTGAGGAGACTTGATGAGCAGACATTGAATAGTCTCGCTGTGATTCCCTGACACCCATAGGTTGATGGGAATGGTATTAAAACTACTTAGGGAGAAACGGGGCGCTAGCGGGCCGCTCCCGACACTACCCAGTGAAATGTAAGGCGTCAAATTTAAAATCCAAAGGTTTAATTATTAAACATTAATCAATATACAAGTGTTGCATAGTCATCAAAAGCTCTGATTCTTGGCAATATCACAGCATTGTCAGATTTCAAAAAGGCTTTACGGCGAAAGCACAACATTTGATTGTTTGAGGATAGCACCTCTAACATTTATGCATTAGCATCAATTCATATCCAGCGCGGGTCACACAAAACCATATAAGAGCTAAAATAAATCACTTACCTTTCGAAGAACTTCTGCTGAGGGCCTCCCAAGTGTCCAACGAAGACATCCAATGGTGCTTTTGTTAGAAAAAGTAATTTATTATATCCATAAATCTCTGTTTGGTTGGCGCGTTATGTTCAGAAAATCCACCGTCGAGTCGCCCATTGAACCGTGAAGAGAACGCGTTCAAATATACCTATACACTTTTCCTAAACAAATCAAATACCAGTTAAAATGCAACCTTAGCTATCCTTTTATGAATATTAGTGATAATATTTCAAATTATACCTATCAACTTTGTCCAAACAAATCAAACATAATTTTTGATGTATCCTTAGGTATCCTTTTATGTATATTTACTATAATATTTCAACCGGATTATAGCCTGAACAATAGGAAAGGAAAAAACCACAGAGCGTGCGAGACCGTGAACGGGCATGTCATTCAATTGAGTTCTGGGGTCCACGTCTAAATTCTTCTTCTATTGGCTTCTAATTCAACCTAAGGTCATGAAACCCTGTCTAAAGACTGTTGACATCCAGCATTCTAGGTCCTATATAACGTTGAATACAATAGGCAGCCAGGAGAAAAATGTCATCTACAAAATAACTGCAAATCCGGATGGATTTTCCTCTGGTTTTCGCCTGCTATATCAGTTCTGTCATACTCACAGACATTATTTTAATGGTTTTAGAAACTTCAGCGTGTTTCCTATCCAATAGTACTAATTATGTGTATATCCTAGTTTCTGGGCCTGAGTGGCAGGTATTTTACTTTGGGCACACCAGACTCTCCAAAACCGACACCTCGGCTGATGATGCCTAAAGATTTAAACTCCCGAGCAGATAGCTTGTCTGTGCAAGAACATATCGATCATCGCTTCCTCTCCGCTGCCCACTTGCGGAAATCCACCACATGGTCTGCCACCCTGCGGGAGTCTTGCCAAAGCTGGATTACCTTCTGGGCAGCTTCACTCCCGGAGAACGGGGCATCAAAAACCTTCTTCACCTCTCCCACGAACCCCTTCCAGGCTAACGGATATAGCCTGCTGTTGTTCCCACACAGCAACAGCAGTAGCCCAGGTGAGAGCCCTCCCGGACATCAGCACGATGAGGTAGGCTATCGTGGAGCGAGGGGAAGGAGGAGGGCTGAAGATTGAAGGTGTGGGCATCCTGAACGCTCGGCTCGCCATTGAAGCATTCCGGTGGCCGATGAGATGGTGCTGCTAACAGCTGAGGGGTTAAAATAAATAAAATGCATACAATTTATAACATTTTTCACATGCGTTTTTCTGGATTTTTTTGTTGTTATTCTGTCTCTCACTGTTCAAATAAACCTACCATTAAAATTATAGACTGATCATTTCTTTGTCAGTGGGCAAACGTACAAAATCAGCAGGGGATCAAATACTTTTTTCCCCTCACTGTATATGTGTTGTCTCTGACATAACCACAGGTGCTTCAACAATTACCCTCACACACACCTTGTCACGTCAGACTAGGGGAGAAATGGAGTGTGTCTGGGTTATGGGCCTGAACTACCTAACACACTCCAGAGAGACGGGAGGGGGGGAAGATAACGAAGGAGAGAAAGAGAGAGAGGAAAAAGAGGAACTATTATTAAAAGTTCTCCTTCCCTCTCTCCCTCTCTTTATCCCTCTCTCTCTCTCTCCCGCTCTCTCTCACTCTCTCCCTCCCTCACTCTATCCCTCTCTCTCTCCCTCTCTCTCCCCCTTTATCCCTCTCTCCATCCCTCTCGCCCTCCCTCTCTCTATCCCTCTCTCCCCTCCCTCTCTCCCTCTCGCTATCCCTCTCTCTATCCCTCCCTCTCTCTCTCTCTCCCTCTCTCCATCCCTCTCTCCATCCCTCGCTCAATTCCTTCCTCCCTACCTCTCTCTATCCTTCTCTCTCTCTCTCTCTCTCTCTCTCTCTCTCTCTCTCTCTCTCTCTCTCTCTCTCTCTCTCTCTCTCTCTCCTCTCTCTATCTCTCTCTCTATCCCTCTGTCAATTATTTGGATACAAAAATATGTTAAATTGCCTCTCTCTCTCAGGGATCTTAGTATGAACAGCATCAGTGAGCTGCAGCCCAGAGCCTTCCACAGCCTGCACCTGCTGACAGAACTGTGAGTACCACACACACACAGAACTGTGAGTACCACACACACACACAGAACTGTGAGTACCACACACACACATATAGAACTGTGAGTACCACACACACACATAACTGTGAGTACCACACACACACACACACACACACACACACACACACACACACACACACACACACACACACACACACACACACACACACACACACACACACACACACACACACACACACACACACACACACACACACACACACACACACACACACACACACACACACACACACACACACGGAGAACTGTGTTATGTCATGTCAGAAAGAACAACAGCTATAGAGTGTGTTATGTCAATTTAGTAGAGCAGATGTCATGTCATGTCAGTAAGTAGAGCAAACCAGCGGATGTCCCTGTCTGAATAAACACGGTTCTGCCCTGAGGGGCATGTGTGTTTTTATCTGAGCCTTCCAGCACCTGCTGCTTTCTCTGCTAATGCCTGTCACCAGTCAGGTATGAGGGGTGTGTTTGTCTGTGTGTGTTTGTGTGTGTTTGTCTGTGTGTGTTTGTGTGTGTGTGTTTGTCTGTGTGTGTCTGTGTGTGTTTGTGTGTGTTTGTCTGTGTTTGTCTGTGTGTGTTTGTGTGTGTTTGTCTGTGTGTGTTTGTGTGTGTTTGTGTGTGTTTGTCTGTGTGTGTCTGTGTGTGTTTGTCTGTGTGTGTTTGTGTGTGTTTGTCTGTGTGTGTCTGTGTGTGTTTGTGTGTGTGTGTCTGTGTGTGTTTGTCTGTGTGTGTCTGTGTGTGTTTGTGTGTGTGTGTCTGTGTGTGCTTGTCTGTGTGTGTGTGTGTGTGTTTGTCTGTGTGTGTGTGTGTTTGTCTGTGTGTGTCTGTGTGTGTTTGTGTGTGTGTGTCTGTGTGTGTTTGTGTGCATGTGACAGACTAGCATTGTGTAATCGAGTATGTCCACCCTTGTCCCCGCACTGAACTTGAACCATGGAAATCATTACGATGTGTTTAGTGTCCGTCCAAAGATTGGAAGGTTGTGGGAGTTTGGCCGAGTCATACCAAAGATTGTAAAAATGGGACCTGATGCGTATCTGCTTGGCACTCAGCAATAAAGAGATAGATTGGGGATAAGGCCCTGTGATAGACTAGCGTCCAGGGGTTGTAGTTGTACATCAAGCTGCCTCAAGCTACAGATCCAAGAGATAGGCTCCTGCTGTTCTAGCTCGCTCAGCTGTGTTATGTCATGCAATGCTACTTACTTTGAAAAAGCACCATAAGCCAAGGCAATCACAACACATCATACTTTAGAACCAAGCCAAGGCAATCACAACACATCATACTTTAGAACCAAGCCAAGGCAATCACAACACATCATACTTTAGAACCAAGCCAAGGCAATCACAACACATCATACTTTAGAACCAAGCCAAGGCAATCACAACACATCATACTTTAGAACCAAGCCAAGGCAATCACACCAGTACCTCATACTTTAGATCCAAGCCAAGGCAATCACAACACCACCTCATACTTTAGATCCAAGCCAAGGCAATCACAACACCACCTCATACTTTAGATCCAAGCCAAGGCAATCACAACACCAGCCTCAGTTTTAAAGCTTTTCATCTCTTCTGATCTCTGATCTTTTCTGATCTCTTTTCATCTCCTTTCATCTCCTCTGGTGTCTCATCAGCATTAGCATCGAACAACCCCCGTGATATGAAACTTTTCAGGGAAGTCAGGAACCAATATACACTGGCAGTTAGGAAAGCCAAGGCTAGCTTTTTCAAGCAGAAATTTGCTTCCTGTAACACAAACTCAAAAAAGTTCTGGGACACTGTAAAGTCCATGGAGAATAAGAGCACCTCCTCCCAGCTGCCCACTGCACTGAGGATAGGAAACACTGTCACCACCGATAAACCCACAATAATTGAGAATTTCAATAAGCAATTTTTCTACGGCTGACCATGCTTTCTACATGGCTACCCCTACCCCGTTCAACAGCCCTGCACCCCCCTCAGTAACTCGCCAAAGCCTCCCCCATTTCTCCTTCTCCCAAATCCAGATTGCTGATGTTCTGAAAGAGCTGCAAAATCTGGACCCCTACAAATTAGCCGGGCTAGACAATCTGGACCCTTTCTTTCTAAAATGTTCTGCCGAAATTGTTGCAACCCCTATTACTAGCCTGTTCAACCTCTCTTTCATGTTGTCTGAGATTCCCAAAGACTGGAAAGCAGCTGCGGTCATCCCCCTCTTCAAAGGGGGAGACACTCTTGACCCAAACTGCTATAGACCTATATCTATCCTACCCTGCCTTTCTAAGGTCTTTGAAAGCCAAGTTAACAAACAGATTACCAACCATTTCGAATCCCACCGTACCTTCTCCACTATGCAATCCGGTTTCCACCTCAGCCACGCTCAAGGTCCTAAATGACATCATAACCGCCATCGATAAGAGACATATCTGTGCAGCCGTATTCATTGATCTGGCCAAGGCTTTCGACTCTGTCAATCACCACATCCTTATCGGCAGACTCGACAGCCTTGGTTTCTCAAATGATTGCCTCGCGTGGTTCACCAACTACTTCTCCGATAGAGTTCAGTGTGTCAAATCGGAGGGCCTGTTGTCCGGGCCTCTGGCTGTCTCTATGGGGATGCCACAGGGTTCAATTCTTGGGCTGACTCTCTTCTCTGTATACATCAATGATGTCGCTCTTGCTGCTGGTGAGTCTCTGATCCACCTCTACGCAGACGACACCATTTTGTATACTTCTGGCCCTTCTTTCGATATTGTGTTAACTACCCTCCAGACGAACTTCAATGCCATACAACACTCCTTCCGTGGCCTCCAACTGCTCTTAAACGCAAATAAAACTAAATTCATGTCTTCAACCGATCGCTCCCTGCACCTGCCCGCCCGTCCAGCATCACTACTCTGGACAGTTCTGTCTTAGATTATGTGGACAACTACAGATATCTAGGTGTCTGGTTAGACTGTAAACTCTCCTTCCAGACTCACATCAAACATCTCCAATCCAAAATTAAATCTAGAATTGGCTTCCTATTTCGCAACAAAGCATTCTTCTCATGCTGCCAAACTTACCCTCGTAAAACTGACTATCCTACTGATCCTCGACTTCAGTGATGTCATTTATAAAACAGCCTCCAACAGTCTACTCTACAAATTGGATGCAGTCTATCACAGTGCCATCCGTTTTGTCACCAAAGCCCCATGTACCACCCACCACTGCGACCTGTACGCTCTTGTTGGCTGGCCCTCGCTTTACACTTGTCGCCATACCCACTGGCTCCAGGTCATCTACAAGTCCCTGCTAGGTAAAGCCCCGCCTTATCTCAGCTCGCTGGTCACCATAGCAGCACCAACCCGTAGCACGCGCTCCAGCAGGTATATCTCACTGGTCACCCCCAAAGCCAATTCCTCCTTTGGACAACTTTCCTTCCAGTTCTCTGAAGCCAATGACTGGAACGAACTACAAAAATCTCTGAAACTGGAGACACTTATCTCCCTCACCAGCTTTAAGCACCAGCTGTCAGAGCAGTTCACAGACCCCTGCACCTGTACATAGCCCAACCAACTACCTCATCCCCTACCGTAGTCATTTATTTATCTTGCTCCTTTGCACCCCAGTATTTTTACTTTGCACATTCATCTACTGCACATTTACCATTCCAGTGTTTAAATGCTATACTGTAATTATTTCGCCACCATGGCCTATTTATCACCTTACCTTCCTTATCCTACCTCATTTGCACACATTGTATATAGATTCGTTTTTTATCTACTGTATTATTGACTGAGTGTTTTGTTTATGTGTAACTCTGTGTTGTTGTATGTGTCGAACTGCTTTGCTTTATCTTGGCCAGGTCGCAGTTGTAAATGAGAACTTGTTCTCAACTTGCCCACCTGGTTAAATAAAGCTTAAAAAATATATATATCTCCTCTGGTGTCCTCTCATCTCCTCTGGTGTCCTCTCATCTCCTCTGGTGTCCTCTCATCTCCTCTGGTGTCCTCTCATCTCCTCTGGTGTCCTCTCATCTCCTCTGGTGTCCTCTCATCTCCTCTGGTGTCTCATCTCCTCTGGTGTCCTCTCATCTCCTCTGGTGTCCTCTCATCTCCTCTGGTGTCCTCTCATCTCCTCTGGTGTCCTCTCATCTCCTCTGGTGTCCTCTCATCTCCTCTGGTGTCTCATCTCCTCTGGTGTCCTCTCATCTCCTCTGGTGTCCTCTCATCTCCTCTGGTGTCTCATCTCCTCTGGTGTCCTCTCATCTCCTCTGGTGTCTCATCTCCTCTGTCCCAGTCGTATATCTACAGCTTGGTTTCTCTGTCCCAGTCATATATCTACAGCTTGGTTTCTCTGTCCCAGTCATATATCTACAGCTTGGGTTTCTCTGTCCCAGTCATATATCTACAGCTTGGGTTTCTCTGTCCCAGTCGTATATCTACAGCTTGGGTTTCTCTGTCCCAGTCGTATATCTACAGCTTGGGTTTCTCTGTCCCAGTCGAATATCTATAATTACTTAGTCATACAATAATATATACTTACTTAATTACACAATCTACTGTAATTACTTACTGATAGAATCTAATATAATTGTTAATCTCTCTTCCCGTTTCTCCTGTCTCTCTGTTCCTGTCTCTCTTTCTGTTCCTGTCTCTCTTTCTGTTCCTGTCTCTCTCTCTGTTCCTGTCTCTCTTTCTGTTCCTGTCTCTCTCTCTTTCTGTTTCTCTCTGTTCCTGTCTCTCTCTCTTTCTGTTCCTGTCTCTCTCTCTGTTCCTGTCTCTCTCTCTGTTCCTGTCTCTCTTTCTGTTCCTGTCTCTCTCTCTTTCTGTTCCTGTCTCTCTCTCTTTCTGTTTCTCTCTGTTCCTGTCTCTCTCTCTTTCTGTTCCTGTCTCTCTCTCTGTTCCTGTCTCTCTTTGTGTTCCTGTCTCTCTCTCTGTTCCTGTCTCTCTTTCTGTTCCTGTCTCTCTCTCTTTGTGTTCCTGTCTCTCTCTCTGTTCCTGTCTCTCTCTCTTTCTGTTTCTCTCTGTTCCTGTCTCTCTCTCTTTCTGTTCCTGTCTCTCTCTCTGTTCCTGTCTCTCTTTGTGTTTCTGTCTGTCTCTCTGTTCCTGTCTCTCTTTCTGTTCCTGTCTCTCTCTCTGTTCCTGTCTCTCTTTGTGTTCCTGTCTGTCTCTCTGTTCCTGTCTCTCTTTCTGTTCCTGTCTCTCTTTCTGCTCCTGTCTCTCTTTCTGTTCCTGTCTCTCTCTCTTTCTGTTCCTGTCTCTCTCTCTTTCTGTTTCTCTCTGTTCCTGTCTCTCTCTCTTTCTGTTCATGTCTCTCTCTCTGTTCCTGTCTCTCTCTCTGTTCCTGTCTCTCTTTCTGTTCCTGTCTCTCTCTCTTTCTGTTTCTCTCTGTTCCTGTCTCTCTCTCTGTTCCTGTCTCTCTCTCTGTTCCTGTCTCTCTCTCTTTGTGTTCCTGTCTCTCTTTCTGTTCCTGTCTCTCTTTCTGTTCCTGTCTCTCTCTCTTTGTGTTCCTGTCTCTCTTTCTGTTCCTGTCTCTCTTTCTGTTCCTGTCTCTCTCTCTTTGTGTTCCTGTCTCTCTTTCTGTTCCTGTCTCTCTTTCTGTTCCTGTCTCTCTCTCTTTGTGTTCCTGTCTCTCTCTCTTTGTGTTCCTGTCTCTCTTTCTGTTCCTGTCTCTCTCTCTGTTCCTGTCTCTCTTTCTGTTCCTGTCTCTCTTTCTGTTCCTGTCTCTCTTTCTGTTCCTGTCTCTCTTTCTGTTCCTGTCTCTCTCTCTGTTCCTGTCTCTCTTTCTGTTCCTGTCTCTCTTTCTGTTCCTGTCTCTCTTTCTGCTCCTGTCTCTCTTTCTCTAGTTTAATGATCACATCTGTAGCCTTTAACCTGCAGTGGGTCCTTCAGCTCATATTTAAAGCAGGTATCAGGTCTAATCACAGGGTTAGAGCAGGTATCAGGTCTAATCACAGGGTTAGAGCAGGTATCAGGTCTAATCACAGGGTTAGAGCAGGTATCAGGTCTAATCACAGGGTTAGAGCAGGTATCAGGTCTAATCACAAGGTTAGAGCAGGTATCAGGTCTAATCACAGGGTTAGAGCAGGTATCAGGTCTAATCACAAGGTTAGAGCAGGTATCAGGTCTAATCACAGGGTTAGAGCAGGTATCAGGTCTAATCACAGGGTTAAAGCAGGTATCAGGTCTAATCACAGGGTTAGAGCAGGTATCAGGTCTAATCACAGGGTTAGAGCAGGTATCAGGTCTAATCACAGGGTTAGAGCAGGTATCAGGTCTAATCACAGGGTTAGAGCAGGTATCAGGTCTAATCACAGGGTTAGAGCAGGTATCGGGTCTAATCATCACTAATCATCACATCACAGGCTGTGCTCACTCTGCTTCAGGGGAGAAGTAGAGACAGAGCTGCATTTCCTATTACACTGTGACAAATACTCAGACCTAAGAGAATCTCTCTCTCTCTCTCTCTCTCTCTCTCTCTCTCTCTCTCTCTCTCTCTCTCTCTCTCTCTCTCTCTCTCTCTCTCTCTCTCTCTCTCTCTCTCTCTCTCTCTCTCTCTCTCAATTTCAATTCAATTCAATTTGCTTTATTGGCATGACGTAACAATGTACATATTGCCAAAGCTTACATTTGATATTTATAATATGAACATAATTAATAATCAAAATTGTCAACAGGACAACAGTAACAACAATAACCACATTGAACAACAACAATAAGCATACAGTAGAAGACATGTGCAGGTTGATTGGTCTGTCAGACACTGTCCCTCATCTTATGGCAGGCAGTGATGTAGTGCGCTGCCAGCCCACAGCTTTCTGTTTCCTCCCCCAACAGGATGGGTAGCCTATTCTCATCAGAGAGGTCTTTGAAACCTTGAATATGGGTTTCAAATTTGGGGAAATGACACTCTCTAATTGTTTTATATTTTTGACATTTTGTCAGGAAATGCAGCTCTGTCTCAGGTTCTGCTGTGGTGCAGTGGTTGCACAGCCTTTCCTCTACAGGCAGCCTGGTTTTCCTGTGTCTACCCTTCTCAATGGCAAGGCTGTGCTCACTGAGCCTGTACTTTGTCAAGGTTTTTCTAAGGTTTTGATCAGTAACCGTGGTCAAATAGTTTGCCACGGTGTACTGTCGATTTAGGGCCAGATAGCACTGCATTTTGCTTTGTGCTTGTGTTTCCCAATGAGCAATGTAGTTTTGTTTTGATTGTGATGTAATTTGTTTTATTCTGATTGATTGTATGTTCTGGTCCTGAGGCTTCAGTGTGTTAGTAGAACAGGTTTGTGAACTCAGCCCCAGGACCAGCTGGATGAGGGGACTCTTTTCTTTGCTCAGCTCTTGGCATTGCAGGGCTTGGTAATGATAATGAGAGGGGGTCACTGTATTTTAGATGTTTCCAAAACTGAATTGCTCTTTTTGAGTTTTTATTATTAGTGGATATTGGCCTAATTCTGCCCTGCATGCATTGTTTGTAGTTTTCCTCTGGACATGTAGGAGAATCTTACAGAACTCTGCATGCAGGGTTTCAATGGGGTGTTTGTCCCATTGGGTGAAATCTTGTTTTGCAAGTGGACCCCACACCTCGCTGCCATAAAGTGCAATTGGTTCAATGACACATTCAATAAGTTTTAGCCAAATTTTAATAGGTATTTCAATTTGAATTTGTTTTTAATGGTGTAGAATGCCCTGCGTGCTTTCTCTCTCAGTTCATTCACTGCCTCATTAAGGTGTCCAGTTGAGCTTATTTTTAAACCTAAGTAGTTGTAGTGTGTGCAGTACTCTATATATTTTGTACCAATTGAGAACTTTGGTCTAATTCCCTGAGATCTGTATCTTCTCTGAAAAATCATTATTTTAGTCTTTTTGGGGTTTACTGCCAGGGCCCATGTCTGGCAGTACTGCTCTAGCAGGTCCAGGCTCTGCTGTAGGCCATGTGCTGTGGGTGACAGCAGACACAGGTCATCTGCGAAGAGCAGGCATTTAACCTCTGAATTGTGGAGACTAACACCAGGGGCAGAGGATTCTTCTAGAATAGTGGCCAATTCGTTGATGTAAATATTGAAGAGTGCAGGGCTCAGATTGCAACCCTGGCGAAGGCCCCGCCCCTGGGTAAAGAATTCTGTTCTTTTCTTGCCAATTTTAATGGCGCACGTATTGCCAGTATACATTGATTTAATTATGTCATATATTTTACCCCCTACACCACTTTCAATAACTTTGTAGAACAGTCCTGTATGCCAAATAGAATCAAATGCTTTTTGGAAGTCGATAAAGCAAGCATATATTTTGGTATTATTTTGGTGGACATGTTTATCTATCAGGGTGTGTAGGGTGTAAATATGATCGGTCGTATGATGTTTTGGTATAAATCCAATTTGGCTTTTACTCAAGACATTGTGCTTATTAAGGAAGTTTAGAACTCTTACATTTATAATACTACAGAAAACCTTCCCAGGTTACTGTTCACACAAATGCCTCTGTAATTGTTAGGGTCAAATTTGTCTCCGTTCTTAAAGATTGGGGTTATGAGTCCTTGATTCCAGATGTCAGGGAAATAACCTACACTCAGGATCAAATTAAACAGTTTTAATATAGCCGATTGAAATTTTGCACTAGTGAGTTTGAGCATCTCATTTAGGATGCCATCAGGTCCGCATGATTTTCTATATTTGAGGGCCTGAAGTTTCTTATAGAGCTCCTGGTCAGTAATTGGGGAGTCCAATGGATTTTGATTGTCCTTTATAGCTTTTTCTAATCTATTTAACTTCTCATGAATTTGGCGTTGTTCTGCGTTTTTGTCAATTTGAACGGTGTTGTAGAGTGTTTTAAAATGGGTTGTCCATATGTCACCATTTTGTATCGCTAATTCCTCTTGTTTCGATTTTTTAGTTTTTTCCAATTTTGCCAGAAGTTGTTTGTGTTTATGGACTCCTCAATTAGTGTCAGCTGCTTGCTGTTGTACTGTGCTTTTTGGTTCTGAGTGTACATTTATAGAGTTTTAAAGTTTCACAGCAATGAAGGCGTAATTCACCATTATTTGGGTCTCTGTGCTTTTGGTTTGATAGTGTTCTAAGTCTTTTCCTTATAATTTTGCAATCTGCATCAAAACCACTTGTCATCTGTGGTCTTTTTGTTTTGTTTTTTATCAATTTCAATTGTGCTTCTTTTGCCGTTTGCCTGAATATATAGTTTATGTGTTTAACTGCTAGATTGATGCCTTCTTTACTGTGAGTGAATGTGGTATCCAGAAAGTTATCTAAGAGTGTTTGGATATTTTGATTACAGGTTGCTTTCTGGTATTCTTCTGTGCTGTTTTGGGCCCATCTGTATGAATTTCTGATGTTGTACAGCTTACTGGGCTGTGAATGTGTGGTTGTTTCCATGTCTGTTCTTTTGAGGAACAACGTAATTTGGCTGTGATCAGACAGAGGTGTTAGTGGCTTGACAGTGAATGAGCTGAGAGAGAAAGGGTCAATGTCTGTAATCATATAGTCTACTGTACTGTGGCCAAGAGGCTCTCTCTCTCTCTCTCTCTCTCTCTCTCTCTCTCTCTCTCTCTCTCTCTCTCTCTCTCTCTCTCTCTCTCTCTCTCTCTCTCTCTCTCTCTCCATCTTTCTTTCCTTCTTTCTTTCCATTGATCTGTAATCCCTCTCATTAACTACTTTAATCGCTGCGTCTCTTCTACCCCCACCTCATCACCATCACGCCCCTCTCAGTTAAACAAATTACCCCTATACGACTAAGTCTACCCCGCGCCAACCATATCAAAGTCACTGTGGCTTGAAACGCCTGGGCCACAATCTGTGTTTAACTATCTTTACCTTCTATCAGTCTCCTGTCTGTGCGTAGCTCCTGCTTCAACCTGTAGCCTTCGTCCCGCAGGTTGTTCTGTCATTATCTATAATCACCACTTTCATTTAATCAGCTGCGCTTAGAGATTCTGACAGGAGGGCAGACATGGGGAGTCTGGAAAGCATGCCGTTCGGTGATAAGATTGTCTGGTGATGAAGAAGAGAATGACGTTGGAGAGTAAAATACTTATTTCCCACATTAAAATGCAAATCAATTTATTACTTTTTTCACATGCGTTTTTCTGGATTTTTTTTGTTGTTATTCTGTCTCTCACTGTTCAAATAAACCTACCATTAAAATAAAAAAATCAGCAGGGGATCAAATACTTTTTTCCCCTCACTGTAAGTTAGAGGCTATAGAGACCTATACGTTGGAAGGTATAAAGACCTATACGTTGGAGGCTATAGAGACCTGTACGTTGGAGGGTATAGAGACCTATACGTTGGAGGGTATAGAGACCTGTACGGTGGAGGCTATAGAGACCTATACGTTGGAGGGTATAGAGACCTATACGTTGGAGGGTATAGAGATCTATACGTTGGAGGGTATAGAGACCTATACGTTGGAGGGTAGAGAGACCTGTACGGTGGAGGCTATAGAGACCTATACGTTGGAGGCTATAGAGACCTGAACGGTGGAGGCTATAGAGACCTATACGTTGGAGGCTATAGAGACCTGTACGGTGGAGGCTATAGAGACCTATACGTTGGAGAGAATAGAGACCTATACGTTGGAGGCTATAGAGACCTGTACGTTGGAGGGTATAGATACATATGCGTCAGAGGGAATAGAGACCTGTACGGTGGAGGCTATAGAGACCTATACGTTGGAGGGTATAGAGACCTATACGTTGGAGGGTATAGAGATCTATACGTTGGAGGGTATAGAGACCTATACGTTGGAGGGTAGAGAGACCTGTACGGTGGAGGCTATAGAGACCTATACGTTGGAGGCTATAGAGACCTGAACGGTGGAGGCTATAGAGACCTGTACGGTGGAGGCTATAGAGACCTATACGTTGGAGAGAATAGAGACCTATACGTTGGAGGCTATAGAGACCTGTACGTTGGAGGGTATAGATACATATGCGTCAGAGGGAATAGAGACCTATACGTTGGAGGCTATAGAGACCTATACGTTGGAGGCTATAGAGACCTGTAAGTTGGAGGGTAAAGAGACCTGTACGTTGGAGGCTATAGAGACCTGTACGTTGGAGGCTATAGAGACCTGTACGTTGGAGGCTATAGTGACCTGTACGTTGGAGGGTATAGATACCTATACGTTGGAGGCTATAGAGACCTGTACGTTGGAGGCTATAGAGACCTGTACGTTGGAGGCTATAGAGACCTGTACGTTGGAGGCTATAGTGACCTGTACGTTGGAGGGTATAGATACCTATACGTCAGAGGGAATAGAGACCTATACGTTGGAGGCTATAGAGACCTATACGTTGGAGGCTATAGAGACCTGTAAGTTGGAGGGTAAAGAGACCTGTACGTTGGAGGCTATAGAGACCTGTAAGTTGGAGGGTATAGAGACCTGTACGTTGGAGGGTATAGATACCTATACGTTGGAGGCTATAGAGACCTGTACGTTGGAGGCTATAGAGACCTGTACGTCAGAGGGAATAGAGACCTGTACGTTGGAGGCTATAGAGACCTGTACGTTGGAGGCTATAGTGACCTGTACGTTGGAGGGTATAGATACCTATACGTCAGAGGGAATAGAGACCTATACGTCAGAGGGAATAGAGACCTATTCGTTTGAGGTTATAGAGACCTGTACGATGGAGGGTACCACTGGGTGCAGAGATTATATAAATTTTGCCATGGGGTTGAGAGAGATTCTATCTATTTTACCATGGGGAGGAGAGAGATTCTATCCATTTTGCCATGGGGTGGAGAGAGATTCTATCTATTTTGCCATGGGGTGGAGAGAGATTCTATCCATTTTACCATGGGGAGGAGAGAGATTCTATCTATTTTACCATGGGGTGGAGAGAGATTCTATCCATTTTGCCATGGGGTGGAGAGAGATTCTATCTATTTTGCCATGGGGTGGAGAGAGATTATATCCATTTTGCCATGGAGTGGAGAGAGATTCTATCCATTTTACCATGAGGTGGAGAGAGATTCTATCTATTTTGCCATGGGGTGGAGAGAGATTCTATCTATTTTGCCATGGGGTGGAGAGAGATTCTATCTATTTTACCATGGGGTTGAGAGAGATTCTATCCATTTTGCCATGGAGTGGAGAGAGATTCTATCCATTTTACCATGAGGTGGAGAGAGATTATATACATTTTACCATGGGGAGGAGAGAGATTCTATCCATTTTGCCATGGGGAGGAGAGAGATTATATCAGTTTTACCATTGGTTGGAGAGAGATTCTATCAATTTTGGCATTAGGGTAGAGAGAGATTATATCCATTTTAACATGGGGTGGAGAGAGATTCTATCCATTTTAACATGGGGTGGAGAGAGATTCTATCCATTTTAACATGGGGTGGAGAGAGATTATATCCATTTTACCATGGGGTGGAGAGAGATTCTATTCATTTTACCATGGGGAGGAGAGAGATTATATCCATTTTACCATAGGGTGGAGAGAGATTCTACACATTTTACCAAGGGGTGGAGAGAGATTATGTCCATTTTGCCATGAGGTTTAGAGAGATTCTACTCATTATACCAAGGGGTGGAGAGAGATTCTATCCATTTTACCAAGGGGTGGAGAGAGATTCTATCCATTTTACCAAGGGGTGGAGAGAGATTCTATCCATTTTGCCATGAGGTTTAGAGAGATTCTATCCATTTTGCCATGGGGTGGAGAGAGATTCTACTCATTTTACCAAGGGGTGGAGAGAGATTCTATCCATTTTGCCATTGGGTTTAGAGAGATTCTACTCATTTTAACATGGGGTGGAGAGAGATTCTATCCATTTTACCATGGGGTGGAGAGAGATTCTATCCATTTTACCATGGGGGGGGGTGAGAGATTCTATCCATTTAACCATGGGGTGGAGAGAGATTCTTTGTATTTTGCCATGGGGTGGAGAGAGATTCTATCCATTTTACCATGGGGAGGAGAGAGATTATATCCATTTTACCATGGGGTGGAGAGAGATTCTACACATTTTACCATGGGGTGGAGAGAGATTCTACACATTTTACCATGGGGTGGAGAGAGATTATGTCAAATTTTCTAGGGGAGGAGAGAGATTATGTCCATTTTGCCATGAGGTTTAGAGAGATTCTACTCATTTTACCAAGGGGTGGAGAGAGATTCTATCCATTTTACCATGGGGTGGAGAGAGATTCTTTGTATTTTGCCATGGGGTGGAGAGAGATTCTTTGTATTTTGCCATGGGCTGGAGAGAGATTATATCCATTTTACCATAGGGGGTGGAGAGAGATTCTATTCATTTTAACATGGGGTGGAGAGAGATTCTATCCATTTTGCCATGGGGAGGAGAGAGATTCTATCCATTTTGCCATGGGGAGGAGAGAGATTATATCCATTTTGCCATGGGGTGGAGAGAGATTCTATCTATTTTACCATGGGGTGGAGAGAGATTCTATTCATTTTAACATGGGATGGAGAGAGATTCTATCCATTTTGCCATGGGGAGGAGAGAGATTCTATCCATTTTACCATGGGGTGGAGAGAGATTATATAATTTTTGCCATGGGGTGGAGAGAGATTCTATTCATTTTAACATGGGGTGGAGAGAGATTATATCCATTTTACCATGGGGTGGAGAGAGATTATATCAGTTTTACCATTGGTTGGAGAGAGATTCTATCAATTTTGCCATGGGGTGGAGAGAGATTCTATCCATTTTACCATGGGGTGGAGAGAGATTCTATCTATTTTGCCATGGGGAGGAGAGAGATTCTATCCATTTTAACATGGGGTGGAGAGAGATTATATAATTTTTGCCATGGGGTGGAGAGAGATTCTATTCATTTTAACATGGGATGGAGAGAGATTCTATCCATTTTGCCATGGGGAGGAGAGAGATTCTATCCATTTTACCATGGGGTGGAGAGAGATTATATAATTTTTGCCATGGGGTGGAGAGAGATTCTATTCATTTTAACATGGGGTGGAGAGAGATTATATCCATTTTACCATGGGGTGGAGAGAGATTATATCAGTTTTACCATTGGTTGGAGAGAGATTCTATCAATTTTGGCATTAGGGTGGAGAGAGATTATATCCATTTTAACATGGGGTGGAGAGAGATTCTATTCATTTTAACATGGGGTGGAGAGAGATTATATCCATTTTACCATGGGGTGGAGAGAGATTCTATTCAAATTTAACATGGGGTGGAGAGAGATTATATCCATTTTACCATGGGTGGAGAGAGATTCTATACATTTTACCATGGGGTGGAGAGAGATTATATCCATTTTACCATGGGGAGGAGAGAGATTCTATCTATTTTACCCTGGGGGGAGAGAGATTCTATTCATTTTAACATGGGGTGGAGAGAGATTCTATTCATTTTAACATGGGGTGGAGAGAGATTCTATCCATTTTGCCATGGGGAGGAGAGAGATTCTATCCATTTTGCCATGGGGAGGAGAGAGATTATATCCATTTTGCCATGGGGTGGAGAGAGATTCTATCTATTTTACCATGGGGAGGAGAGAGATTCTATCCATTTTAACATGGGGTGGAGAGAGATTATATAATTTTTGCCATGGGGTGGAGAGAGATTCTATTCATTTTAACATGGGATGGAGAGAGATTCTATCCATTTTGCCATGGGGAGGAGAGAGATTCTATCCATTTTACCATGGGGTGGAGAGAGATTATATAATTTTTGCCATGGGGTGGAGAGAGATTCTATTCATTTTAACATGGGGTGGAGAGAGATTATATCCATTTTACCATGGGGTGGAGAGAGATTATATCAGTTTTACCATTGGTTGGAGAGAGATTCTATCAATTTTGGCATTAGGGTGGAGAGAGATTATATCCATTTTAACATGGGGTGGAGAGAGATTCTATTCATTTTAACATGGGGTGGAGAGAGATTATATCCATTTTACCATGGGGTGGAGAGAGATTCTATTAATTTTAACATGGGGTGGAGAGAGATTATATCCATTTTACCATGGGTGGAGAGAGATTCTATACATTTTACCATGGGGTGGAGAGAGATTATATCCATTTTACCATGGGGAGGAGAGAGATTCTATCTATTTTACCCTGGGGGGAGAGAGATTCTATTCATTTTAACATGGGGTGGAGAGAGATTCTATTCATTTTAACATGGGGTGGAGAGAGATTCTATCCATTTTGCCATGGGGAGGAGAGAGATTCTATCCATTTTGCCATGGGGAGGAGAGAGATTATATCCATTTTGCCATGGGGTGGAGAGAGATTCTATCTATTTTACCATGGGGAGGAGAGAGATTCTATCCATTTTGCCATGGGGAGGAGAGAGATTATATCCATTTTACCATGGGGTTGAATGACATTCTATCCATTTTACCATGGGGTGGAGAGAGATTCTATCTATTTTACCATGGGGAGGAGAGAGATTCTATCTATTTTGCCATGGGGTTGAATGACATTCTATCAATTTTACCATGGGGTGGAGAGAGATTCTATCCATTTTGCCATTGGGGGGAGAGAGATTCTATCCATTTTACCATGGGGAGGAGAGAGATTCTATCCATTTTGTGATGGGGTGAAGAGAGATTCTATCCATTTTGTGATGGGGTGGAGAGAGATTATATCCATTTTACCATGGGTGGAGAGAGATTATATCCATTTTACCATGTGGTGGAGAGAGATTCTATCCATTTTACCATGGGATGGAGAGAGATTCTATCCATTTTGCCATGGGATGGAGAGAGATTATATCCATTTTGCCATGGGGTGGAGAGAGATTCTATCCATTTTGCCATTGGGGGGAGAGAGATTCTATCCATTTTACCATGGGGAGGAGAGAGATTCTATCCATTTTGTGATGGGGTGAAGAGAGATTCTATCCATTTTGTGATGGGGTGGAGAGAGATTATATCCATTTTACCATGGGTGGAGAGAGATTATATCCATTTTACCATGTGGTGGAGAGAGATTCTATCCATTTTACCATGGGGTGGAGAGAGATTCTATCCATTTTGCCATGGGATGGAGAGAGATTATATCCATTTTGCCATGGGGTGGAGAGAGATTCTATCCATTTTGCCATGGGGAGGAGAGAGATTCTATCCATTTTATCATGGAGTGGAGAGAGATTCTATACATTTTACCATGGGGTGAAGAGAGATTCTATACATTTTACCATGGGGTGGAGAGAGATTCTACACATATTTGTCAGTGACTGTTTAATGACCAGGTAAAACCCTAGTCCCTAGCTGTGATCAGAATGGATTTCTTTTCTCGTCAGGTCACAGTCATGGTCACGCTGTTGCAAGTGATTACAGGAGATTCTGTTCCTCCCATCATCTCTGGTAAAAACTCCCAACTTTAGAGACATTATAACACCAGAATCAGACTTTAGTCCAGTGTTTCAGTGCTGTAGTTTTACAGTAGAATAACTGGTGAATGTTTAGCTGTGGAGTGTGAGATTTGGCAGAGACATGTTGACATGAACATCAGATGTCTGAGGTGTCTGTGTCTCTGTGTGTGTGTGTGTCTGTTTGTGTGTCTGTCTGTTCTGTGTGTGTGTGTGTCTGTGGGTGTGTCTGTGTGTGTCTGTGGGTGTGTCTGTGTGTGTGTGTGTGTGTGTGTGTGTGTGTGTGTGTGTGTGTGTGTGTGTGTGTGTGTGTGTGTGTGTGTGTGTGTGTGTGTGTGCGTGCGTGCGTCGTGCGTGCGTCTGCGTCGCGTGCGTCTTGCGTCGTGCGTGCGTCGCGTGCGTCGCGTCGTGTCTTGTGGCGTGTGTGTCTGTGGGTTGGGATCCTACAGTGACCACGGTGAAAGGAATAGATTGTAGATTACGACATGATGATGGTTTTATTCCTTCATGATGACCTCAGTATAAAACTAGGACAGGAGGGAGAGAAGAACGGAGCTAGAAAATACACAAGTAGCGAAAACAAGAGCCAGAGATGTTTGATGAGATTTGTGGAAGTAATGACGTCTGTAACCTGCTTGTTCTAATACTATTAACCAATGATGTATCTGTTTATCTCTCCTCCCGTTCTCTCTCCAGGCGTATCTCAGGGAACCAGTTACGGTACATCTCTGGCCTTGCTCTCCATGGTCTGCACAATCTCAAAGTGTTGTAAGTACCCACACACACACACACACACACACACACACACACACACACACACACACACACACACACACACACACACACACACACAGACACACAGACACACACACACAAATAGAACACACCCCAATGGTAATGATTCATTAACCCTCCTTAAAGTGTATGAGCTCACAGTCACCCACAGAGTTACTGTTATTATCCCTGCTAACTGGGCTGTCACTGTTATTATCCCTGCTAACTGGGCTGTCACTGTTATTATCCCTGCTAACTGGGCTGTCACTGTTATTATCCCTGCTAACTGGGCTGTCACTGTTATTATCCCTGCTAACTGGGCTGTCTCTGTTATTATCCCTGCTAACTGGGCTGTCACTGTTATTATCCCTGCTAACTGGGCTGTCACTGTTATTATCCCTGCTAACTGGGCTGTCTCTGTTATTATCCCTGCTAACTGGGCTGTCTCTGTTATTATCCCTGCTAACTGGGCTGTCACTGTTATTATCCCTGCTAACTGGGCTGTCACTGTTATTATCCCTGCTAACTGGGCTGTCACTGTTATTATCCCTGCTAACTGGGCTGTCACTGTTATTATCCCTGCTAACTGGGCTGTCTCTGTTATTATCCCTGCTAACTGGGCTGTCTCTGTTATTATCCCTGCTAACTGGGCTGTCACTGTTATTATCCCTGCTAACTGGGCTGTCACTGTTATTATCCCTGCTAACTGGGCTGTCACTGTTATTATCCCTGCTAACTGGGCTGTCGCTGTTATTATCCCTGCTAACTGGGCTGTCACTGTTATTATCCCTGCTAACTGGGCTGTCTCTGTTATTATCCCTGTTAACTGGGCTGTCTCTGTTATTATCCCTGCTAACTGGGCTGTCTCTGTTATTATCCCTGCTAACTGGGCTGTCACTGTTATCACTACAGGTTAATAAAACTGAATATTTCCACAAAACTTATTGAGGTAATTCTGTTTTGATTCACTCCTAAACAAAAAACATGAAGTGAGAAGCTGTAAGCAGTGAGCTGTGGTGGGGTGGGCTGATGTACAGGCCTGTGGCTGGTTGGATCTGTTAGTGGCTCCATCCTGGGGCTGGTTGGATCTGTTAGTGGCTCCATCCTGGGGCTGGTTGGATCTGTTAGTGGCTCCATCCTGGGGCTGGTTGGATCTGTTAGTGGCTCCATCCTGGGGCTGGTTGGATCTGTTAGTGGCTCCATCCTGGGGCTGGTTGGATCTGTTAGTGGCTCCATCCTGGGGCTGGTTGGATCTGTTAGTGGCTCCATCCTGGGGCTGGTTGGATCTGTTAGTGGCTCCATCCTGGGGCTGGTTGGATCTGTTAGCGGCTCCATCCTGGGGCTGGTTGGATCTGTTAGTGGCTCCATCCTGGGGCTGGTTGGATCTGTTAGTGGCTCCATCCTGGGGCTGGTTGGATCTGTTAGTGGCTCCATCCTGGGGCTGGTTGGATCTGTTAGTGGCTCCATCCTGGGGCTGGTTGGATCTGTTAGTGGCTCCATCCTGGGGCTGGTTGGATCTGTTAGTGGCTCCATCCTGGGGCTGGTTGGATCTGTTAGTGGCTCCATCCTGGGGCTGGTTGGATCTGTTAGTGGCTCCATCCTGGGGCTGGTTGGATCTGTTAGTGGCTCCATCCTGGGGCTGGTTGGATCTGTTAGTGGCTCCATCCTGGGGCTGGTTGGATCTGTTAGTGGCTCCATCCTGGGGCTGGTTGGAGAAGGAAGGATGGGAGAGAGGGGTGGGGGAGGAATGGGGGAGCAAGGGATAGAGAGAAGAGGTAGAGAGAGAGGGGGGTGGGGAGGAATGGGGAGGGATGGATAGAGAGAAGAGGTAGAGAGAGAGGGGGTGGGGGAGGAATGGGGAGGGATGGATAGAGAGAAGAGGTAGAGAGAGAGGGGGTGGGGGAGGAATGGGGAGGGATGGATAGAGAGAAGAGGTAGAGAGAGAGGGGGTGGGGGAGGAATGGGGGAGGGATGGATAGAGAGAAGAGGTAGAGAGAGAGCGGGGTGGGGAGAAATGGGGAGGGATGGATAGAGAGAAGAGGTAGAGAGAGAGAGGGGGTGGGGAGGAATGGGGGAGGGATGGATAGAGAGAAGAGGTAGAGAGAGAGGGGGTGGGGGAGGAATGGGGGAGGGATGGATAGAGAGAAGAGGTAGAGAGAGAGAGGGGGTTGGGGAGGAATGGGGGAGGGATGTTTTTCTTCACTTCCTCCCTCCTTCATTCTCTCATTCCTCCGAGAATGACATCATCAGCGCACTCGATTATGCATGTATATTATATTATAAAGGTGCACTTTTTTGGTGAAAATGATCTTCCCCAAACCTGAAACTCACTCGCTGCGTACGATATGTACGCCAGTTAGGCTCTACACCCGTTGTAAAGCGGATTCATTAATGTGCTTCACTTAAAGTTATTTGGCCACTTTAGTTGTGATACAAAACTTATCAAAACAAACAGGACTAAGGGCTACACGATTTGTGTCACTTTGATTTGAAAAAGTAGGAAAAAATAGGTGATGCTGAAAATGTCCCAGTTCTTCCATGGCCTGCATACTCACCAGACATGTCACCTATTGAGCATGTTTGGGATGCTCTGGATTGACATGTACGACAGCGTGTTTCTAAACCGGGACGGTTGTTGCTAACGTGCGATAATGTGACTAGAATGACGTTGTAAACAACAGCCAGCTTTCCGGGACATAGACACGTCTGATATGGGCAGAAAGCTTAAATCATTGTTAATCTAACTGCATCGTCATATTAACAGTAGCTATTACAGTGGAAAACTACCATGCTATTGTTTGAGGAGAGCGCACAACAACAAAACACTTTTATCACGGCAACTGGTTTGATACATACACCTCTGAAGGTAAATTATGTACTTACATTCAGTAATCTTGCTCTGATTTGTCACCCTGAGGGTCCCAGAGATTAAATGTAGCATAGTTTTGCTAGATCAAATCCATTTTTATATTCAAATGTAGGAACTGGGGTCTACAGTTTGAACCCCTGCTGTGTCTGGCTCCACACCCACCCCGCCCGGCTTGGCCCGGCCCGGCCATCTAGATGTGTGAAAGTTAGTGTATAAGCTAATGATCCATCATGTATGACATTCCTGTGAGTGTGTAAACTAAACATTTATGTTACCATATCATTGTTGTATTTTCTCTATAGTTATGTACTTGAAAATGTATCAATTGACCAATTCGGCACATTTGGGCAGACTTGATACAAAATATTGTGTAGTAATGTAATTCTTCGCTGGATCAGTCTGAAACTTTGCACACACACTGCTGCCATCTGGTGGCCAACATCTAAATCACACCTGACTTCAATCTGAAAGTATGGCCTTTCTCTTGCATTTCAAAGATGAGGGACAAAAAAAAAGACGCATGTTTTTTTCTTTGTATTATCTTCTACCAGATCTAATGTGTTATATTCTCCTACATTCATTTCACATTTCCACAAACGTCAAAGTGCTTCCTTTCAAACGGTATCAAGAATATGCATATCCTTGCTTCAGGGACTGAGCTACAGGCAGTTAGATTTGGGCATGTCATTTAGGCCTAACATTTTTAAAAAAGGGTACAATCATTAAGAGGGGTCTCTGTATTCCCAGTCATGTGAACTCTATAGATTAGGGCCTAATTAATTAATTCAAATTGACTGATTTCCTCATATGAATGTTGTTGTCTGGTTGACAGGATGCTTCAGAATAATCAGCTGGAAAGACTTCCCAATGACATTCCATGGAATCTACCTAACCTGCTGTCTCTGTGAGTAACACACACACACACAGACAAGCGTACACACACACGCACGCACAAACACACACAAACACACACACACACACACACACACAAACTCACAGACAAGCGCACGCGCACACACTCCTCACCTGGTGTGTTTTATGTGTGTGTAAAGCAGCAATGTTAAAGACGTCAGTAATCTATCTTTACCTATAGACTAATAAATATTAAATACTAATAAGTACTAAATACTAATTAATACTAAATACTAATCAATAATACTGCTACAATGACTTTCATCAAGTTCATAAAGCCCTTTTTACATAAGCAGATGTCACAAAGTGCTTACACAGAAACCAAGCCAAAAACCCCAAATGGCAAGCAATGCAGATGTAGAAGCACGGTGGCTAGGAAAAACTCCCTAGAAAGGCAGGAACCTAGAGAGGAACCTAGAGAGGAACCAGGCTATGAGGGGTGGCCAGTCTTCTTCTGGCTGTGCCGGGTGCAGATTATAACAGAACATGGCCAAGATGTTCAAATGTTCATAGATGACCAGCAGGGTCAGATAATAATCAGTGTTTATAGAGGGTTCAATAGGTCAGAAGTAAATGTCAGATGGCTTTTCATAGACGAGCATTCAGAGTTCGATACAGCAGGTGCGGTAGAGGGAGAGAGAGAGAGAGGGGGGTCGAGGAAGCAAGTCCGGGATAAGGTAGCAGGTCCAGAGAACAGGTCAGGGTACCATAGCCGCAGGTAGAACAGCATAAACTGGATCAGCTGCACGACCCGGTGAATTGGGACAGGGACAGCCAGGAGTCATCAGGCCAGATAGTCCTGAGGATGGATCAACAACATCGTAGTTACTCCACAATACTAACATAAATGACAGAGCGAAAAGACTGTCACCTCCATACTGTCACCTCTACACTGTCACCTCTATACTGTCAACTCTATACTGTCAACTCTATACTGTCACCTCTACACTGTCATCTCTATACTGTCACCTCTATACTGTCACCTCTACACTAACAAACTGTCACCACTATACAGTCACCTTTACACTAAAACATTTATACTGTCACCTCTATACTGTCACATCTATACTAACACATTTATACTGTCACCTCTAAACTAACAAACTGTCACCACTATACAGACACCTTTACACTAAAACATTTATACTGTCACCTCTATACTGTCACCTCTATACTAACACATTTATACTGTCACCTCTATACTGTCACCTTTATACTGTCACCTTTATACTGTCACCTCTATGCTAATACACTGTCACCTCTATACTGTCACCTCTATACTGTCACCTTTATACTGTCACCTCTATACTGTCACCTCTATACTGTCACCTCTATACTGTCACCTTTATACTGTCACCTTTATACTGTCACCTCTATGCTAATACACTGTCACCTCTATACTGTCACCTCTATACTGTCACCTTTATACTGTCACCTCTATACTGTCACCTCTATACTGTCACCTCTATACTGTCACCTTTATACTGTCACCTTTATACTGTCACCTCTATGCTAATACACTGTCACCTCTATACTGTCACCTCTATACTAACACATTTATACTGTCACCTCTAAACTAACAAACTGTCACCACTATACAGTCACCTTTACACTAAAACATTTATACTGTCACCTCTATACTGTCACCTCTATACTAACACATTTATACTGTCACCTCTATACTGTCACCTTTATACTGTCACCTTTATACTGTCACCTCTATGCTAATACACTGTCACCTCTATACTGTCACCTCTATACTGTCACCTTTATACTGTCACCTCTATACTGTCACCTCTATACTGTCACCTCTATACTGTCACCTCTAAACTGTCACCTTTATACTGTCACCTTTATACTGTCACCTCTATGCTAATACACTGTCACCTCTATACTGTCACCTCTATACTGGCACCTTTATACTGTCACCTCTATACTGTCACCTTTATACTGTCACCTCTATGCTAATACACTGTCACCTCTATACTGTCACCTCTATACTAACACATTTATACTGTCACCTCTAAACTAACAAACTGTCACCACTATACAGTCACCTTTACACTAAAACATTTATACTGTCACCTCTATACTGTCACCTCTATACTAACACATTTATACTGTCACCTCTATACTGTCACCTCTATACTGTCACCTTTATACTGTCACCTTTATACTGTCACCTCTATGCTAATACACTGTCACCTCTATACTGTCACCTTTATACTGTCACCTCTATACTGTCACCTCTATACTGTCAACTCTATACTGTCACCTCTAAACTGTCACCTTTATACTGTCACCTTTATACTGTCACCTCTATACTGTCACCTCTATACTGTCACCTCTATACTGGCACCTTTATACTGTCACCTCTATACTGTCACCTCTATACTGTCACCTCTATACTGTCACCTTTATACTGTCACCTTTATACTGTCACCTCTATACTAACACACTGTCACCTCTATACTGTCACCTTTATACTGTCACCTTTATACTGTCACCTCTATACTGTCACCTCTATACTGTCACCTCTATACTGTCACCTTTATACTGTCACCTCTATGCTAATACACTGTCACCTCTATACTGTCACCTTTATACTGTCAACTTTATACTGTCACCTCTATACTGTCACCTCTATACTGTCACCTCTATACTGTCACCTTTATACTGTCACCTCTATGCTAATACACTGTCACCTCTATACTGTCACCTTTATACTGTCACCTTTATACTGTCACCTCTATACTGTCACCTCTATACTGTCACCTCTATACTGTCACCTCTATACTGTCACCTTTATACTGTCACCTCTATGCTAATACACTGTCACCTCTATACTGTCACCTTTATACTGTCACCTTTATACTGTCACCTCTATACTGTCACCTCTATACTGTCACCTCTATACTGTCACCTTTATACTGTCACCTCTATACTGTCACCTCTATACTGTCACCTGTATACTAACATACTGTCATCTCTATGCTAACACACTGTCACCTCTATACTGTCACCTTTATACTGTCACCTCTATACTGTCACCTCTATACTAACACCACTATACTAACACATTTATACTGTCACCTCTATACTGTCACCTCTATACTGTCACCTCTATACTGTCACCTTTATACTGTCACCTCTATACTGTCACCTCTATACTGTCACCTCTATACTAACATACTGTCATCTCTATGCAAACACACTGTCACCTCTATACTGTTACCTCTATACTGTCACCTCTATACTGTCACCTCTATACTGTCACCTCTATACTAACATTTATACTGTCACCTCTATACTGTCACCTGTATACTAACACCACTATACTAACACATTTATACTGTCACCTCTATACTGTCACCTCTATACTGTCACCTCTATACTGTCACCTCTATACTGTCACCTGTATACTAACATACTGTCATCTCTATGCTAACACACTGTCACCTCTATACTGTCACCTCTATACTGTCACCTCTATTCTGTCACCTCTATACTGTCACCTTTATACTGTCACCTCTATTCTGTCACCTCTATACTGTCACCTTTATACTGTCACCTCTAAATGGTCACCTCTATGCTAACACACTGTCACCTCTAAACTGTCACCTCTATACTGTCATCTCTAAACTGTCACCTCTATACTGTCATCTCTAAACTGTCACCTCTATACTGTCACCTCTATACTGTCACCTCTATACTAACACACTGTCACCTCTATACTGTCACCTCTATACTGTCACCTCTATACTGTCACCTCTATTCTGTCACCTCTATACTGTCACCTTTATACTGTCACCTCTATTCTGTCACCTCTATACTGTCACCTTTATACTGTCACCTCTAAATGGTCACCTCTATGCTAACACACTGTCACCTCTAAACTGTCACCTTTATACTGTCATCTCTAAACTGTCACCTCTATACTGTCATCTCTAAACTGTCACCTCTATACTGTCATCTCTAAACTGTCACCTCTATACTGTCATCTCTAAACTGTCACCTCTATACTAACACACTGTCATCTCTAAACTGTCACCTCTATACTAACACACTGTCATCTCTAAACTGTCACCTCTATACTAACACATTTATACTGTCACCTTTATACTGTCACCTCTAAATGGTCACCTCTATGCTAACACACTGTCACCTCTAAACTGTCACCTCTATACTGTCATCTCTAAACTGTCACCTCTATACTGTCATCTCTAAACTGTCACCTCTATACTAACACACTGTCACCTCTATACTGTCACCTCTATACTGTCACCTTTATACTGTCACCTCTATTCTGTCACCTCTATACTGTCACCTCTATACTGTCACCTCTATTCTGTCACCTCTATACTGTCACCTCTATACTGTCACCTCTATACTGTCACCTTTATACTGTCACCTCTATTCTGTCACCTCTATACTGTCACCTCTATACTGTCACCTCTATACTGTCACCTTTATACTGTCACCTTTATACTGTCACCTCTATTCTGTCACCTCTATACTGTCACCTCTATACTGTCACCTCTATACTGTCACCTTTATTCTGTCACCTCTATACTGTCACCTCTATTCTGTCACCTCTATACTGTCACCTTTATACTGTCACCTCTAAATGGTCACCTCTATGCTAACACACTGTCACCTCTAAACTGTCACCTCTATACTGTCATCTCTAAACTGTCACCTCTATACTAACACACTGTCATCTCTAAACTGTCACCTCTATACTAACACACTGTCACATTGGCTGCATATGAAAATTATTACAAAATCTATTGATTTGAATTCAACTACCCTTTTTATGTTCAATATGCAGCCAAGGTGATGTTGCTCAACGCTAACATGAAGAACATGAAGATGTATTGATATGAATTCAACGACCCTCTCCTCTCCTCTCCCCTCCCCTCCTCTCCTCTCTCCTCTCCTCTCTCCTCTCCTCTCCTCTCCTCTCCTCTCCTCTCCTCTCCTCTCCCCTCACCTCCTCTCCCCTCCTCTCCCCTCCCCTCCTCTCCTCTCCTCTCCTCTCCTCTCCTCTCCCCTCACCTCCTCTCCCCTCCCCTCCCCTCACCTCCTCTCCCCTCCTCTCCCCTCCTCTCCTCTCCTCTCCTCTCCTCCCCTCCTCCAGGCGTCTGGATGCTAACCTGTTATCTGAGGTGCCTGCGCGGTCACTAGGTGGTCTCAGGTCTCTAAGACACCTGTGGCTGGATGATAACAGTCTAGCAGAGATCCCTGTCTCTGCTCTGGACTCTCTTCCGGCCCTACAGGCTGTGACCCTCGCCCTCAACCACATCACTCACATACCTGACCACGCATTCAGCAACCTCTCATCACTGGTCGTACTGTGAGTACACTCTGGTTGTGTGTGTGGGTGGGGCGAGGGGGGTGTGTGGGGCCGGGTGGGGCAGGGTGGGGTGGGGCGGGGTGGGGCGGGTTGCGAATGTGTCTGTTGTCTTTCTAATGTTAGTCATGTTGAGATGTGTGTTTTACCTGTGATTGGTTGAAAAGCCTGTCCCTCGTGGTGATTGGTTGACTTTCCCGTGCATAGTCATCTCCATAACAACCAGATCCAGACGATGGGAGAGAGGTGTTTCCAAGGTTTGGTCAGTCTGGAGACACTGTGAGTAAACACACACACACACACACACACACACACACACACACACACACACACACACACACACACACAGAGAGAGCTTGAGAAAATGTATCCCATCCTATGGAGTTCTCCAGATGTTAAAGGCAGATACAGCAACAAGCTTTCCGTTCTTCACATTCCACTCTAATGTTGGCCCGGGATTTAATCAAAATATATTAAAATACAATTCAAGTGAATTGCTGATGCTAAAAAGATAGTTGATCATGTGTAATCATAATGTTTAAGAACAGACTGTGCTGTTGTTTCGTTACTATAGGGGATGAGAGTCCTACGACCTTGGCCTAGGTCAGGCCAGGTAGCCGTTACTATGCTGTTAACGTGGGGGGTCACTGTAGGGTAGATGTGATTGGTGTAAACACAGCAAGACCTCTGATTGACTGATGTCTCTATGACACTCTGTCATTATGATGTCATGTGTTGGAGAAAACAGACTAGCTAGTGATTTAGCCAAACTATTAGAGATTATAAAAATTACATTTTGTGTGCGTATGACAGTGTGTGTGTAGGTATGAGTGTGTGTGTGTGTGTGTGTGTGTGTGTGTGTGTGTGTGTGTGTGTGTGTGTGTGTGTGTGTGTGTGTGTGTGTGTGTGTGTGTGTGTGTAAGAGAGTGTGTGTGTGTGTGCAAGAGAGTGTGTGCGTGTGTAAGAGAGTGTGTGTGTGTGTGTGTGCAAGAGAGTGTGTGTGTGTGCGTGTGTAAGAGAGTGTGTGCGTGTGCATGTGTTGTATTCATGGTGGTCTAGTGAACAGTGAACAGGACTACTGTAATAGATGAATGGGGCTAGTTAGTATAGGAGGACTACTGTAATAGATGAATGGGGCTAGTTAGTGTAGGAGGACTACTGTAATAGATGAATGGGTCTAGTTAGTGTAGGAGGACTACTGTAATAGATGAATGGGGCTAGTTAGTGTAGGAGGCCTACTGTAATAGATGAATGGGGCTAGTTAGTGAAGGAGGACTACTGTAATAGATGAATGGGGCTAGTGTAGGAGGACTACTGTAATAGATGAATGGGGCTAGTTAGTGTAGGAGGCCTACTGTATAGATGAATGGGGCTAGTTAGTGTAGAAGGACTACTGTAATAGATGAATGGGGCTAGATAGTGTCGGAGGCCTACTGTAATAGATGAATGGGGCTAATTAGTGTAGGAGGCCTACTGTAATAGATGAATGGGGCTAGTTAGTGAAGGAGGACTACTGTAATAGATGAATGGGGCTAGTTAGTGTAGGAGGACTACTGTAATAGATGAATGGGGCTAGTTAGTGTAGGAGGACTACTGTAATAGATGAATGGGGCTAGTTAGTGTAGGAGGACTACTGTAATAGATGAATGGGGCTAGTTAGTGTAGGAGGCCTACTGTAATAGATGAATGGGGCTAATTAGTGTAGGAGGCCTACTGTAATAGATGAATGGGGCTAATTAGTGTAGGAGGACTACTGTAATAGATGAATGGGGCTAGTTAGCGTAGGAGGACTACTGTAATAGATGAATGGGGCTAGTTAGCGTAGGAGGACTACTGTAATAGATGAATGGGGCTAGTTAGTATAGGAGGCCTACTGTAATAGATGAATGGGGCTAGTTAGTGTAGGAGGACTACTGTAATAGATGAATGGGGCTAGTTAGCGTAGGAGGACTACTGTAATAGATGAATGGGGCTAGTTAGTGTAGGAGGAATACTGTAATAGATGAATGGGGCTAGTTAGTGTAGGAGGCCTACTGTAATAGATGAATGGGGCTAGTTAGTATAGGAGGACTACTGTAATAGATGAATGGGGCTAGTTAGCATAGGAGGACTACTGTAATAGATGAATGGGGCTAGTTAGTGTAGAAGCCCTACTGTAATAGATGAATGGGGCTAGTTAGTGTAGGAGGACTACTGTAATAGATGAATGGGGCTAGTTAGTGTAGGAGGACTACTGTAATAGATGAATGGGGCTAGTTAGTGTAGGAGGACTACTGTAATAGATGAATGGGGCTAGTTAGTGTAAGAGGACTACTGTAATAGATGAATGGGGCTAGTTAGTGTAGGAGGCCTACTGTAATAGATGAATGGGGCTAGTTAGTGTAGGAGGCCTACTGTAATAGATGAATGGGGCTAGTTAGTATAGGAGGCCTACTGTAATAGATGAATGGGGCTAGTTAGCATAGGAGGACTACTGTAATAGATGAATGGGGCTAGTTAGTGTAGAAGCCCTACTGTAATAGATGAATGGGGCTAGATAGTGTAGGAGGACTACTGTAATAGATGAATGGGGCTAGATAGTGTAGGAGGACTACTGTAATAGATGAATGGGGCTAGATAGTGTAGAAGGCCTACTGTAATAGATGAATGGGTCTAGTTAGTGTAGGAGGACTACTGTAATAGATGAATGGGGCTGAGTTAGTGTAGGAGGACTACTGTAATAGATTAATGGGGCTAGTTAGTGTAGGAGGACTACTGTAATAGATGAATGGGGCTAGATAGTGTCGGAGGCCTACTGTAATAGATGAATGGGGCTAGATAGTGTCGGAGGCCTACTGTAATAGATGAATGGGGCTAGTTAGTGTAGGAGGACTACTGTAATAGATGAATGGGGCTAGATCGTGTAGGAGGACTACTGTAATAGATGAATGGGTCTAGTTAGTGTAGGAGGCCTACTGTAATAGATGAATGGGGCTAGATAGTGTAGGAGGACTACTGTAATAGATGAATGGGGCTAGTTAGTGTAGGAGGACTACTGTAATAGATGAATTTGGCTAGTTAGTGTAGGAGGACTACTGTAATAGATGAATGGGGCTAGTTAGTGTAGGAGGACTACTGTAATAGATGAATGGGGCTAGTTAGCGTAGGAGGACTACTGTAATAGATGAATGGGGCTAGTTAGTATAGGAGGCCTACTGTAATAGATGAATGGGGCTAGTTAGTGTAGGAGGACTACTGTAATAGATGAATGGGGCTAGTTAGCGTAGGAGGACTACTGTAATAGATGAATGGGGCTAGTTAGTGTAGGAGGACTACTGTAATAGATGAATGGGGCTAGTTAGTGTAGGAGGCCTACTGTAATAGATGAATGGGGCTAGTTAGTATAGGAGGACTACTGTAATAGATGAATGGGGCTAGTTAGCATAGGAGGACTACTGTAATAGATGAATGGGGCTAGTTAGTGTAGAAGCCCTACTGTAATAGATGAATGGGGCTAGTTAGTGTAGGAGGACTACTGTAATAGATGAATGGGGCTAGTTAGTGTAGGAGGACTACTGTAATAGATGAATGGGGCTAGTTAGTGTAGGAGGACTACTGTAATAGATGAATGGGGCTAGTTAGTGTAGGAGGACTACTGTAATAGATGAATGGGGCTAGTTAGTGTAAGAGGACTACTGTAATAGATGAATGGGGCTAGTTAGTGTAGGGAGGCCTACTGTAATAGATGAATGGGGCTAGTTAGTGTAGGAGGCCTACTGTAATAGATGAATGGGGCTAGTTAGTATAGGAGGCCTACTGTAATAGATGAATGGGGCTAGTTAGCATAGGAGGACTACTGTAATAGATGAATGGGGCTAGTTAGTGTAGAAGCCCTACTGTAATAGATGAATGGGGCTAGATAGTGTAGGAGGACTACTGTAATAGATGAATGGGGCTAGATAGTGTAGGAGGACTACTGTAATAGATGAATGGGGCTAGATAGTGTAGAAGGCCTACTGTAATAGATGAATGGGTCTAGTTAGTGTAGGAGGACTACTGTAATAGATGAATGGGGCTAGTTAGTGTAGGAGGACTACTGTAATAGATTAATGGGGCTAGTTAGTGTAGGAGGACTACTGTAATAGATGAATGGGGCTAGATAGTGTCGGAGGCCTACTGTAATAGATGAATGGGGCTAGATAGTGTCGGAGGCCTACTGTAATAGATGAATGGGGCTAGTTAGTGTATGAGGACTACTGTAATAGACTAATGGGGCTAGATCGTGTAGGAGGACTACTGTAATAGATGAATGGGTCTAGTTAGTGTAGGAGGCCTACTGTAATAGATGAATGGGGCTAGATAGTGTAGGAGGACTACTGTAATAGATGAATGGGGCTAGTTAGTGTAGGAGGACTACTGTAATAGATGAATTTGGCTAGTTAGTGTAGGAGGACTACTGTAATAGATGAATGGAGCTAGTTAGTGTAGGAGGACTACTGTAATAGATGAATGGGGCTAGTTAGTGTAGGAGGACTACTGTAATAGATGAATGGGGCTAGTTAGTGTAGGAGGCCTACTGTAATAGATGAATGGGGCTAGTTAGTGTAGGAGGCCTACTGTAATAGATGAATGGGGCTAGTTAGTATAGGAGGACTACTGTAATAGATGAATGGGGCTAGTTAGCATAGGAGGACTACTGTAATAGATGAATGGGGCTAGTTAGTGTAGAAGCCCTACTGTAATAGATGAATGGGGCTAGTTAGCGTAGGAGGACTACTGTAATAGATGAATGGGGCTAGTTAGTGTAGGAGGACTACTGTAATAGATGAATGGGGCTGAGTTAGTGTAGGAGGACTACTGTAATAGATGAATGGGGCTGAGTTAGTGTAGGAGGACTACTGTAATAGATGAATGGGGCTAGTTAGTGTAAGAGGCCTACTGTAATAGATGAATGGGGCTGAGTTAGCGTAGGGAGGCCTACTGTAATAGATGAATGGGGCTAGTTAGTATAGGAGGCCTACTGTAATAGATGAATGGGGCTAGTTAGCATAGGAGGACTACTGTAATAGATGAATGGGGCTAGTTAGTGTAGAAGCCCTACTGTAATAGATGAATGGGGCTAGATAGTGTAGGAGGACTACTGTAATAGATGAATGGGGCTAGATAGTGTAGGAGGACTACTGTAATAGATGAATGGGGCTAGATAGTGTAGAAGGCCTACTGTAATAGATGAATGGGTCTAGTTAGTGTAGGAGGACTACTGTAATAGATGAATGGGGCTAGTTAGTGTAGGAGGACTACTGTAATAGATTAATGGGGCTAGTTAGTGTAGGAGGACTACTGTAATAGATGAATGGGGCTAGATAGTGTCGGAGGCCTACTGTAATAGATGAATGGGGCTAGATAGTGTCGGAGGCCTACTGTAATAGATGAATGGGGCTAGTTAGTGTAGGAGGACTACTGTAATAGATGAATGGGGCTAGATCGTGTAGGAGGACTACTGTAATAGATGAATGGGTCTAGTTAGTTTAGGAGGCCTACTGTAATAGATGAATGGGGCTAGATAGTGTAGGAGGACTACTGTAATAGATGAATGGGGCTAGTTAGTGTAGGAGGACTACTGTAATAGATGAATTTGGCTAGTTAGTGTAGGAGGACTACTGTAATAGATGAATGGAGCTAGTTAGTGTAGGAGGACTACTGTAATAGATGAATGGGGCTAGTTAGTGTAGGAGGCCTACTGTAATAGATGAATGGGGCTAGTTAGTGTAGGAGGCCTACTGTAATAGATGAATGGGGCTAGTTAGTGTAGGAGGCCTACTGTAATAGATGAATGGGGCTAGTTAGCATAGGAGGACTACTGTAATAGATGAATGGGGCTAGTTAGCATAGGAGGACTACTGTAATAGATGAATGGGGCTAGTTAGTGTAGAAGCCCTACTGTAATAGATGAATGGGGCTAGTTATCGTAGGAGGACTACTGTAATAGATGAATGGGGCTAGTTAGTGTAGGAGGACTACTGTAATAGATGAATGGGGCTAGTTAGTGTAGGAGGACTACTGTAATAGATGAATGGGGCTAGTTAGTGTAGGAGGACTACTGTAATAGATGAATGGGGCTAGTTAGTGTAGGAGGCCTATTGTAATAGATGAATGGGGCTAGTTAGCGTAGGAGGCCTACTGTAATAGATGAATGGGGCTAGTTAGTATAGGAGGCCTACTGTAATAGATGAATGGGGCTAGTTAGCATAGGAGGACTACTGTAATAGATGAATGGGGCTAGTTAGTGTAGAAGCCCTACTGTAATAGATGAATGGGGCTAGATAGTGTAGGAGGCCTACTGTAATAGATGAATGGGGCTAGATAGTGTAGAAGGCCTACTGTAATAGATGAATGGGTCTAGTTAGTGTAGGAGGACTACTGTAATAGATGAATGGGGCTAGTTAGTGTAGGAGGACTACTGTAATAGATTAATGGGGCTAGTTAGTGTAGGAGGACTACTGTAATAGATGAATGGGGCTAGTTAGTGTAGGAGGACTACAGTAATAGATTAATGGGGCTAGTTAGTGTATGAGGACTACTGTAATAGATGAATGGGGCTAGTTAGTGTAGGAGGACTACTGTAATAGATGAATGGGGCTAGATAGTGTCGGAGGCCTACTGTAATAGATGAATGGGGCTAGTTAGTGTAGGAGGACTACTGTAATAGATGAATGGGGCTAGATCGTGTAGGAGGACTACTGTAATAGATGAATGGGTCTAGTTAGTGTAGGAGGCCTACTGTAATAGATGAATGGGGCTAGTTAGTGTAGGAGGACTACTGTAATAGATGAATGGGGCTAGTTCGTGTAGGAGGCACACTGTAATAGATGAATGGGGCTAGTTAGTGTAGGAGGACTACTGTAATAGATGAATGGGGCTAGATAGTGTCGGAGGCCTACTGTAATAGATGAATGGGGCTAGTTAGTGTAGGAGGACTACTGTAATAGTTGAATGGGGCTAGATCGTGTAGGAGGACTACTGTAATAGATGAATGGGTCTAGTTAGTGTAGGAGGCCTACTGTAATAGATGAATGGGGCTAGATAGTGTAGGAGGACTACTGTAATAGATGAATGGGGCTAGTTCGTGTAGGAGGACTACTGTAATAGATTAATGGGTCTAGTTAGTGTAGGAGGCCTACTGTAATAGATTAATGGGGCTAGTTAGTGTAGGAGGCCTACTGTAATAGATGAATGGGGCTAGTTAGTGTAGGAGGACTACTGTAATAGATGAATGGGGCTAGTTCGTGTAGGAGGACTACTGTAATAGATGAATGGGTCTAGTTAGTGTAGGAGGACTACTGTAATAGATGAATGGGGCTAGTTAGTGTAGGAGGACTACTGTAATAGATGAATGGAGCTAGTTAGTATAGGAGGACTACTGTAATAGATGAATGGGGCTAGTTAGTGTAGGAGGCCTACTGTAATAGATGAATGGGGCTAGTTAGTGTAGGAGGACTACTGTAATAGATGAATGGGGCTAGTTAGTGTAGGAGGCCTACTGTAATAGATGAATGGGGCTAGTTAGTGAAGGAGGACTACTGTAATCGATGAATGGGGCTTGATAGTGTAGGAGGCCTACTGTAATAGATGAATGGGGCTAGTTATGGTAGGAGGACTACTGTAATAGATGAATGGGGCTAGTTCGTGTAGGAGGACTACTGTAATAGATGAATGGGTCTAGTTAGTGTAGGAGGACTACTGTAATAGATGAATGGGGCTAGTTAGTGTAGGAGGCCTACTGTAATAGATGAATGGGGCTAGTTAGTGAAGGAGGACTACTGTAATAGATGAATGGGGCTAGATAGTGTAGGAGGCCTACTGTAATAGATGAATGGGGCTAGTTAGTGAAGGAGGACTACTGTAATAGATGAATGGGGCTAGATAGTGTAGGAGGCCTACTGTAATAGATGAATGGGGCTAGTTATGGTAGGAGGACTACTGTAATAGATGAATGGGGCTAGTTCGTGTAGGAGGACTACTGTAATAGATGAATGGGGCTAGTTATGGTAGGAGGCCTACTGTAATAGATGAATGGGGCTAGTTAGTGAAGGAGGACTACTGTAATAGATGAATGGGGCTAGATAGTGTAGGAGGCCTACTGTAATAGATGAATGGGGCTAGTTAGTGTAGGAGGACTACTGTAATAGATGAATGGGGCTAGTTAGTGTAGGAGGACTACTGTAATAGATGAATGGGGCTAGTTAGTGTAGGAGGCCTACTGTAATAGATGAATGGGGCTAGTTAGTGTAGGAGGACTACTGTAATAGATGAATGGGGCTAGTTAGTGTAGGAGGCATACTGTAATAGATGAATGGGGCTAGTTCGTGTAGGAGGACTACTGTAATAGATGAATGGGTCTAGTTAGTGTAGGAGGACTACTGTAATAGATGAATGGGGCTAGTTAGTGTAGGAGGCCTACTGTAATAGATGAATGGGGCTAGTTAGTGTAGGAGGACTACTGTAATAGATGAATGGGGCTAGTTAGTGTAGGAGGACTACTGTAATAGATGAATGGGGCTAGTTAGTGTAGGAGGACTACTGTAATAGATGAATGGGGCTAGTTAGTGTAGGAGGACTACTGTAATAGATGAATGGGGCTAGTTAGTGTAGGAGGCCTACTGTAATAGATGAATGGGGCTAGTTCGTGTAGGAGGACTACTGTAATAGATGAATGGGTCTAGTTAGTGTAGGAGGACTACTGTAATAGATGAATGGGGCTAGTTAGTGTAGGAGCCCTACTGTAATAGATGAATGGGGCTAGTTAGTGTAGGAGCCCTACTGTAATAGATGAATGGGGCTAGTTAGTGTAGGAGGACTGCTGTAATAGATGAATGGGGCTAGTTCGTGTAGGAGGACTACTGTAATAGATGAATGGGTCTAGTTAGTGTAGGAGGACTACTGTAATAGATGAATGGGGCTAGTTAGTATAGGAGGACTACTGTAATAGATGAATGGGGCTAATTAGTGTAGGAGAAATATTGTAATAGATGAATGAAGCTAGTGTAGGAGGACTACTGTAATAGATGAATGGGGCTAGTTAGTGTAGGAGGACTATTGTAATAGATGAATGAAGCTAGTGTAGGAGGACTACTGTAATAGATGAATGGGGCTAGTTAGTGTAGGAGGCCTACTGTAATAGATGAATTGGGCTAGTTAGAGTAGGAGGACTACTGTAATAGATGAATGGGTCTAGTTAGTGTAGGAGGACTACTGTAATAGATGAATGGGGCTAGTTAGTATAGGAGGACTACTGTAATAGATGAATGGGGCAAGTTAGTGTAGGAGGACTATTGTAATAGATGAATGAAGCTAGTGTAGGAGGACTACTGTAATAGATGAATGGGGCTAGTTAGTGTAGGAGGACTATTGTAATAGATGAATGAAGCTAGTGTAGGAGGACTACTGTAATAGATGAATGGGGCTAGTTAGTGTAGGAGGCCTACTGTAATAGATGAATTGGGCTAGTTAGTGTAGGAGGACTACTGTAATAGATGAATGGGGCTAGATAGTGTAGGAGGCCTACTGTAATAGATGAATGGGGCTAGTTAGTGTAGGAGGACTACTGTAATAGATGAATGGGGCTAGTTAGTGTAGGAGGCCTACTGTAATAGATGAATGGGGCTAGTTAGTGTAGGAGGACTACTGTAATAGATGAATGGGGCTAGTTAGTGTAGGAGGACTACTGTAATAGATGAATGGGGCTAGATAGTGTAGGAGGCCTACTGTATTAGATGAATGGGGCTAGTTAGTGTAGGAGGACTACTGTAATAGATGAATGGGGCTAGTTAGTGTAGGAGGCCTACTGTAATAGATGAATGGGGCTAGTTAGTGTAGGAGGACTACTGTAATAGATCAATGGGGCTAGATACTGTAGGAGGCCTACTGTAATAGATGAATGGGGGCTAGTTAGTGTAGGAGGACTACTGTAATAGATGAATGGGGCTAGTTCGTGTAGGAGGACTACTGTAATAGATGAATGGGGCTAGATAGTGTAGGAGGACTACTGTAATAGATGAATGGGGCTAGTTAGTGTAGGAGGACTACTGTAATAGATGAATGGGGCTACTTCGTGTAGGAGGACTACTGTAATAGATGAATGGGGCTAGTTAGTGTAGGAGGACTACTGTAATAGATGAATTGGGCTAGTTAGTGTAGGAGGCCTACTGTAATAGATGAATGGGGCTAGTTAGTGTAGGAGGACTACTGTAATAGATGAATGGGGCTAGATCGTGTAGGAGGACTACTGTAATAGATGAATGGGGCTAGTTCGTGTAGGAGGACTACTGTAATAGATGAATGGGGCTAGTTAGTATAGGAGGACTACTGTTATAGATGAATGGGGCTAGTGTAGGAGGACTACTGTAATAGATGAATGGGGCTAGTGTAGGAGGACTACTGTAATAGATGAATGGGGCTAGTTAGTGTAGGAGGACTACTGTAATAGATGAATGGGGCTAGATAGTGTAGGAGGCCTACTGTAATAGATGAATGGGGCTAGTTAGTGTAGGAGGACTACTGTAATAGATGAATGGGGCTAGTTAGTATAGGAGGACTACTGTAAAAGATGAATGGGGCTAGTTAGTGTAGGAGGACTACTGTAATAGATGAGTGGGGCTAGTTAGTATAGGAGGACTACTGTAATAGATGAATGGGGCTAGTTAGTGTAGGAGGACTACTGTAATAGATTAATGGGGCTAGTTAGTATAGGAGGACTACTGTAATAGATGAATGGGGCTAGTTAGTAAAGGAGGACTACTGTAATAGATGAATGGGGCTAGTTAGTATAGGAGGACTACTGTAATAGATGAATGGGGCTAGTTAGTATAGGAGGACTACTGTAATAGATGAATGGGGCTAGTTAGTATAGGAGGCCTACTGTAATAGATGAATTGGGCTAGTTAATGTAGGAGCCCTACTGTAATAGATGAATGAGGCTAGTTAGTATAGGAGGAACACTGTAATAGATGAATGGGGCTAGTGTAGGAGGACTACTGTAATAGATGAATGGGGCTAGTTAGTGTAGGAGGCCTACTGTAATAGATAAATGTGGCTAGTGTAGGAGGACTACTGTAATAGATGAATGGGGCTAGTTAGTATAGGAGGCCTACTGCGCCGAAGACGTGGAAGTCGATTAAGGCAGCCCCCCGCACCTCTCTGATTCAGAGGGGTTGGGTTAAATGCGGAAGACACATTTCGGTTGAAGGCATTTGGTTGTACAACTGACTAATAATGGTGACTTTGACTTTGACTAATAGATGAATGGGGCTAGTTAGTATAGGAGGACTACTGTAATAGATGAATGGGGCTAGTTAGTATAGGAGGCCTACTGTAATAGATGAATGGGGCTAGTGTAGGAGGACTACTGTAATAGATGAATGGGGCTAGTTCGTGTAGGAGGACTACTGTAATAGATGAATGGGTCTAGTTAGTGTAGGAGGACTACTGTAATAGATGAATGGGGCTAGTTAGTGTAGGAGGCCTACTGTAATAGATAAATGGGGCTAGTGTAGGAGGACTACTGTAATAGATGAATGGGGCTAGTTAGTATAGGAGGCCTACTGCGCCGAAGACGTGGAAGTCGATTAAGGCAGCCCCCCGCACCTCTCTGATTCAGAGGGGTTGGGTTAAATGCGGAAGACACATTTCGGTTGAAGGCATTTGGTTGTACAACTGACTAATAATGGTGACTTTGACTTTGACTAATAGATGAATGGGGCTAGTTAGTATAGGAGGACTACTGTAATAGATGAATGGGGCTAGTTAGTGTAGGAGGCCTACTGTAATAGATGAATGGGGCTAGTGTAGGAGGACTACTGTAATAGATGAATGGGTCTAGTTAGTGTAGGAGGACTACTGTAATAGATGAATGGGGCTAGTTAGTGTAGGAGGCCTACTGTAATAGATGAATGGTGCTAGTTAGTGTAGGAGGACTACTGTATTAGATGAATGGGGCTAGTTAGTGTAGGAGGACTACTGTAATAGATGAATGGGGCTAGTTAGTGTAGGAGGCCTACTGTAATAGATGAATGGGGCTAGTTAGTGTAGGAGGACTACTGTAATAGATGAATGGGGCTAGATAGTGTAGGAGGCCTACTGTATTAGATGAATGGGGCTAGTTAGTGTAGGAGGACTACTGTAATAGATGAATGGGGCTAGTTAGTGTAGGAGGCCTACTGTAATAGATGAATGGGGTAGTTAGTGTAGGAGGACTACTGTAATAGATGAATGGGGCTAGATACTGTAGGAGGCTTACTGTAATAGATGAATGGGGCTAGTTCGTGTAGGAGGACTACTGTAATAGATGAATGGGGCTAGTTCGTGTAGGAGGACTACTGTAATAGATGAATGGGGCTAGTTAGTGTAGGAGGACTACTGTAATAGATGAATGGGTCTAGTTAGTGTTGGAGGACTACTGTAATAGATGAATTGGGCTAGTTAGTGTAGGAGGCCTACTGTAATAGATGAATGGGGCTAGTTAGTGTAGGAGGACTACTGTAATAGATGAATGGGGCTAGATCGTGTAGGAGGACTACTGTAATAGATGAATGGGGCTAGTTAGTGTAGGAGGACTACTGTAATAGATGAATGGGGCTAGTTAGTATAGGAGGACTACTGTAATAGATGAATGGGGCTAGTGTGGGAGGACTACTGTAATAGATGAATGGGGCTAGTGTAGGAGGACTACTGTAATAGATGAATGGGGCTAGTTAGTGTAGGAGGACTACTGTAATAGATGAATGGGGCTAGATAGTGTAGGAGGCCTACTGTTATAGATGAATGGGGCTAGTTAGTGTAGGAGGACTACTGTAATAGATGAATGGGGCTAGTTAGTATAGGAGGACTACTGTAATAGATGAATGGGTCTAGTTAGTGTAGGAGGACTACTGTAATAGATGAATGGGGCTAGTTAGTATAGGAGGACTACTGTAATAGATGAATGGGGCTAGTTAGTGTAGGAGGACTACTGTAATAGATGAATGGGGCTAGTGTAGGAGGACTACTGTAATAGATGAATGGGGCTAGTTAGTGTAGGAGGCCTACTGTAATAGATGAATGGGGCTAGTTAGTGTAGGAGGACTACTGTAATAGATGAATGGGGCTAGTTAGTATAGGAGGACTACTGTAATAGATGAATGGGGCTAGTTAGTGTAGGAGGACTACTGTAATAGATGAATGGGGCTAGTTAGTAAAGGAGGACTACTGTAATAGATGAATGGGGCTAGTTAGTATAGGAGGCCTACTGTAATAGATGAATGGGGCTAGTTAATGTAGGAGGCCTACTGTAATAGATGAATGAGGCTAGTTAGTATAGGAGGACTACTGTAATAGATGAATGGGGCTAGTGTAGGAGGACTACTGTAATAGATGAATGGGGCTAGTTAGTGTAGGAGGCCTACTGTAATAGATAAATGGGGCTAGTGTAGGAGGACTACTGTAATAGATGAATGGGGCTAGTTAGTATAGGAGGCCTACAGCGCCGAAGACGTGGAAGTCGATTAAGGCAGCCCCCCGCACCTCTCTGTTTCAGAGGGGTTGGGTTAAATGCGGAAGACACATTTCGGTTGAAGGCATTTGGTTGTACAACTGACTAATAATGGTGACTTTGACTTTGACTAATAGATGAATGGGGCTAGTTAGTATAGGAGGACTACTGTAATAGATGAATGGGGCTAGTTAGTATAGGAGGCCTACTGTAATAGATGAATGGGGCTAGTGTAGGAGGACTACTGTAATAGATGAATGGGGCTAGTTAGTGTAGGAGGCCTACTGCGCCGAAGACGTGGAAGTCGATTAAGGCAGCCCCCCGCACCTCTTTGTTTCAGAGGGGTTGGGTTAAATGCGGAAGACACATTTCGGTTGAAGGCATTTGGTTGTACAACTGACTAATAATGGTGACTTTGACTTTGACTAATAGATGAATGGGGCTAGTTAGTATAGGAGGACTACTGTAATAGATGAATGGGGCTAGTTAGTATAGGAGGCCTACTGTAATAGATGAATGGGGCTAGTGTAGGAGGACTACTGTAATAGATGAATGGGGCTAGTTCGTGTAGGAGGACTACTGTAATAGATGAATGGGTCTAGTTAGTGTAGGAGGACTACTGTAATAGATGAATGGGGCTAGTTCGTGTAGGAGGACTACTGTAATAGATGAATGGGGCTAGTTAGTGTAGGAGGACTACTGTAATAGATTAATGGGGCTAGTTAGTGTAGGAGGCCTACTGTAATAGATAAATGGGGCTAGTGTAGGAGGACTACTGTAATAGATGAATGGGGCTAGTTAGTATAGGAGGCCTACTGCGCCGAAGACGTGGAAGTCGATTAAGGCAGCCCCCCGCACCTCTCTGATTCAGAGGGGTTGGGTTAAATGCGGAAGACACATTTCGGTTGAAGGCATTTGGTTGTACAACTGACTAATAATGGTGACTTTGACTTTGACTAATAGATGAATGGGGCTAGTTAGTATAGGAGGACTACTGTAATAGATGAATGGGGCTAGTTAGTTTAGGAGGCCTACTGTAATAGATGAATGGGGCTAGTTAGTGTTGGAGGCCTACTGTAATAGATGAATGGGGCTAGTTCGTGTAGGAGGACTACTGTAATAGATGAATGGGTCTAGTTAGTGTAGGAGGACTACTGTAATAGATGAATGGGGCTAGTTAGTGTAGGAGGACTACTGTAATAGATGAATGGGGCTAGTTAGTGTAGGAGGCCTACTGTAATAGATGAATGGGCTAGTTAGTGTAGGAGGACTACTGTAATAGATGAATGGGGCTAGTTAGTATAGGAGGACTACTGTAATAGATGAATGGGGCTAGTTAGTGTAGGAGGACTACTGTAATAGATGAATGGGGCTAGTGTGGGAGGACTACTGTAATAGATGAATGGGGCTAGTTAGTGTAGGAGGCCTACTGTAATAGATGAATGGGGCTAGTTAGTGTAGGAGGACTACTGTAATAGATGAATGGGGCGAGTTAGTATAGGAGGACTACTGTAATAGATGAATGGGGCTAGTTAGTGTAGGAGGACTACTGTAATAGATGAATGGGGCTAGTGTAGGAGGACTACTGTAATAGATGAATGGGGCTAGTGTAGGAGGACTACTGTAATAGATGAATGGGGCTAGTTAGTGTAGGAGGCCTAATGCGCCGAAGACGTGGAAGTCGATTAAGGCAGCCCCCCGCACCTCTCTGATTCAGAGGGGTTGGGTTAAATGCGGAAGACACATTTCGGTTGAAGGCATTTGGTTGTACAACTGACTAATAATGGTGACTTTGACTTTGACTAATAGATGAATGGGGCTAGTTAGTATAGGAGGACTACTGTAATAGATGAATGGGGCTAGTTAGTGTAGGAGGCCTACTGTAATAGATGAATGGGGCTAGTGTAGGAGCACTACTGTAATAGATGAATGGGGCTAGTTCGTGTAGGAGGACTACTGTAATAGATGAATGGGTCTAGTTAGTGTAGGAGGACTACTGTAATAGATGAATGGGGCTAGTTAGTGTAGGAGGACTACTGTAATAGATGAATGGGGCTAGTTAGTGTAGGAGGACTACTGTAATAGATGAATGGGGCTAGTTAGTATAGGAGGACTACTGTAATAGATGAATGGGGCTAGTTATTGTAGGAGGACTACTGTAATAGATGAATGGGGCTAGTTAGTGTAGGAGGCCTACTGTAATAGATGAATGGGGCTAGTTAGTGTAGGAGGACTACTGTAATAGATGAATGGGGCTAGTTAGTGTAGGAGGCCTACTGTAATAGATAAATGGGGCTAATGTAGGAGGACTACTGTAATAGATGAATGGGGCTAGTTAGTATAGGAGGCCTACTGCGCCGAAGACGTGGAAGTCGATTAAGGCAGCCCCCCGCACCTCTCTGTTTCAGAGGGGTTGGGTTAAATGCGGAAGACACATTTCGGTTGAAGGCATTTGGTTGTACAACTGACTAATAATGGTGACTTTGACTTTGACTAATAGATGAATGGGGCTGAGTTAGTATAGGAGGACTACTGTAATAGATGAATGGGGCTGAGTTAGTATAGGAGGCCTACTGTAATAGATGAATGGGGCTAGTGTAGGAGGACTACTGTAATAGATGAATGGGGCTAGTTAGTGTAGGAGGCCTACTGCGCCGAAGACGTGGAAGTCGATTAAGGCAGCCCCCCGCACCTCTTTGTTTCAGAGGGGTTGGGTTAAATGCGGAAGACACATTTCGGTTGAAGGCATTTGGTTGTACAACTGACTAATAATGGTGACTTTGACTTTGACTAATAGATGAATGGGTCTAGTTAGTGTAGGAGGACTACTGTAATAGATGAATGGGGCTAGTTAGTGTAGGAGGACTACTGTAATAGATGAATGGGGCTAGTTAGTGTAGGAGGACTACTGTAATAGATGAATGGGGCTAGTTAGTGTAGGAGGCCTACTGTAATAGATAAATGGGGCTAGTGTAGGAGGACTACTGTAATAGATGAATGGGGCTAGTTAGTGTAGGAGGCCTACTGTAATAGATGAATGGGGCTAGTTAGTGTAGGAGGACTACTGTAATAGATAAATGGGGCTAGTTAGTATAGGAGGACTACTGTAATAGATAAATGGGGCTAGTTAGTGTAGGAGGACTACTGTAATAGATGAATGGGGCTAGTTAGTGTAGGAGGACTACTGTAATAGATGAATGGGGCTAGTTCGTGTAGGAGGACTACTGTAATAGATGAATGGGTCTAGTTAGTGTAGGAGGACTACTGTAATAGATGAATGGGGCTAGTTAGTGTAGGAGGACTACTGTAATAGATTAATGGGGCTAGTTAGTGTAGGAGGCCTACTGTAATAGATAAATGGGGCTAGTGTAGGAGGACTACTGTAATAGATGAATGGGGCTAGTTAGTATAGGAGGCCTACTGCGCCGAAGACGTGGAAGTCGATTAAGGCAGCCCCCCGCACCTCTCTGATTCAGAGGGGTTGGGTTAAATGCGGAAGACACATTTCGGTTGAAGGCATTTGGTTGTACAACTGACTAATAATGGTGACTTTGACTTTGACTAATAGATGAATGGGGCTAGTTAGTATAGGAGGACTACTGTAATAGATGAATGGGGCTAGTTAGTTTAGGAGGCCTACTGTAATAGATGAATGGGGCTAGTTAGTGTTGGAGGCCTACTGTAATAGATGAATGGGGCTAGTTCGTGTAGGAGGACTACTGTAATAGATGAATGGGTCTAGTTAGTGTAGGAGGACTACTGTAATAGATGAATGGGGCTAGTTAGTGTAGGAGGACTACTGTAATAGATGAATGGGGCTAGTTAGTGTAGGAGGCCTACTGTAATAGATGAATGGGCTAGTTAGTGTAGGAGGACTACTGTAATAGATGAATGGGGCTAGTTAGTATAGGAGGACTACTGTAATAGATGAATGGGGCTAGTTAGTGTAGGAGGACTACTGTAATAGATGAATGGGGCTAGTGTGGGAGGACTACTGTAATAGATGAATGGGGCTAGTTAGTGTAGGAGGACTACTGTAATAGATGAATGGGGCTAGTTATTGTAGGAGGACTACTGTAATAGATGAATGGGGCTAGTTAGTGTAGGAGGCCTACTGTAATAGATGAATGGGGCTAGTTAGTGTAGGAGGACTACTGTAATAGATGAATGGGGCTAGTTAGTGTAGGAGGCCTACTGTAATAGATAAATGGGGCTAATGTAGGAGGACTACTGTAATAGATGAATGGGGCTAGTTAGTATAGGAGGCCTACTGCGCCAAGACGTGGAAGTCGATTAAGGCAGCCCCCGCACCTCTCTGTTTCAGAGGGTTGGGTTAAATGCGGAAGACACATTTCGGTTGAAGGCATTTGGTTGTACAACTGACTAATAATGGTGACTTTGACTTTGACTAATAGATGAATGGGGCTAGTTAGTATAGGAGGACTACTGTAATAGATGAATGGGGCTAGTTAGTATAGGAGGCCTACTGTAATAGATGAATGGGGCTAGTGTAGGAGGACTACTGTAATAGATGAATGGGGCTAGTTAGTGTAGGAGGCCTACTGCGCCAAGACGTGAAGTCGATTAAGGCAGCCCCCCGCACCTCTTTGTTTCAGAGGGGTTGGGTTAAATGCGGAAGACACATTTCGGTTGAAGGCATTTGGTTGTACAACTGACTAATAATGGTGACTTTGACTTTGACTAATAGATGAATGGGTCTAGTTAGTGTAGGAGGACTACTGTAATAGATGAATGGGGCTAGTTAGTGTAGGAGGACTACTGTAATAGATGAATGGGGCTAGTTAGTGTAGGAGGACTACTGTAATAGATGAATGGGGCTAGTTAGTGTAGGAGGCCTACTGTAATAGATAAATGGGGCTAGTGTAGGAGGACTACTGTAATAGATGAATGGGGCTAGTTAGTGTAGGAGGCCTACTGTAATAGATGAATGGGGCTAGTTAGTGTAGGAGGACTACTGTAATAGATAAATGGGGCTAGTTAGTATAGGAGGACTACTGTAATAGATAAATGGGGCTAGTTAGTGTAGGAGGACTACTGTAATAGATGAATGGGGCTAGTTAGTGTAGGAGGACTACTGTAATAGATGAATGGGGCTAGTTAGTGTAGGAGGACTACTGTAATAGATGAATGGGGCTAGTTAGTGTAGGAGGACTACTGTAATAGATAAATGGGGCTAGTTAGTGTAGGAGGACTACTGTAATAGATGAATGGGGCTAGTTAGTGTAGGAGGCCTACTGTAATAGATAAATGGGGCTAGTGTAGGAGGACTACTGTAATAGATGAATGGGGCTAGTTAGTATAGGAGGCCTACTGCGCCGAAGACGTGGAAGTCGATTAAGGCAGCCCCCCGCACCTCTCTGATTCAGAGGGGTTGGGTTAAATGCGGAAGACACATTTCGGTTGAAGGCATTTGGTTGTACAACTGACTAATAATGGTGACTTTGACTTTGACTAATAGATGAATGGGGCTAGTTAGTATAGGAGGACTACTGTAATAGATGAATGGGGCTAGTTAGTTTAGGAGGCCTACTGTAATAGATGAATGGGGCTAGTTAGTGTTGGAGGCCTACTGTAATAGATGAATGGGGCTAGTTCGTGTAGGAGGACTACTGTAATAGATGAATGGGTCTAGTTAGTGTAGGAGGACTACTGTAATAGATGAATGGGGCTAGTTAGTGTAGGAGGACTACTGTAATAGATGAATGGGGCTAGTTAGTGTAGGAGGCCTACTGTAATAGATGAATGGGCTAGTTAGTGTAGGAGGACTACTGTAATAGATGAATGGGGCTAGTTAGTATAGGAGGACTACTGTAATAGATGAATGGGGCTAGTTAGTGTAGGAGGACTACTGTAATAGATGAATGGGGCTAGTGTAGGAGGACTACTGTAATAGATGAATGGTGACTTTGATGGTGACTTTGACTTTGACTAATAGATGAATGGGGCTAGTTAGTATAGGAGGACTACTGTAATAGATGAATGGGGCTAGTTAGTATAGGAGGCCTACTGTAATAGATGAATGGGCTAGTTAGTGTAGGAGGCCTACTGTAATAGATGAATGGGGCTAGTTAGTGTAGGAGGACTACTGTAATAGATGAATGGGGCTAGTTAGTGTAGGAGGCCTACTGTAATAGATGAATGGGGCTAGTTAGTGTAGGAGGACTACTGTAATAGATGAATGGGGCTAGTTAATGTAGGAGGCCTACTGTAATAGATGAATGGGGCTAGTTAATGTAGGAGGCCTACTGTAATAGATGAATGGGGCTAGTTAGTGTAGGAGGACTACTGTAATAGATGAATGGGGCGAGTTAGTATAGGAGGACTACTGTAATAGATGAATGGGGCTAGTTAGTGTAGGAGGACTACTGTAATAGATGAATGGGGCTAGTGTAGGAGGACTACTGTAATAGATGAATGGGGCTAGTCAGTGTAGGAGGACTACTGTAATAGATGAATGGGGCTAGTTAGTGTAGGAGGCCTACTGCGCCGAAGACGTGGAAGTCGATTAAGGCAGCCCCCCGCACCTCTCTGATTCAGAGGGGTTGGGTTAAATGCGGAAGACACATTTCGGTTGAAGGCATTTGGTTGTACAACTGACTAATAATGGTGACTTTGACTTTGACTAATAGATGAATGGGGCTAGTTAGTATAGGAGGACTACTGTAATAGATGAATGGGGCTAGTTAGTGTAGGAGGCCTACTGTAATAGATGAATGGGGCTAGTTCGTGTAGGAGGACTACTGTAATAGATGAATGGGTCTAGTTAGTGTAGGAGGACTACTGTAATAGATGAATGGGGCTAGTTAGTGTAGGAGGACTACTGTAATAGATGAATGGGGCTAGTTAGTGTAGGAGGACTACTGTAATAGATGAATGGGGCTAGTTAGTATAGGAGGACTACTGTAATAGATGAATGGGGCTAGTTATTGTAGGAGGACTACTGTAATAGATGAATGGGGCTAGTTAGTGTAGGAGGCCTACTGTAATAGATGAATGGGGCTAGTTAGTGTAGGAGGACTACTGTAATAGATGAATGGGGCTAGTTAGTATAGGAGGACTACTGTAATAGATGAATGGGGCTAGTTATTGTAGGAGGACTACTGTAATAGATGAATGGGGCTAGTTAGTGTAGGAGGCCTACTGTAATAGATGAATGGGGCTAGTTAGTGTAGGAGGACTACTGTAATAGATGAATGGGGCTAGTTAGTGTAGGAGGCCTACTGTAATAGATAAATGGGGCTAATGTAGGAGGACTACTGTAATAGATGAATGGGGCTAGTTAGTATAGGAGGCCTACTGCGCCGAAGACGTGGAAGTCGATTAAGGCAGCCCCCCGCACCTCTCTGTTTCAGAGGGGTTGGGTTAAATGCGGAAGACACATTTCGGTTGAAGGCATTTGGTTGTACAACTGACTAATAATGGTGACTTTGACTTTGACTAATAGATGAATGGGGCTAGTTAGTATAGGAGGACTACTGTAATAGATGAATGGGGCTAGTTAGTATAGGGAGGCCTACTGTAATAGATGAATGGGGCTAGTGTAGGAGGACTACTGTAATAGATGAATGGGGCTAGTTGTAGGAGGACTACTGTAATAGATGAATGGGTCTAGTTAGTGTAGGAGGACTACTGTAATAGATGAATGGGGCTAGTGTAGGAGGACTACTGTAATAGATGAATGGGGCTAGTTAGTGTAGGAGGACTACTGTAATAGATGAATGGGGCTAGTTAGTGTAGGAGGACTACTGTAATAGATGAATGGGGCTAGTTAGTGTAGGAGGACTACTGTAATAGATGAATGGGGCTGGTGTAGGAGGACTACTGTAATAGATGAATGAGAGGCATGTGTAGTGTAGGAGGACTACTGTAATAGATGAATGGGGCTAGATGAGTGTGGGAGGCCTACTGTAATAGATGAATGGGGCTAGTTAGTGTGGGAGGACTACTGTATTAATAGATGAATGGGAGGCTAGTTAGTGTAGGAGGACTACTGTGACAGATGAATGGGGCTAGTTAGTGTAGGAGGACTACTGTATTAGATGAATGGGGCTAGTTAGTGTAGGAGGACTACTGTAATAGATGAATGGGGCTAGTTAGTGTAGGAGGCCTACTGTAATAGATGAATGGGGCTAGTTAGTGTAGGAGGACTACTGTAATAGATGAATGGGGCTAGATAGTGTAGGAGGCCTACTGTAATAGATGAATGGGGCTAGTTAGTGTAGGAGGACTACTGTAATAGATGAATGGGGCTAGTTAGTGTAGGAGGCCTACTGTAATAGATGAATGGGGTAGTTAGTGTAGGAGGACTACTGTAATAGATGAATGGGGCTAGACTGTAGGAGGCCTACTGTAGATGAATGGGGCATTGACTACTGGATGAGCGATGCTGTAGGAGGACTACTGTAATAGATGAATGGGGCTAGTTAGTGTAGGAGGACTACTGTAATAGATGAATGGGGCTAGTTAGTGTAGGAGGACTACTGTAATAGATGAATGGGGCTAGTTAGTGTAAGGAGGACTACTGTAATAGATGAATGGGGCTAGTTAGTGAGGACTACTGTAATAGATGAATGGGGCTAGTTAGTGTAGGAGGACTACTGTAATAGATGAATGGGCTAGGTGGAGGCTAGTTAGTAGGAGGCCTACTGTAATAGATGAATGGGCTAGTTAGTGTAGGAGGACTACTGTAATAGATGAATGGGGCTAGTTAGTGTAGGAGGACTACTGTAATAGATGAATGGGGCTAGTTAGTGTAGGAGGACTACTGTAATAGATGAATGGGGCTAGTTAGTAGGAGGACTACTGTAATAGATGAATGGGGCTAGTTAGTGTAGGAGGACTACTGTAATAGATGAATGGGGCTAGTTAGTGTAGGAGGACTACTGTAATAGATGAATGGGGCTAGTTAGTGTAGGAGGACTACTGTAATAGATGAATGGGGCTGGGAGGACTACTGTAATAGATGAATGGGGCTAGTGTAGGAGGCCTACTGTAATAGATGAATGGGGCTAGTTAGTGTAGGAGGACTACTGTAATAGATGAATGGGGCTAGTTAGTGTAGGAGGACTACTGTAATAGATGAATGGGGCTAGTGTAGGAGGACTACTGTAATAGATGAATGGGGCTAGTGTGTAGGAGGACTACTGTAATAGATGAATGGGGCTGGTTAGTGTAGGAGGACTACTGTAATAGATGAATGAGGCTAGTTAGTGTAGGAGGACTACTGTAATAGATGAATGGGGCTAGTTAGTGTAGGAGGACTACTGTAATAGATGAATGGGGCTAGTTAGTGTAGGATGCCTACTGTAATAGATGAATGGGGCTGAAGTGTAGGAGGACTACTGTAATAGATGAATGGGGCTAGTTAGTGTAGGAGGACTACTGTAATAGATGAATGGGGCTAGTGTAGGAGGACTACTGTAATAGATGAATGGGGCTAGATAGTGTAGGAGGCCTACTGTAATAGATGAATGGGGCTAGTTAGTGTAGGAGGACTACTGTATTAGATGAATGGGGCTAGTTAGTGTAGGAGGACTACTGTAATAGATGAATGGGGCTAGTTAGTGTAGGAGGCCTACTGTAATAGATGAATGGGGCTAGTTAGTGTAGGAGGACTACTGTAATAGATGAATGGGGCTAGATAGTGTAGGAGGCCTACTGTATTAGATGAATGGGGCTAGTTAGTGTAGGAAGACTACTGTAATAGATGAATGGGGCTAGTTAGTGTAGGAGGCCTACTGTAATAGATGAATGGGGTAGTTAGTGTAGGAGGACTACTGTAATAGATGAATGGGGCTAGTTAGTGTAGGAGGCCTACTGTAATAGATGAATGGGGTAGTTAGTGTAGGAGGACTACTGTAATAGATGAATGGGGCTAGATACTGTAGGAGGCCTACTGTAATAGATGAATGGGGCTAGTTAGTGTAGGAGGACTACTGTAATAGATGAATGGGGCTAGTTCGTGTAGGAGGACTACTGTAATAGATGAATGGGGCTAGTTAGTGTAAGAGGCCTACTGTAATAGATGAATGGGGCTAGTTAGTGTAGGAGGACTACTGTAATAGATGAATGGGGCTAGTTCGTGTAGGAGGACTACTGTAATAGATGAATGGGTCTAGTTAGTGTTGGAGGACTACTGTAATAGATGAATTGGGCTAGTTAGTGTAGGAGGCCTACTGTAATAGATGAATGGGGCTAGTTAGTGTAGGAGGACTACTGTAATAGATGAATGGGGCTAGATCGTGTAGGAGGACTACTGTAATAGATGAATGGGGCTAGTTAGTGTAGGAGGACTACTGTAATAGATGAATGGGGCTAGTTAGTATAGGAGGACTACTGTAATAGATGAATGGGGCTAGTGTAGGAGGACTACTGTAATAGATGAATGGGGCTAGTGTAGGAGGACTACTGTAATAGATGAATGGGGCTAGTTAGTGTAGGAGGACTACTGTAATAGATGAATGGGGCTAGATAGTGTAGGAGGCCTACTGTTATAGATGAATGGGGCTAGTTAGTGTAGGAGGACTACTGTAATAGATGAATGGGGCTAGTTAGTATAGGAGGACTACTGTAATAGATGAATGGGTCTAGTTAGTGTAGGAGGACTACTGTAATAGATGAATGGGGCTAGTTAGTATAGGAGGACTACTGTAATAGATGAATGGGGCTAGTTAGTGTAGGAGGACTACTGTAATAGATGAATGGGGCTAGTGTAGGAGGACTACTGTAATAGATGAATGGGGCTAGTTAGTGTAGGAGGCCTACTGTAATAGATGAATGGGGCTAGTTAGTGTAGGAGGACTACTGTAATAGATGAATGGGGCTAGTTAGTATAGGAGGACTACTGTAATAGATGAATGGGGCTAGTTAGTGTAGGAGGACTACTGTAATAGATGAATGGGGCTAGTTAGTAAAGGAGGACTACTGTAATAGATGAATGGGGCTAGTTAGTATAGGAGGACTACTGTAATAGATGAATGGGGCTAGTTAGTATAGGAGGACTACTGTAATAGATGAATGGGGCTAGTTAGTATAGGAGGCCTACTGTAATAGATGAATGGGGCTAGTTAATGTAGGAGGCCTACTGTAATAGATGAATGAGGCTAGTTAGTATAGGAGGACTACTGTAATAGATGAATGGGGCTAGTGTAGGAGGACTACTGTAATAGATGAATGGGGCTAGTTAGTGTAGGAGGCCTACTGTAATAGATAAATGGGGCTAGTGTAGGAGGACTACTGTAATAGATGAATGGGGCTGAGTTAGTATAGGAGGCCTACTGCGCCGAAGACGTGGAAGTCGATTAAGGCAGCCCCCCGCACCTCTCTGTTTCAGAGGGGTTGGGTTAAATGCGGAAGACACATTTCGGTTGAAGGCATTTGGTTGTACAACTGACTAATAATGGTGACTTTGACTTTGACTAATAGATGAATGGGGCTAGTTAGTATAGGAGGACTACTGTAATAGATGAATGGGGCTAGTTAGTATAGGAGGCCTACTGTAATAGATGAATGGGGCTAGTGTAGGAGGACTACTGTAATAGATGAATGGGGCTAGTTCGTGTAGGAGGACTACTGTAATAGATGAATGGGTCTAGTTAGTGTAGGAGGACTACTGTAATAGATGAATGGGGCTAGTTAGTGTAGGAGGACTACTGTAATAGATTAATGGGGCTAGTTAGTGTAGGAGGCCTACTGTAATAGATAAATGGGGCTAGTGTAGGAGGACTACTGTAATAGATGAATGGGGCTAGTTAGTATAGGAGGCCTACTGCGCCGAAGACGTGGAAGTCGATTAAGGCAGCCCCCCGCACCTCTCTGATTCAGAGGGGTTGGGTTAAATGCGGAAGACACATTTCGGTTGAAGGCATTTGGTTGTACAACTGACTAATAATGGTGACTTTGACTTTGACTAATAGATGAATGGGGCTAGTTAGTATAGGAGGACTACTGTAATAGATGAATGGGGCTAGTTAGTATAGGAGGACTACTGTAATAGATGAATGGGGCTAGTTAGTGTAGGAGGCCTACTGTAATAGATGAATGGGGCTAATTAGTGTAGGAGGCCTACTGTAATAGATGAATGGGGCTAGTTCGTGTAGGAGGACTACTGTAATAGATGAATGGGTCTAGTTAGTGTAGGAGGACTACTGTAATAGATGAATGGGGCTAGTTAGTGTAGGAGGACTACTGTAATAGATTAATGGGGCTAGTTAGTGTAGGAGGCCTACTGTAATAGATAAATGGGGCTAGTTAGTGTAGGAGGACTACTGTAATAGATGAATGGGGCTAGTTAGTATAGGAGGCCTACTGCGCCAAGACGTGGAAGTCGATTAAGGCAGCCCCCGCACCTCTCTGATTCAGAGGGTTGGGTTAAATGCGGAAGACACATTTCGGTTGAAGGCATTTGGTTGTACAACTGACTAATAATGGTGACTTTGACTTTGACTAATAGATGAATGGGGCTAGTTAGTATAGGAGGACTACTGTAATAGATGAATGGGGCTAGTTAGTGTAGGAGGCCTACTGTAATAGATGAATGGGGCTAATTAGTGTAGGAGGCCTACTGTAATAGATGAATGGGGCTAGTTCGTGTAGGAGGACTACTGTAATAGATGAATGGGTCTAGTTAGTGTAGGAGGACTACTGTAATAGATGAATGGGGCTAGTTAGTGTAGGAGGACTACTGTAATAGATGAATGGGGCTAGTTAGTGTAGGAGGCCTACTGTAATAGATGAATGGGCTAGTTAGTGTAGGAGGACTACTGTAATAGATGAATGGGGCTAGATAGTATAGGAGGACTACTGTAATAGATGAATGGGGCTAGTTAGTGTAGGAGGACTACTGTAATAGATGAATGGGGCTAGTGTAGGAGGACTACTGTAATAGATGAATGGGGCTAGTTAGTGTAGGAGGCCTACTGTAATAGATGAATGGGGCTAGTTAGTGTAGGAGGACTACTGTAATAGATGAATGGGGCTAGTTAGTGTAGGAGGTCTACTGTAATAGATGAATGGGGCTAGTTAGTGTAGGAGGACTACTGTAATAGATGAATGGGGCTAGTTAGTGTAGGAGGACTACTGTAATAGATTAATGGGGCTAGTTAGTGTAGGAGGCCTACTGTAATAGATAAATGGGGCTAGTGTAGGAGGACTACTGTAATAGATGAATGGGGCTAGTTAGTATAGGAGGCCTACTGCGCCAAGACGTGGAAGTCGATTAAGGCAGCCCCGCACCTCTCTGATTCAGAGGGTTGGGTTAAATCACGGAAGACACATTTTCGGTTGAAGGCATTTGGTTGTACAACTGACTAATAATGGTGACTTTGACTTTGACTAATAGATGAATGGGGCTGAGTTAGTATAGGAGGACTACTGTAATAGATGAATGGGGCTGAGTTAGTGTAGGAGGCCTACTGTAATAGATGAATCGGGCTAATTAGTGTAGGAGGCCTACTGTAATAGATGAATGGGGCTAGTTCGTGTAGGAGGACTACTGTAATAGATGAATGGGTCTAGTTAGTGTAGGAGGACTACTGTAATAGATGAATGGGGCTAGTTAGTGTAGGAGGACTACTGTAATAGATGAATGGGGCTAGTTAGTGTAGGAGGCCTACTGTAATAGATGAATGGGCTAGTTAGTGTAGGAGGACTACTGTAATAGATGAATGGGGCTAGATAGTATAGGAGGACTACTGTAATAGATGAATGGGGCTAGTTAGTGTAGGAGGACTACTGTAATAGATGAATGGGGCTAGTGTAGGAGGACTACTGTAATAGATGAATGGGGCTAGTTAGTGTAGGAGGCCTACTGTAATAGATGAATGGGGCTAGTTAGTGTAGGAGGACTACTGTAATAGATGAATGGGGCGAGTTAGTATAGGAGGACTACTGTAATAGATGAATGGGGCTAGTTAGTGTAGGAGGACTACTGTAATAGATGAATGGGGCTAGTGTGTAGGAGGACTACTGTAATAGATGAATGGGGCTAGTCAGTGTAGGAGGACTACTGTAATAGATGAATGGGGCTAGTTAGTGTAGGAGGCCTACTGCGCTCAAGACGTGGAAGTCGATTAAGGCAGCCCCCGCACCTCTCTGATTCAGAGGGTTGGGTTAAATGCGAAGACACATTTCGGTTGAAGGCATTTGGTTGTACAACTGACTAATAATGGTGACTTTGACTTTGACTAATAGATGAATGGGGCTAGTTAGTATAGGAGGACTACTGTAATAGATGAATGGGGCTAGTTAGTGTAGGAGGCCTACTGTAATAGATGAATGGGGCTAGTGTAGGAGCACTACTGTAATAGATGAATGGGGCTAGTTCGTGTAGGAGGACTACTGTAATAGATGAATGGGTCTAGTTAGTGTAGGAGGACTACTGTAATAGATGAATGGGGCTAGTTAGTGTAGGAGGACTACTGTAATAGATTAATGGGGCTAGTTAGTGTAGGAGGACTACTGTAATAGATGAATGGGGCTAGTTAGTATAGGAGGACTACTGTAATAGATGAATGGGGCTAGTTAGTATAGGAGGACTACTGTAATAGATGAATGAATGGACTGTTAGTGGAGGCCTACTGTAATAGATGAATGGGGCTAGTTAGTGTAGGAGGACTACTGTAATAGATGAATGGGGCTGAGTTAGTGTAGGAGGCCTACTGTAATAGATGAATGGGGCTAAGTGTAGGAGGACTACTGTAATAGATGAATGGGGCTAGTTAGTGTAGGAGGCCTACTGTAATAGATAAATGGGGCTAGTGTAGGAGGACTACTGTAATAGATGAATGGGGCTAGTTAGTATAGGAGGCCTACTGCGCCGAAGACGTGGAAGTCGATTAAGGCAGCCCCCGCACCTCTCTGTTTCAGAGGGGTTGGGTTAAATGCGGAAGACACATTTTCGGTTGAAGGCATTTGGTTGTACAACTGACTAATAATGGTGACTTTGACTTTGACTAATAGATGAATGGGGCTAGTTAGTATAGGAGGACTACTGTAATAGATGAATGGGGCTAGTTAGTATAGGAGGCCTACTGTAATAGATGAATGGGGCTAGTGTAGGAGGACTACTGTAATAGATGAATGGGGCTAGTTCGTGTAGGAGGACTACTGTAATAGATGAATGGGTCTAGTTAGTGTAGGAGGACTACTGTAATAGATGAATGGGGCTAGTTAGTGTAGGAGGCCTACTGTAATAGATGAATGGGGCTAGTGTAGGAGGACTACTGTAATAGATGAATGGGGCTAGTTAGTATAGGAGGCCTACTGCGCCGAAGACGTGGAAGTCGATTAAGGCAGCCCCCCGCACCTCTCTGATTCAGAGGGGTTGGGTTAAATGCGGAAGACACATTTCGGTTGAAGGCATTTGGTTGTACAACTGACTAATAATGGTGACTTTGACTTTGACTAATAGATGAACGGGGCTAGTTAGTATAGGAGGACTACTGTAATAGATGAATGGGGCTAGTTAGTATAGGAGGACTACTGTAATAGATGAATGGGGCTAGTTAGTGTAGGAGGACTACTGTAATAGATGAATGGGGCTAGTTAGTGTAGGAGGCCTACTGTAATAGATGAATGGGGCTAGTTCGTGTAGGAGGACTACTGTAATAGATGAATGGGGCTAGTTAGTGTAGGAGGCCTACTGTAATAGATGAATGGGCTAATTAGTGTAGGAGGACTACTGTAATAGATGAATGGGGCTAGTTAGTATAGGAGGACTACTGTAATAGATGAATGGGGCTAGTTAGTGTAGGAGGACTACTGTAATAGATGAATGGGGCTAGTGTAGGAGGACTACTGTAATAGATGAATGGGGCTAGTTAGTGTAGGAGGCCTACTGTAATAGATGAATGGGGCTAGTTAGTGTAGGAGGACTACTGTAATAGATGAATGGGGCTAGTTAGTATAGGAGGACTACTGTAATAGATGAATGGGGCTAGTTAGTGTAGGAGGACTACTGTAATAGATGAATGGGGCTAGTTAGTGTAGGAGGACTACTGTAATAGATGAATGGGGCTAGTTAGTATAGGAGGACTACTGTAATAGATGAATGGGGCTAGTTAGTATAGGAGGACTACTGTAATAGATGAATGGGGCTAGTTAGTGTAGGAGGACTACTGTAATAGATGAATGGGGCTAGTGTAGGAGGACTACTGTAATAGATGAATGGGGCTAGTCAGTGTAGGAGGACTACTGTAATAGATGAATGGGGCTAGTTAGTATAGGAGGCCTACTGCGCCGAAGACGTGGAAGTCGATTAAGGCAGCCCCCCGCACCTCTCTGATTCAGAGGGGTTGTGTTAAATGCGGAAGACACATTTCGGTTGAAGGCATTTGGTTGTACAACTGACTAATAATGGTGACTTTGACTTTGACTAATAGATGAATGGGGCTAGTTAGTATAGGAGGACTACTGTAATAGATGAATGGGGCTAGTTAGTATAGGAGGCCTACTGTAATAGATGAATGGGGCTAGTGTAGGAGGACTACTGTAATAGATGAATGGGTCTAGTTAGTGTAGGAGGACTACTGTAATAGATGAATGGGGCTAGTTAGTGTAGGAGGCCTACTGTAATAGATGAATGGGGCTAGTGTAGGAGCACTACTGTAATAGATGAATGGGGCTAGTTCGTGTAGGAGGCCTACTGTAATAGATGAATGAGGCTAGTTAGTGTAGGAGGACTACTGTAATAGATGAATGGGGCTAGTTAGTGTAGGAGGACTACTGTAATAGATGAATGGGGCTAGTTAGTGTAGGAGGACTACTGTAATAGATGAATGGGGCTAGTTAGTGTAGGAGGACTACTGTAATAGATGAATGGGGCTATTTAGTGTAGGAGGACTACTGTAATAGATGAATGGGGCTAGTTAGTATAGGAGGACTACTGTAATAGATGAATGGGGCTAGTTAGTGTAGGAGGACTACTGTAATAGATGAATGGGGCTAGTTAGTGTAGGAGGACTACTGTAATAGATGAATGGGGCTAGTTAGTGTAGGAGGACTACTGTAATAGATGAATGGGGCTATTTAGTGTAGGAGGACTACTGTAATAGATGAATGGGGCTAATAGATGAATGGGGCTAGTTAGTATAGGAGGACTACTGTAATAGATGAATGGGGCTAGTTAGTGTAGGAGGACTACTGTAATAGATGAATGGGTCTAGTTAGTGTAGGAGGACTACTGTAATAGATGAATGGGGCTAGTTAGTGTAGGAGGACTACTGTAATAGATGAATGGGGCTATTTAGTGTAGGAGGACTACTGTAATAGATGAATGGGGCTAGTTAGTGTAGGAGGACTACTGTAATAGATGAATGGGGCTATTTAGTATAGGAGGACTACTGTAATAGATGAATGGGGCTAGTTATTGTAGGAGGACTACTGTAATAGATGAATGGGGCTAGTTAGTGTAGGAGGCCTACTGTAATAGATGAATGGGGCTAGTTAGTGTAGGAGGACTACTGTAATAGATGAATGGGGCTAGTTAGTGTAGGAGGACTACTGTAATAGATGAATGGGGCTAGTTAGTGTAGGAGGACTACTGTAATAGATGAATGGGTCTAGTTAGTATAGGAGGACTACTGAAATAGATGAATGGGGCTAGTTAGTATAGGAGGACTACTGTAATAGATGAATGGGGCTAGTTAGTGTAGGAGGCCTACTGTAATAGATGAATGGGGCTAGTTAGTGTAGGAGGACTACTGTAATAGATGAATGGGGCTAGTTAGTATAGGAGGACTACTGTAATAGATGAATGGGGCTAGTTAGTGTAGGAGGACTACTGTAATAGATGAATGGGTCTAGTTAGTATAGGAGGACTACTGAAATAGATGAATGGGGCTAGTTAGTATAGGAGGACTACTGTAATAGATGAATGGGGCTAGTTAGTTTGTCTATATACACGGTGTACCGGACTGAATCGATATGTAGGGGTACCAGGTAATAACATGGATATATACAGGGGGTACGAGGTAATAACATGGATATATACAGGGGGTACGAGGTAATAACATGGATATATACAGGGGGTACCAGGTAATAACATGGATATATACAGGGGGTACCAGGTAATAACATGGATATATACAGGGGGTACCAGGTAATAACATGGATATATACAGGGGGTACCAGGTAATAACATGGATATATACAGGGGGTACCAGGTAATAACATGGATATATACAGGGGTACCAGGTAATAACATGGATATATACAGGGAGTACCAGGTAATAACATGGATATATACAGGGGGTACCAGTACTGAGTGGATGTGCAGGGGTAACAGTGTAGCCTAGTGGTCAGAGCGTTGGACTAGTAACTGAAATGTTGCAAGTTCAAATCCCCGAGCTGACAAGGTCCAAATCTGCCACTGTTCCTAGGCTGTTATTGAAAATAAGAATGTGTTCTTAACTGACTTGCCTAGTTCAATACAGGTGAAATAAATAAATAAATGGAACACGGTGGTATTTCACTCAGTAGATATGGGAGTTTATCAAAATTTGGGTTATTTTTGAATTCTTTGTGGGTTTGTGTAATCTGAGGGAAATATGTGTCTCTAATATGGTCATACATTGGGCAGGAGGTTAGGAAGTGCAGCTCAGTTTCCACCTCATTTTGTGGGCAGTGTGCACAGTCACGGTGGTCAGGTATTCTGCCACTGTGGACTCTGTTTAGGGCCAAATAGCATTCTAGTTTGCTCTGTTTTGTTAACTCTTTCCAAAGTTTCAAGTAATTCTCTTTTTGTTTTCTCATGATTTGGTTGGGTCTAATTGTGTTGCTGTCCTGGGGCTCTGTGGGGTCTGTTTGTGTTTGTGAACAGAGGCGCAGGAACAGCTTGCTTAGGGGACTCTTCTCCAGGTTCATCTCTCTCCCCATCTCCCTCTCTCTATGTCTCCCCCTCTCTCTTCCTATCTCGCCTCTCTATCTCCCTCTCTCTTCCTATCTCTCCCTCTCACTCTGTCTCCCTATGTCTTCCTATCTCTCCCTCTCTCTCGCCCTATCTCCCCTCTCTATCTCCCCTCTCTATCTCCCCCTGTCTCCCTCTCTCTTCCTATCTCCCCCTGCCCCCCCACCCCCTCTCTCTCAGGGATCTGAACTACAATGATCTACCAGAGTTTCCTACAGCCATCAGGACCCTGGCAAAGCTTCAGGAACTGTGAGTCCACACACACACACACACACACACACACACAGACAGACAGACAGACAGACAGACAGACAGACAGACAGACAGACAGACAGACACACACACACACACACACACAGACACACTCACACAGACAGACACAAACAGACACACACACACACACAGACAGACAGACACACACAAACACACAGATACAGACACACACAGATACAGACACACACAGATACACACAGACACACACAGACACACACACAACACACACACACACACACACACACACACACACACAGACAGACAGACAGACACAGACACACACAGACAGACACACACACACAGACACACTCACACAGACAGACACAAACAGACACACACACAGACACACACACACAGACAGACAGACACACAGACAGACACACACAAACAGATACAGACACAGACAAACACACACAGATACAGACACACACAGACACACACACACACACAAAGACAGACACACACAGACACACACACACACACACACACACACACACACACACACACACACACACACACACACACACACACACACACACCCAGCTGCCTGGCATTGCTATCATGTAATCAGGATAAGTGCTTCATGTTTTATTTAGATCATATTTATCAGTTTTAACGTAGCAATCGGTCTCAAACCTCAATAGCTGCACACCGAGGGGAGGGCTAGGATTTCTCTCGCACTTAACAAATGCTCTGACGTGTGTGTGTGTGCGCGTGTGTGTGTGTGTGTGTGTGCGTGTGTGTGTGTGTGTGTGTGTGTGTGTGTGTGCGTGTGTGTGTGTGTGGGTGTGTGTGTCCTAGGGGGTTCCACAACAACAACATTAGATCGATCCCTGAGAGAGCCTTCATGGGAAACCGCCAACTACAGACCATGTTAGTACCCGCACGCACACACACACACGCGCACACACACACACACACACACACACACACACACACACACACACACACACACGCACACACGTAGACAAAGGCCTTGGTGAAATAAAGTTGAAAAAACATCATGAACTCTTCCTCAGTCACTTCTATGAGAATCCCATCCAGTCTGTGGGAAGATCAGCGTTCCAGTTCTTACCCAAGCTTCATACACTGTGAGTAAAGAGCCTTCCTTCTGCCGTCTGACAACATGACGTCTGGATGGGATATAGCGGACCACATGAGTGCGTACCAATTAACTAACGAGTGCGCCCCTCTCCAGCTCCCTAAACGGGGCGACCCAGATACGAGAGTTCCCGGACCTGAAAGGAACCACCAGCCTGGAAACACTGTAAGAGACACACACACACACACACACACACACACACACACACACACACACACACACACACACACACACACACACACACACACACACACACACCTGCTGTAACGAGTGCAGGGCCTCAGTCTCCCCTAACTACCTAATGAGTGTCTCATAGAATGTGAACAGGGACAGAAATAGACTACAAGGAGAGAGAGAAGAGTTGAGTCGTCAGGTAGGCTAACTAGGCTAACGCTTTGATCCACAGCAACTTACAGCAGGAATCAAACACACGACCCTGGCATTGCCAGCACCATGCTCTACCAGCAGAGACACACAGGCTCTGGGAGGGTATGACAGAGGCTCTGGGAGGGTACGACAGGCTCTGGGAGGGTACGACAGGTTCTGGGAGGGTATGACAGAGGCTCTGGGAGGGTATGACAGAGGCTCTGGGAGGGTATGACAGAGGCTCTGGGAGGGTATAACAGGCTCTGGGTGCCCCCAACTGGCCTTACCACTTCCAGCAGAATCTGGTCTCCCATCCAGGGACCAACTAGTTCCAACCCTGCTTAGCTTCAGAGGCCAGCCAGCAGTGGTCCGGTTCCTGCCAGCCTAGCTGCCTCACTGTGTTAGCATCACAGAGACAGAAGAATCAACTGGCTTCCCTAGACCTAAACAATCATTACAATACTCAAATACACTTTTCTGTCTCTCAATCCTCCCGAACCCCCCCTCTGTCTCTCTACTCTTCCTCATCCCTCGTTCTCTCTCTCCGCTCTCTCTAGGACATTGACCAGGGCTGGTCTCTCTACTCTTCCTCAGCGGTTGTGTCAGCAGCTACCCCGCCTCAGAGTACTGTGAGTACTTTGAACACAAGAATGTGCACACACACAATTCATTCGAACTGTTCCCCCTAAAATCCCAAACACACAGAAATACTTAACTCTGACATGGAAACCCCAGATTACACTATAATGATATTCTTGCCTGTGTGTTCACAGCGAGCTGTCTCATAATCAGATAGAGGATCTTCCCAGCTTCTATCACTGCTCTGCCCTGCAAGAAATGTGAGTCAACATGGTGTAATGGTTGAAGCTTAGAACAGCGTTCCAACGACGGAACGTTAGAACAACGTTCCAACGACGGTACGTTAGAACAACGTTCCAACGACGGTATGTTAGAACAACGTTCCAACGACGGTATGTTAGAACAGCGTTCTAACGACGGTATGATTGAAATAATAGGAGTCTACACTTTAGAATTGCAGTTTCAGTGCTTGTTTAGTACTAACAGGGGTGTTTGTATGTGTGTAGAGGCCTGCAGTACAATCACATTAGGAGGATTGAGAGGAATACCTTCCAGCAGCTCAGTTCTCTACGCTCTCTGTGAGTATACTCTTTACTCTCTGTGAGTATACTCTATACTCTCTGTGAGTATACTCTTTACTCTCTGTCAGTATACTCTATACTCTCTGCCAGTATACTCTATACTCTCTGTGAGTATAATCTTTACTCTCTGTCAGTATACTCTATACTCTCTGTGAGTATACTCTTTACTCTCTGTGAGTATACTCTATACTCTCTGTGAGTATAATCTTTACTCTCTGTCAGTATACTCTATACTCTCTGTCAGTATACTCTTTACTCTCTGTCAGTATACTCTATACTCTCTGCCAGTATACGCTTTACTCTCTGTGAGTATACTCTACTCTCTGTGAGTATAATCTTTACTCTCTGCCAGTATACTCTATACTCTCTGTCAGTATACTCTGTACTCTCTGCCAGTATACTCTTTACTCTCTGTCAGTATACTCTATACTCTCTGCCAGTATACGCTTTACTCTCTGTGAGTATACTCTACTCTCTGTGAGTATACTCTCTGCCAGTATAATCTTTACTCTCTGTGAGTATACTCTTTACTCTCTGTGAGTATACTCTATACTCTCTGTCAGTATACTCTATACTCTCTGTCAGTATACTCTATACTCTCTGTCAGTATACTCTTTACTCTCTGTGAGTATACTCTATACTCTCTGTCAGTATACTCTTTACTCTCTGTGAGTATACTCTATACTCTCTGTGAGTATACTCTATACTCTCTGTCAGTATACTCTATACTCTCTGTCAGTATACTCTATACTCTCTGTGAGTATAATCTTTACTCTCTGTCAGTATACTCTATACTCTCTGTCAGTATACTCTATACTCTCTGTGAGTATACTCTATACTCTCTGTGAGTATACTCTTTACTCTCTGTGAGTATACTCTATACTCTCTGTGAGTATACTCTTTACTCTCTGTGAGTATACTCTATACTCTCTGTGAGTATAATCTTTACTCTCTGTCAGTATACTCTATACTCTCTGTCAGTATACTCTTTACTCTCTGTCAGTATACTCTATACTCTCTGCCAGTATACGCTTTACTCTCTGTGAGTATACTCTACTCTCTGTGAGTATACTCTATACTCTCTGTCAGTATACTCTTTCCCCTACACACAAACTGTTACTCTCTGTGAATACTGTTACTCTATCAGATAGGCACTAAACACAACATTCTGAATAATGACAGTAACTAATTCTCTCTCTCTCCCCCAGAGATCTGAGCTTCAACAGTATTGAGTGGATTCACCCTGATGCCTTCATTTCGTTCCATTCTCTGACCAAGCTGTGAGTATACATACACACATATATCCCACGCACACCACCAAGCAAATCAGGGAAATCCCTCTCACATCCCTCTGTGTGTAACTTTGGTTCTCCTTAATTAAAGCAACTCTTTAGGCCAACACTGACACAGACTGTAGACACTGAGAGACTAGCAGACAGACAAACAGACAGGCAGGCAGACAGGCAGACAGACTGTAGAAACGGAGAGACTAGCAGACAGACTAGCAGACAGACAGACAGACAGACAGACAGACAGAAAGGCAGACAGGCAGACTGTAAACATCAAGAATACTATAGACATCAAGAAAGCCAGTCAGTTGATTACTGACAAGACAAAATAGAAATAGGCCTATAACAGTTAGTATCAGCTTGATCTTTCTTTAAATAACGGATGCACCGTGGCTGCCTTCCAAGCAATGGGAACCTCCCCCAGAGAGGAGAGACAGGTTAAAAAGGTCAGAGATAGGCTTGGTGATGATAGGGGCAGCAACCTTAAAGAAGAAAGGGTTTTTTGTGGGGGTCAAGTTTCAGGAGCTCCTTTACCACCTCAGACTCAGTGACCGCCTGCAGGGAGAAACTTTGTAGCGGGGCAGGGTAAAAGGTGGGAGGAGCATCGGGGATAGTCACATTAGAAGGGGTGGGAGATGAGGAAATGTTGGACAGGCAAGAAGGCATGGCTGAGTCAAATAGGAATCCTGACTTAATGAAGTGGTGATTAAAGAGATCAGCCATGTGCTTCCTGTCAGTAACAACAACATCATCAACATTAAGGGACATGGGCAGCTGTGAGGAGGAGGGTTTATTCTCCAGGTCTTTAACCGTTTTCCAGAACTTGTTTGGGTTAGACCCACAGAGAGAGAACTGCTCCTTAAAGTAACTAACTTTGGCCTTCCGGATAGCCTGAGTGCACTTATTTCTCATTTGCCTGAACGAGAGCCAGTCAGCCTGAGAATGTGTGTGCCGAGCCTTTCGCCAAATGGAATTCTTGAGGTGGAGTAACTCTGCAAGATCACGGTCGAACCAGCGGCTGAACCTGTTTTTAATTCTCATTTCCTTTATGGGGGCGTGTTTGTTAACAATACCACTGAAAATATATAAAAAAGAAGGTCCAAGCGTCTTCGACAGAGGGGATCAAGCTGATTCTATACCAATTTACAGAGGCCAGTTCATGAAGGAAGGCTTGCTCATTAAAGTTATTTAGCAAGCGTCTATGACAAATCAGGACAGGTCGTTTCACCGAGCAGCCATTACGAACACAGGCTGTAAAACAGTGATCACTAAGGTCACTACAGAAAACACCAGACTGATACCTATCAGGATTATTTGTGAGGATAACATCAAGGAGAGCAGTCTTTTCTGGGTTTTTAGAGTCATACCTTGCGGGATTGGTAATAATCTGAGAAAGGGAATCCCATTGCTTTAGGACTTGGTCAGGTGGTTTAAGCATGTCCCAGTTTAGGTCACCTAGCAGGACAAATTCAGACTTAGTGTAAGGGGCCAGGAGAGAGCTTAGGGCAGGTAGGGTACAGGCCGGTGCTGATGGTACACGATAACACCCAGCAACAGTCAACAAAGAGCTATTTGAAAGTTTAATCCTTAAAACAAGCAAATCAAATTGTTTGGGGACAGACTTGGTGGAGACAACCGAGCACTGAAGGTGCTTCTTGGTAAAGATTGCCACTCCACCACCTTTGGAAGATCTGTCTTGCCGAAAAAGGTTACAACCAGAAAGGTTAACATCAGTTATTTGTGTTGGCTGGGACTACACAGAGCTAGATGTGATCACATGAAAACCTCTTTCTCTAGAAGGAAACCCCCTTTCTCTAGAAGGAAACCCTTTCTCTAGAAGGAAACCCTTTCTATAGAAAGAAACCCCTTTCTCTAGAAGGAAACCCTTTCTATAGAAGGAAACCCTTTCTCTAGAAGGAAACCCTTTCTCTAGAAGGAAACCCTTTCTATAGAAGGAAACCCTTTCTCTAGAAGGAAACCCTTTCTCTAGAAAGAAACCCCTTTCTCTAGAAGGAAACCCTTTCTATAGAAGGAAACCCTTTCTCTAGAAGGAAACCCTTTCTCTAGAAGGAAACCCTTTCTCTAGAAGGAAACCCTTTCTATAGAAGGAAACCCTTTCTCTAGAAGGAAACCCTTTCTCTAGAAGGAAACCCTTTCTCTAGAAGGAAACCCTTTCTCTAGAAGGAAACCCCTTTCTCTAGAAAAGCCAATGTATTAGCAGAGAACAAATTACATGACACTTACAAACATGCAAGGAGCAGAGACCATGCAAGGAGCACAGACCATGCAAGGAGCACAGACCACGCAAGGAGCACAGACCATGCAAGGAGCACAGACCACGCAAGGAGCACGGACCGTGCAAGAAGCACAGACCATGCAAGGAGCACAGACTATGCAAGGAGCACAGACCATGCAAGGAGCACAGACCGCGCAAGGAGCACAGACCGTGCAAGGAGCACAGACCATGCAAGGAGCACGGACCGTGCAAGGAGCACAGACCATGTTTGTGGATTTCACAGTAAGTGTTTTCATAATCATTTTAAACATTACTGAATTCCCCCTCCCTTTACAGGGACCTGAGTGAGAACAGTCTGATATCACTTCCTGTGGGTGGTCTGGGGGGACTGACCCATCTGAAGCTGAAAGGAAACATGGAGCTCTATGAGGACTTCAGCCCTGAACTCTTCACCAGCATGAGGTATGACCCCTGTCCCCAAACCTCTGACCCCTAACTCTTCCCACGGATAAGATACGATGACCTTAACTCTAACCCCTGACCTCTTACACTCAACCCTAACCCTTCAGCCCTGAACACTTCCCACGCAGACCCACAAGGAATCCGCGCACGCATAATTCCGTCGGAAATCCGCATTTCAAACAGCATGCGTAGGATTTTAAAGCTAAAAATAAACTGCCAACTGCTGGCAAAGTTTAATAAAAATTTACTCGTTGTTGAATTTAAGTTTTTCCTCCATTTTCATTTATGTATTTGAATCACCGAAAAGTGTAGCCAGAAGGTGTAGCCCACTCTCCCCACAGAAGCCCCTCCCCTGTGTGAGTGACAGCTGCAGGGTGCAGACAGCTGTCACTCACTCAGTACTCTCTGTCAGTACTGTGACCCTGTCTTCTCTTGAGAGCCAGGTCTGCCTACGGCGGCCTTTCTCAATAGCAAGGCTATGCTCACTGAGTCTATGCATAGTCAAAGATTTCCTCAAGTTTGGGTCAGTCACAGTGGTCAGGTATTTTTTTTGTTAACTCTTTCCAATGTGTCAAGTAATTCTCTTTTTGTTTTCTCATGATTTGGTTGGGTCTAATTGTGTTGCTGTCCTGGGGCTCTGTGGGGTCTGTGCTCTAGGGCAACGGTGTCTAGATGGAATTTGTATTTGTGGTCCTGGCAACTGGACCTTTTTTGGAACACCATTATTCTGGTCTTACTGAGATTTACTGTCAGGGCCCAGGTCTGTATCTTACTGTCAGGGCCCAGGTCTGTATCTTACTGTCAGGGCCCAGGTCTGTATCTTACTGTCAGGGCCCAGGTCTGTATCTTACTGTCAGGGCCCAGGTCTGGCAGAATCTGTGCAGGAGATCTAGGTGCTGCTGTAGGCCCTCCTTGGTTGGGGACAGAAGCACCAGATCATCAGCAAACAGTAGACATTTGACTTCAGATTCTAGTAGGGTGAGGCCGGGTGCTGCAGACTGTTCTAGTGCCCTCGCCAATTCCTTGATAAATATGTTGAAGAAGGTGGGGCTGCATCTCTGTCTCACCCCACGGCCCTGTGGGAAGAAATGTGTGTTTTCTCTTCCAATTCTAACCGCATCCTTGTTGTTTGTGTACATGGATTTTATAATGTTGTATTTTTTTCCCAAACACCACTTTCCATCAATTTGTATAGCAGACCCTCAAGCCAAATTAAGTTGAAGGCTTTTTTGAAATCAACAAAGTGTGAGAAGGCTTTGCCTTTGTTGTGGTTTGTTTGTTTGTCAATTAATGTGTGCAGGGTGAATACGTGGTCTGTTGTACTGTAATTTGGTAAAAAGCCAATTTGACATTTGCTCAGTACATTGTTTTCACTGAGGAAATGTACGAGTCTGCTGTTAATGATAATGCAGAGGATTTTCCCAAGGTTGCTGTTGACGCATATCCCCCAGTAATTATTGGGGTCAAATTTGTCTCCACTTTTGTGGATTGGGATGATCAGTCCTTTACCCATACATCTCCATTTTGAATAGATCATTCTTCGTGTTATTGTTTGTTTAGTGTTTTCTCTCTCTCTCTCTCTCTCTCTCTCTCTCTCTCTCTCTCTCTCTCTCTCTCTCTCTCTCTCTCTCTCTCTCAGGGTGGTAGAGATGCCGTATGCGTACCAGTGCTGTGTCTACGGGTCATGTGACAGCTATAAGTCCATCAGCCAACCGGAGACTGAGCAGAGCAGTGAGGAGGAGGAGCTAGACCAGAGGACCGTCGCCCTATACCCCCTCCACACAGACACATACTGTAAGAACGCACATATAATGTATGGCACAGCAGCACACACTCTATAGACTCCATTCTCTTATCTATAAACTCCATTACCTTATCTATCGACTTCATTAGCGTATCTGTAGACTCCATTATCTTATATTTAGACTCCATTCTCTTATTTATAGACTCCATTACCTTATCTATCGACTTCATTATCGTATCTATAGACTCCATTATCTTATATATAGGCTCCATTCTCTTTTCTACAGACTCCATTACCTTATCTATTGACTTCATTATCGTATCTATAGACTCCATTATCTTATCTATAGACCGCAATATCGTATATATAGACTCCATTATCTTATCTATAAACACCATTACCTTATCTATCGACTTCATTATCGTATCTGTAGACTCCATTATCTTATATATAGACTCCATTCTCTTATTTATAGACTCCATTACCTTATCTATCAACTTCATTATCGTATCTATAGACTCCATTATGTTATATATAGGCTCCGTTCTCTTTTCTATAGACTCCATTACCTTATCTATAGGCTCCATTATCTTATCTATAGACTACATTTTCTTATCTAAAGACTTCATTATCTTATATATAGACTCCATTATCTTATAAATAGACTCCATTATCTTATCTATAAACTCCATTACCGTATCTATAGACTTCATTACGTTATATATAGACTTCATTATATTATCTATAGACTCCATTATCTTATATTTAGACTCCCTTATCTTATCAATAGACCCTAGTATCTTATCTATAGACTTCATTATATTATCAATAGATTTCATTATCTTATCTAAAGACTCCATTATCTTATCTATAGACCCCAATTGTCTTATATATACTCTATTATCTTATATATACTCAATTATCTTATCTATGGACTTTATTATCTTATCTATAGACTCCATTATCTTACATATATATATATACACTCCATTATCTTATCCATTATCTGACTTTTCTGTTCTGTTGTTGTTTATTCAGATGACCCGGACCTGCAGGACCTCCAGATGGAGATACAGGAATCTAAACTACAGACCAACATCCAGTGCACTCCTGTACCAGGTACACACACCCCTGTTTCATACTGCTGTACCAGGTACACACACCCCTGTTTCATACTGCTGTACCAGGTACACACACCCCTGTTTCATACTGCTGTACCAGTTACACACACCACTGTTTCATACTGCTGTACCAGGTACACACACCCCTGTTTCATACTGCTGTACCAGGTACACACACCCCTGTTTCATACTCCTGTACCAGGTACACACACCCCTGTTTCATACTGCTGTACCAGGTACACACACCCTGTTTCATACTCCTGTACCAGGTACACACCCCTGTTTCATACTGCTGTACCAGGTACACACACCCCTGTTACATACTCCTGTACCAGGTACACACACCCCTGTTTCATACTGCTGTACCAGGTACACACACCCCTGTTTCATACTCCTGTACCAGGTACACACACCCCTGTTTCATACTGCTGTACCAGGTACACACACCCCTGTTTCATACTGCCTTGCCAGCCACTTGGGATGGATGTGGTTCAAGTCTTGAATGTGTGTATTGTTAAATAAAGTGTATTCGGAAAGTATTCAGACCCCTTGACCTTTTCCACATTGTTACGTTACAGCCTTACTCTAAAATGGAATACATAAAAAAATTGTCCTCATCAATCTACACACAATTCCCTTATTTACGTAAGTATTCAGACCCTTTGCTATGAGACTCGAAATTGAGCTCAGGTGCATCCTGTTTCCATTGATCATCCTTGAGATGTTTCTACAACTTGATTGGAGTCCACCTGTGGTAAATCCAATTGATTGGACATGATTTGGAAAGGCACACACCTGTCTATATAAGGTCCCACAGTTGACAGTGCATGTCAGAGCAAAAACAAAGCCATGCGGTCGAGTGTCGAGGCACAGATCTGGGGAAGGGTACCAAAACATTTCTGCAGCATTGAAGGTCCCCAAGAACACAGTGACCTCCATCATTCTTAAATGGAAGAAGTTTGGAACCAACAACACTCTTCCTAGAGCTGGCCGCCCGGCCAAACTGAGAAATCGGGGGAGAAGGACCTTGGTCAGGGATGTGACCAAGAACCTGATGGTCACTCTTACAGAGCTCCAGAGTTGGAGATGGGAGAACCTTCCAGATGTCAACCATCTCTGCTGCACTCCACCAATCAGGCCTTTATGGTAAAGAGGTCAGACGGAAGCCACTCCTCAGTAAAAGGCACACGACAGCCCGCTTGGAGTTTTCCAAAAGGCACCTAAAGGACTCAGACCATGAGAAACAAGATTCTCTGGTCTGATTAAACCAAGATTGAACTCTTTGGCCTGAATGCCAAGCGTCACGTCTAGAGGAAACCTGGCACCATTCCTACGGTGAAGCATGGTGGTGGCAGCATCATGCTGTGGGGATGTTCTTCAGCGGCAGGGACTGGGAGACTAGTCAGGATCAAGGGAAAGATGAACGAAGCAAAGCACAGAGAAAATCCTTGATGAAAACCTGCTTCAGAGTTCTCAGGACCTTAGACTGGGGTGAAGGTTTACCTTCCAACAGCACAAGTCTAAGCACACAGCCAAGACAACACAGTGCCAAGCTTGTAGCATCACACCTGTTATCAGTTGATGTCACTCTTCATTAACAGACCCCAAAGCAAATCAGGGGGAGGAAAACACGAGAACAAATCATGCTTGGATGTAGATGTTCATGCTCCCCTGTCCTCAGTGATTCTCTCCAGTGATTCTCTGCTGTGATTCTCTCCAGTGATTCTCTGCTGTGATTCTCTCCAGTGATTCTCTCCAGTGATTCTCTCCAGTGATTCTCTCCTGTGATTCTCTCCTGTGATTCTCTCCAGTGATTCTCTCCAGTGATTCTCTCCACAGAACAAAGGGACAGGATGTAGTTTTATAACCCAGCCCTAGCCTGTGGTTGACCAATTAGAATTCCTTGCAATAAAACTGGGCCAATGGCCAAATAACCTATTTCAGAAGACAAATTCCTCCCATGTCTCTGACCCATTGCTTATTAATTCCCTATTCCAGAAAAAACACTATTTCCATTGATCGTTGGTACTCTATTGACTTTTAGTCCTCTGTGTTGTGTATTTATCTTAGAAACATTCTTACATTACCCAAGAAGACTTGAGGCTGTAAGGTGCATCAACAAAGTACTGAGTAAAGAGTCTGAATACTTATGTAAATGTGATATTTAAATTCACAATTTGAAATACATTTGCAAAAAAAATTGTTTTTTTGTCATTATGGGGTATTGAGTGTAGATTGATGAGGGTTAAAACTATTTAATCCATTTTAGAATAAGGCTGTAACGTAACAAAATGTGGAAAAAGTCAAGGGGTCTGAAATACTTTCCTAATGCACTGTATATTGTTAAAAGTATGTCTCTCTCACCTTCTCTCGCCCGCCTAGGTCCGTTCCGGCCATGTGACTCCCTGCTAGGAAGCTGGTTGGTCCGCGTGGGTCTGTGGAGCATCTCCATCGTGTCTCTACTAGGGAACTCTCTCTTGCTGCTGTCGCTCTTCGGTTCGGCGGGCTATCTCTCCCCGCTGCGGTTCACCGCCACCTGCATGGCCGCTGCCAACCTCCTAACCGGCGTATGCACATGCACGCTCGCCCTCGTGGACGCCCTCACGCTGGGAGAATTCGGTCGCCACGGCGCCCGCTGGGAGTCGGGTCCCGGTTGCCAGGTGACGGGGTGGGTGTGGGTGTTTGCGTCCGAGGCGAGCGTGCTGCTGTTGACCCTGGCGGCCGTGCAGTGTGGCGTGAGCGTGACGTGCGCACGGACCTACGGGAAGGCGCCCTCACACGGGAGCGTCCGAACGTGCGCGTTCTTCTGCCTCACCCTCGCTCTCACCTTGGCGTCCCTCCCTCTGGTCAATGTGGGGGAATACGGTTCCTCCCCTCTCTGCCTGCCCGCCCCCCTGCATCCCCCCTCCTCTCTAGGCTTCCCTCTCTCTCTGATCATGATGAATACTCTGTGTCTGCTGATAGTGACAGCCTCCTACATCCGTCTGTACTGGGAGCTGCTGAGAGGAGAGTGTGAGGGGCTGTGGGACTGTAGCATGATTAAACACATCACCTGGTTGATCTTCATCAACGGTCTCCTCTACATCCCAGTAGCCTTCCTGTCTCTCTGCTCCCTGCTGGGGCTGCTTTCTCTGGGGGAGGAGGTGCAGAAGTCTGTCCTGCTCCTCCTCCAACCCCTCCCCTCCTGCCTCAACCCACTCCTCTTCCTCCTATTCACCCGAGGCCACACCCACTTCTTCTTCTGGCCACATCCCAAGGCACGCCCCCAGTTACACCGGGACCGCATGCTTGAAGACTCGCTGGTCTCTGCGGACACAGAGAAGAGCTTGTGTTCTGATTTGTCGACGCAGGTGTCACTCGCCGAGGCTGACGCCCTCTACGGTGGAAGCCCCGCCCTCCAACCCCGGATGGATCCAATCAGATTCTCCCACTGCTCTTCTTCCTCCTCCTCTTCGGTTCCTCTGATCCCCTGTCAGGCACCTTCCCCTAGCCTGAGAGAAAGAGAGATGGAGAGGGAGGTTCCTCTGATCCCCTGTCAGGCACCTTCCCCTAGCCTGAGAGAAAGAGAGATGGAGAGGGACGTTCCTCTGATCCCCTGTCAGGCACCTTCCCCTAGCCTGAGAGAAAGAGAGATGGAGAGGGAGGTTCCTCTGATCCCCTGTCAGGCACCTTCCCCTAGCCTGAGAGAAAGAGAGATGGAGAGGGAGGTTCCTCTGATCCCCTGTCAGACACCTTCCCCTAGCCTGAGAGAAAGAGAGATGGAGAGGGAGGTTCCTCTGATCCCCTGTCAGGCACCTTCCCCTAGCCTGAGAGAAAGAGAGAGAGAAAGAGATATGGAGAGAGAGTCGAGGGAGGCAGAGTGCTAAGGTATGAATCACTAAACTACAATGGGACACAATCTCACTTGTAAAGCACCGCTGGCAGGGACCCTGTGAGACATTATAAACCAACACATTCCCCACTACCTTCTTTCTCCTCCCTCATCTCTTCTCCCCTCCCTCTTCTCCCTTCCCTCTCTCCTTCCTTCCCTCCCTCCCTCCTCCTTCCTTCCCTCCCTCCTCTCTCCTTCCCTCCCCTCCCCCTCTCCTTCCCTCCCTCCCTCCTCTCTCTCTCCTTCCTTCCTTCCCTCCCTCCCTCCCTCCCTCCCTCCTCTCTCCTTCCCTCCCCTCCCCCTCTCCTTCCCTCCCCCTCTCTCCTTCCTTCCCTCCCTCCCTCCTCTCTCCTTCCCTCCCTCCTCTCTCTCTCCATCCATCCCTCACAAGTGGACCATTACAGAAGAACAGCAGCAGGGGGCTTTTGAAAGAGCGTCAGTCCTGGAGAAAGCATCTTCATTAATGTCAGCATCGCTCCACGCAGAGACATCATACAACACTATTGAAGAGTCTACCGCTCCACCCTGCATCACAGAGACATCATACAACACTATTGAAGAGTCTACCGCTCCACCCTGCATTACAGAGACATCATACAACACTATTGAAGAGTCTACCGCTCCACCCTGCATCACAGAGACATCATACAACACTATTGAAGAGTCTACCGCTCCACCCTGCATCACAGAGACATCATACAACACTATTGAAGAGTCTACCGCTCCACCCTGCATCACAGAGACATCATACAACACTATTGAAGAGTCTACCGCTCCACCCTGCATCACAGAGACATCATACAACACTATTGAAGAGTCTACCGCTCCACCCTGCATTACAGAGACATCATACAACACTATTGAAGAGTCAACCGCTCCACCCTGCATCACAGAGACATCATACAACACTATTGAAGAGTCTACCGCTCCACCCTGCATCACAGAGACATCATACAACACTATTGAAGAGTCAACCGCTCCACCCTGCATTACAGAGACATCATACAACACTATTGAAGAGTCTACCGCTCCACCCTGCATTACAGAGACATCATACAACACTATTGAAGAGTTTACCGCTCCACCCTGCATTACAGTTTTTTCAAAGATCAAATGAACACAGACTGGTCTTGGGTACAGTATAAAACCTACAACTACTACCAGGGTGACCAGACTGGTCTTGGGTACTGTATAAAACCTACAACTACTACCAGGGTGACCAGACTGGTCTTGAGTACAGTATAAAACCTACAACTACTACCAGGGTGACCAGACTGGTCTTGGGTACTGTATAAAACCTACAACTACTACCAGGGTGACCAGACTGGTCTTGGGTACTGTATAAAACCTACATCTACTACCAGGGTGACCAGACTGGTCTTGGGTACTGTATAAAACCTACAACTACTACCAGGGTGACCAGACTGGTCTTGGGTACTGTATAAAACCTACAACTACTACCAGGGTGACCAGACTGGTCTTGGGTACTGTATAAAACCTACAACTACTACCAGGGTGACCCCCCCCTCACAGGTATGTTTTCACTTTTTAGAATATTGTCAAATAAGACACAGCCTAAACATTGCTATGGCGGATTTGAATGAATCCCAGCCTAAGTGTCCTTAATAGTCTATAAGTACACACTACTATGTGCCCTACTGCCCTCACCAGTCACCAAGGGTAGCAGAGGGGTCTTAAATGTGGACACTTTCCTACGCATCGTACAGCCATATTCCAACTAATAGGCTGGGATTCAAATGAAATATCCCAGATGTTTGTGAGACTCTGTTGATTTGATTGAACTCCAGCCCTTATTACCAGCAGATGTGTGTCTGAATGAACGATAGGTCGCCTGGGTCCCTTCACCGACTGTAGAGTAGCACCCAGTCCAAAATAGACCCCTAGACACTTCTCCCCTCACCACTGATCAGGGCCCTTCATTCAGATGTGAAACTATTGGGTTTAAGCAATGTAGATCCATTTTCTGTAAGTGGTGGACTTTCTGGCCATATAGTTCACACTTATCTAATCCATTCGGATGAGTAGTAATGTATAGGGGGGTAGGGGACAGGGATAATCTAGAGGTTCTGGTGTACAGTAGACTAGCTAGCTGGGGTCTGTTCAGTGAGGCTGCAGATGGAAATGTATTCATGACGTCCTGTCTGTTCTGTTCCACACCATATATATATATATATATACACACTGCTCAAAAAAATAAAGGGAACACTAAAATAACACATCATAGATCTGAATGAATGAAATAATCTTCTTCAATACTTTTTTCTTTACATAGTTGAATGTGCTGACAACAAAATCACACAAAAATTATCAATGGAAATCAAATGTATCAACCCATGGAGGTCTGGATTTGGAGTCACACTCAAAATTAAAGTGGAAAAACACACTACAGGCTGATCCAACTTTGATGTAATGTCCTTAAAACAAGTAAAAATGAGGCTCAGTAGTGTGTGTGGCCTCCACGTGCCTGTATGACCTCCCTACAACGCCTGGGCATGCTCCTGATGAGGTGGCGGATGGTCTCCTGAGGGATCTCCTCTCAGACCTGGACTAAAACATCCGCCAACTCCTGGACAGTCTGTGGTGCAACGTGGCGTTGGTGGATGGAGCGAGACATGATGTCCCAGATGTGCTCAATTGGATTCAGGTCTGGGGAACGGGCGGGCCAGTTCATAGCATCAATGCCTTCCTCTTGCAGGAACTGCTGACACACTCCAGCCACATGAGGTCTAGCATTGTCTTGCATTAGGAGGAACCCAGGGCCAACCGCACCAGCATATGGTCTCACAAGGGGTCTGAGGATCTCATCTCGGTACCTAATGGCAGTCAGGCTACCTCTGGCGAGCACATGGAGGGCTGTGCGGCCCCCCAAAGAAATGCCACCCCACACCATGACTGACCCACCGCCAAACCGGTCATGCTGGAGGATGTTGCAGGCAGCAGAACGTTCTCCAGTGTGAACCTGCTCAGTGTGAACCTGCTTTCATCTGTGAAGAGCACAGGGCGCCAGTGGCAAATTTGCCAATCTTGGTGTTCTCTGGCAAATGCCAAACGTCCTGCACGGTGTTGGGCTGTAAGCACAACCCCCACCTGTGGACGTCGGGCCCTCATACCACCCTCATGGAGTCTGTTTCTGACCGTTTGAGCAGACACATGCACATTTGTGGCCTGCTGGAGGTCATTTTGCAGGGCTCTGGCAGTGCTCCTCCTGCTCCTCCTTGCACAAAGGCGGAGGTAGCGGTCCTGCTGCTGGGTTGTTGCCCTCCTACGGCCTCCTCCATGTCTCCTGATGTACTGGCCTGTCTCCTGGTAGCGCCTCCATGCTCTGGACACTACGCTGACAGACACAGCAAACCTTCTTGCCACAGCTCGCATTGATGTGCCATCCTGGATGAGCTGCACTACCTGAGCCACTTGTGTGGGTTGTAGACTCCGCCTCATGCTACCACTAGAGTGAAAGCACCGCCAGCATTCAAAAGTGACCAAAACATCAGCCAGGAAGCATAGGAACTGAGAAGTGGTCTGTGGTCACCACCTGCAGAACCACTCCTTTATTGGGGGTGTCTTGCTAATTGCCTATAATTTACACCTGTTGTCTATTCCATTTGCACAACAGCATGTGAAATTTATTGTCAATCAGTGTTGCTTCCTAAGTGGACAGTTTGATTTCACAGAAGTGTGATTGACTTGGAGTTACATTGTGTTGTTTAAGTGTTCCCTTTATTTTTTTGAGCAGTGTATATATATATTTCAGCGTATGGTGTTTTTTTTGTACCGTTCCACCCTGCTGAACAGAGACCAGGTGAATATAATGCAACTACCTCTGAACCTGCAAGTTAGTGTTCCTGTAGACGGTTTGTAAAACAGTACAGGGAAATTCTTTCCCAACAGTGCAATGATTAGAATAATAATATATCAAATATAATAAATAAATGTATGACAAGAACTACAATGTGAGTTAAAAAACACGAGAATGCTAGTATATACCGGTCAGTGTCAGTAACTTATTGTCCAGGGGTACTGGAGTGGTTGTATATACGGGTCAGTACCTTATTCAATGTCCAGGGGTACTGGAGTGGTTGTATAGACAGGTCAGTACCTTATTCAATGTGCAGGGGTTCTGGAGTGGTTGTATATACAGGTCAGTACCAGTACCTTATTCAATGTCCAGGGGTTCTGGAGTGGTTGTATATACAGGTCAGTACCAGTACCTTATTCAATGTCCAGGGGTTCTGGAGTGGTTGTATATACAGGTCAGTACCTTATTCAATTCCAGGGCTACTGGAGTGGTTGTATATACGGGTCAGTACCTTATTCAATGTCCAGGGGTTCTGGAGTGGTTGTATATACAGGTCAGTACCAGTACCTTATTCAATGTCCAGGGGTTCTGGAGTGGTTGTATATACAGGTCAGTACCAGTACCTTATTCAATGTCCAGGGGTTCTGGAGTGGTTGTTTATACAGTACCAGTCAAAGGTTTGGACACACCTACTCATTCAAAGGGTTTTCTTGAATTTAGTTTGTCTGGTAGAAAAGGCAGATAGCAACAATGACAAGAAGCTGCCATGTGGGGAATCACAGGGGGCTCGTTTCAGCTAGTCTCGTTCCTGATTTAACGTCTCGTTTTGAGGTTTGAACCGCTAATATGGCTCAAATTCGCTAGTTAACTAACAACTGTAACTATGTTTTAAAAAAAACCAAAAAACATTGGGAGACAAAATATAGTTTAGATGTCATCAGTCCAAGCCAAGCCAGTCCAAGCCAACCCATTCCAAGCCAAGCCAGTCCAAGCCAACCCATTCCAAGCCAAGCCAGTCCAAGCCAAGCCAGTCAGTTTTGCCCCATAGTTCCGCACGCATGGGTTTTGTTGCCACCAGCCTTTCTATAAACCCCCATGTTCCCTTTGGTATAACAACACAATACATATACAATTAGATGATTCAGAAATACAGTGGGGAAAAAAAGTATTTAGTCAGCCACCAATTGTGCAAGTTCTCTCACTTAAAAAGATGAGAGAGGCCTGTAATTTTCATCATAGGTACACTTCAACTATGACAGACAAAATGAGGGAAAAAAATCCAGAAAATCACATTGTAGGATTTTTATGAATTTATTTGCAAATTATGGTGGAAAATAAGTATTTGGTCAATAACAAAAGTTTATCTCAATACTTTGTTATATACCCTTTGTTGGCAATGACAGAGGTCAAACGTTTTCTGTAAGTCTTCACAAGGTTTTCACACACTGTTGCTGGTATTTTGGCCCATTCCTCCATGCAGATCTCCTCTAGAGCAGTGATGTTTTGGGGCTGTCGCTGGGCAACACAGACTTTCAAAGATTTTCTATGGGGTTGAGATCTGGAGACTGGCTAGGCCACTCCAGGACCTTGAAAATGCTTCTTACGAAGCCACTCCTTCGTTGCCTGGGCGGTGTGTTTGGGATCATTGTCATGCTGAAAGACCCAGCCACGTTTCATCTTCAATGCCCTTGCTGATGGAAGGAGGTTTTCACTCAAAATCTCACGATACATGGCCCTATTCATTCTTTCCTTTACACGGATCAGTCAGTCCTGGTCCCTTTGCAGAAAAACAGCCCCAAAGCATGATGTTTCCACCCCCATGCTTCACAGTAGGTATGGTGTTCTTTGGATGCAACTCAGCATTCTTTGTCCTCCAAACACGACGAGTTGAGTTTTTACCAAAAAGTTCTATTTTGGTTTCATCTGACATTCTCCCAATCCTCATCTGGATCATCCAAATGCTCTCTAGCAAACTTTAGACGGGCCTGAACATGTACTGGCTTAAGCAGGGAGACACGTCTGGCACTGCAGGATTTGAGTCCCTGGCGGCGTAGTGTGTTACTGATGGTAGGCTTTGTTACTTTGGTCCCAGCTCTCTGCAGGTCATTCACTAGGTCCCCCCGTGTGGTTCTGGGATTTTTGCTCACCGTTCTTGTGATCATTTTGACCCCACGGGGTGAGATCTTGCGTGGAGCCCCAGATCGAGGAAGATTATCAGTGGTCTTGTATGTCTTCCATTTCCTAATAATTGCTCCCACAGTTGATTTCTTCAAACCAAGCTGCTTACCTTGCAGATTCAGTCTTCCCAACCTGGTGCAGGTCTACAATTTTGTTTCTGGTGTCCTTTGACAGCTCTTTGGTCTTGGCCATAGAGGAGTTTGGAGTGTGACTGTTTGAGGTTGTGGACAGGTGTCTTTTATACTGATAACAAGTTCAAACAGGTGCCATTAATACAGGTAATGAGTGGAGGACAGAGGAGCCTCTTAAAGAAGAAGTTACAGGTCTGTGAGAGCCAGAAATCTTGCTTGTTTGTATGTGACCAAATACTTATTTTCCACCATAATTTGCAAATAAATTCATTAAAAATCCTACAATGTGATTTTCTGGATTTGTTTTCCTCATTTTGTCTGTCATAGTTGAAGTGTACCTATGATGAAAATTACAGGCCTCTCATCTTTTTAAGTGAGAGAACTTGCACAATTGGTGGCTGACTAAATACTTTTTTTCCCCACTGTATAACATGTAGTTCGTTACAAACTGACTTGTTCCTTAGGATGTACATACGTTCTATTGTTTTGTATGTTAAAACATGTTGTGGCTGAATAAAACCTGTTAACGTTGTGGCTGAATAAAACCTGTTAACGTTGTGGCTGACTAAAACTAGGTTTTATACAAGTAGAGATGACTGGTCTTGTGTGCTTACAGATTCCAAAAGGTGACCAATGTTAAATATATACAAAATGAATGTTCAACTCAATTAGCTTCCAACGTATTTTAATAAGAGAAGAAGAGTAATTAAAGTAAGTAGCAATACATTATTTCCACAGCAGCTTCTTTTTTTCCAATGGTCAAATGAACTGACATATTTGGACTTGGATACTGTATACTACAACTGCTACCATATCGAACCCTCGTCACAATTACAAGTGTGTGGGCACGGGATAAATATTGTAAATAAAGACATTGCCTAAACATTGCTATGAATGAATCCCAGCCTTAGTCTGTACATCACTATATAAAAGGGAAAATCTCAAAGACTTAAAAAAAGGCAAAACTGAAGCAATTACTGTACCAACACAAATGGGACAAAATGTGTACAACGTGCTACAGACATGTTCTCTTGGGGTGTTCCTCGGTCTTGTCCCGAGCTTCTCTCTTGAGGGTCGACGGCTGGACCGGAGCTTCTACACTGGCCACGGTCTCCACCACACCACCCTGCACACGCACGCAGACACACTATTAATGAACTGCTGAAGGGAAGCATCTTAAAATGTACTTTAAATGCTCTTCAAAATTAAATAAGCCAGGAGCTATTTGATTAGTTCCCTTAATGAAAGCCTGGTATTTGTCTATAAAATGAACCCAATTTTTCACTAAATAGAAGCGCAGTAACGTTCAAACACTGACGTGGAGTTACAGCACCACCTGGTGGCGAGAAGACAAATCTAAATCTTATTGGTCACGTACACATATTTAGCAGATGTTTTTTGCGGGTGTAGTGAAATGCTGGTGTTCCTAGCTCCAACAGTGCAGTAATATCTAACGAATCACAACAACACACACAATCTAAAAAGTAAAAGAATGGAATTAAGAAATATTAGGATAATGTCGTTGTGGCATTGACTAAATTACAGTATATACACATGAGATGAGTAAAGCAGTATACACATTAATAATGGAACACTAAAGTGGCCAGTGATTCCATGTCTATAGGGCAGCAGCCTCTGAGGTGCAGGGTTGAGTAACCGGGTGGCAGCCGGCTAGTGACAGTGACTAAGTTCAGGGCAGGGTACCGGGTGGAGGCTGGCGAGTGGTGGCTGTTTATCAGTCTGATGGCCTTGAGATAGAAGCTGTTTTTTCAGTCTCTCGGTCCCAGCTTTGATGCACCTGTACTGACCTCGCCTTCTGGATGATAGCGGGGTGAACAGGCAGTGGCTCGGGTGGTTGTTGTCCTTGATGATCTTTTTGGCCTTCCTGTGACATCGGGTGGTGTAGGTGTCCTGGAGGGCAGGTAGTTTACCCCCGGTGATGCGCTGTGCAGTCCTCACTACCCTCTGGAGAGCCTTACGGTTGTGGGCGGAGCAGTCGCCGTATCAGGCGGTGATACAGCCCGACAGGATGCTCTCGATTGTGCATCTGTAAAAGTTTGAGTGTTTTTGGTGACAAGCCAAATTTCTTCAGCCTCCTGAGATTGAAGAGGCGCTGTTGCGCCTTCTTCACCACGCTGTCTGTGTGGGTGGACCAATTCAGTTTGTCCGTGATGTGTACGCCGAGGAACTTAAAAAAATGTTCCACCTTCTCCACTGCGGTCCCGTCGATGCGGATAGGGGGGTGCTCCCTCTGGTGTTTACCGAAGTCCACGATCAGCTCCTTCGTTTCGTTGACGATGAGGTTATTTTCCTGTCACCTCTCTCCCAGGGTCTCTCACCACCACATAACATTACTACATTGACATGAAGTTACACCGCCACCTTGTGGAGAGACGACAACACTAATATATATATATATATATATATATATATATATATATATATATATATATATATATATATATATATATACACACACACACACACACACACACACACACACACACACACACACACACACACTGTGTCCACGGTCCACATATCTAACCAGCTGTACAATCACCTTGTTGTTCTGTACAGCGTGTTTCTCTGTCCACCTCCTGGCCTTCTCCAGATACACCGGCTTGCTGTACTTCAACTCTGACGACTGGGAGAGAAAAACAGACAACTTCAGTGTGTGAGGCAACATACCCACTCAGCGAGGGTGTCCTCAGGGGAGTTGGAATACGGAAAAAACTAAAACATTTCCAATTCACACAAGTATTAATACACACTTGTGCATGTGTGAAATAGGACAGACGTGAGCAGCCACCAATAGTATGATTAATTAGGAATTATACAGAACAAAACATTTTTTTTACAGAACACACACAACAATTTCAAAGATTTTACAGTTACAGTTCATATAAGGAAATCCGCCCATTGAAATAAATTAATTAGGCTCTAATCTCTAGATTTCACTTGACTGGGCAGGGGTGCAGCCATGGAAGGGCCTGGGAGGGCATAGGCCCCAGCCACCGGGGGAGCCAGGCCCCAGCCACCGGGGGAGCCAGGCCCCAGCCACCGGGGGAGCCAGGCCCCAGCCACCGGGGGAGCCAGGCCCCAGCCACCGGGGGAGCCAGGCCCCAGCCTTTTCCCCACAAAGGACATTATTCCAGACTGAAATAGCCCTCAGCACCATCTCTGAAGATCCTGTAGGTGAAGACGCCGGATGTGGAGGGCTGGCATGGATATCACGTGGTCTGAGGTTGTGAGGCCGGTTAGACATACTGCCAAAGACTCTAAACCGACGATGGAGGTGGTAGAGAAATTAACATTAAATTCTACCTCAAAACTTGAGGCATCTGTGGCATTGTTGTGTGACAAAACTGCACATTTTAAAGTGGCCTTTTATTGTCCCCAGCACAAGGTGCACCTGAGTAATGATAATACTGTTTAATCAGCTTCTTGATATGCCACACCTGTCAGGTGGATGGAAATTGTCACTAAAAGGGATAGAAACAAATGTATGTACACAATTTGAGAGAACTAAACTCTGTGAGGGCCACAGGACCAACACCAGCTCTGTGTGAGGGCCACTGGACCAACACCAACTCTGTGTGAGGGCCACAGGACCAACACCAACTCTGTGTGAGGGCCACTGGACCAACACCAACTCTGTGTGAGGGCCACAGGACCAACACCAACTCTCGTCCAACATCTCATTCCAAAATCATGGGTATTAATATGGAGTTGGTCCCCCCTCTGCTGCTATAACAGCCTCCACTAGGTTTTCCACTAGATGTTGGAACATTACAGCTGGGACTTGCTTCCCTTCAGCCACGAGAGCATCAGTGAGGTCGGACATTGATGTCTGGCTCGCAGTCGGCGTTCCAATTCATCCCAAAAGTGTACCACTTCACAATAACAGCACTTACAGTTGACCGGCAAAGTGTGTGGCTAAAATAGCCGAATCCACTCATTTGAAGGGGTGTCCACATACTTTTGTATATATAGTGTACATCAGCTACGGGGTCAGTCTGTCTCTTACATCAGCTACGGGGTCAGTCTGTCTGGGTTGAAACGGAGGTTAGATCATACTGGTAAGCTCACTCCAAAACTTGAAATGTCGCCAGCCAAATTGATACGGACCTTTTCAGGGGCGCAGCTGGTCGAGCAGGGCGGTAACGTGTGTTTGGGAAGCAAAACAACGACTAGCTTGAGTACGGACATGGACAGTGAAGGAGCGAAGTGTCACTCACTATGTCAGCCATGAGTGGGTCGTCAAGGTTGGGTTCAGCCATCAGCAGCTGTATGGAGGTGAGCACTGTGGAGATGTTCAGGGAAGGTTTCCACGCACTACACACACACACACACACACACACACACACACACACACAGGAAGAGGTGTTATACATGCTGCGGAGGTTGGCTGGCCATGTTGAATCTTGGGTGGGACTGTGTGTGTGTTACCCTGGGTGGTAGTTTGAGGGTGTGTGTGTTACCCTGGGTGGTAGTTTGAGGGCGTGTGTGTTTTACCCTGGGTGGTAGTTTGAGGGTGTGTGTGTTACCCTGGGTGGTAGTTTGAGGGCGTCATGACAGATGCGACCGGTGTTGTCTATGTTGGGGTGGTAGATGGGGGTCAGGAACCTCATCTTAGGGGGCTCAAAGGGATACCTGAGTTAGGAGAGGATCATCACGATCGTTGTACCTAAAACATGTACTAGACCTGTATCTACTCAGAGATTTTGAGTGTGTGTGTGTCTGTGTGTTATTATGTCAGAGTCACATGATATACCTGTCTGGAACCTTGATCTCCAGTGAGAAGACTCCTCCTTCAAACGGAGTATCAGCTCCGCCCACTATTTCTACACAGGACAAGAGACAGAAACCGCCCCTAGAGACGTTTACATCTACATAAAACGACATCATTGATCACTACTATCATTTATGTTTATAATATACTGTATATATATATATATATATATATATATATATATATATATTACTGATCAACACCAATAGGCTATCAAAGGCTGATGCATGAAAAAAAAGTTCCTTCAACACATATACTAGCACCCACCGGGAGGCTACATAACCACACGACTGACTGATCGATAAGTTGGATTGATTGACTGACTGATCGATAAGTTGGATTGATAGCTACTCACGGGCCCGGAGCTCGTCCATCTTCCCCTCGGTCTGCCAGCACGTGATCCCCGGTGAAGGCTCGGTGCTGAGCAGCTGCAGCTCGCGCTTCAGACGGGAGGTCCTCTGCATCCTCTCTCTCTGAGACACATGGTGAAAAGAACTCGTTAGCCAACTCGTTAGCCAACTCGTTAGCCAACTCGTTAGCCAACTCGGTAACCAACTCGTTAGCCAACTGGTTAACCAACTCGTTAGCCAACTCGTTAACCAACTGGTTAACCAACTCGTTAGCCAACTCGTTAACCAACTCGTTAACCAACTCGTTAACCAACTCGTTAACCAACTGGTTAGCCAACTCGTTAGCCAACTGGTTAGCCAACTCGTTAACCAACTGGTAACCAACTCGTTAACCAACTGGTTAGCCAACTCGTTAGCCAACTCGTTAACCAACTGGTTAGCCAACTCGTTAACCAACTGGTTAGCCAACTCGTTAACCAACTGGTAACCAACTCGTTAACCAACTGGTTAGCCAACTCGTTAGCCAACTCGTTAGCCAACTGGTTAGCCAACTCGTTAACCAACTGGTAACCAACTCGTTAACCAACTGGTTAGCCAACTCGTTAACCAACTGGTTAGCCAACTCGTTAACCAACTGGTAACCAACTCGTTAACCAACTGGTTAGCCAACTCGTTAGCCAACTCGTTAACCAACTGGTTAGCCAACTCGTTAACCAACTGGTTAGCCAACTCGTTAACCAACTGGTTAACCAACTCGTTAACCAACTGGTAACCAACTCGTTAACCAACTGGTTAACCAACTGGTTAGCCAACTCGTTAACCAACTGGTTAGCCAACTCGTTAACCAACTCGGTAACCAACTCGTTAACCAACTGGTTAGCCAACTCGTTAGCCAACTCGTTAGCCAACTGGTAACCAACTCGTTACGTAGCTAACTACAGGACCAACCTTAGCTGGCTTTATAACGTTACAGTAGATAGCTAGACGCTTTGTGTCAACTACCGTGACTTAGGTTAGCCGTGTTGCTGTTGGGCATATTGTTATCGACGCATTTGGGCTTACCTGGACAGAATACTAGGTCGGTATTCGCTTTAAATACACCTGTAGGCGGGAGAAAGACGTAACTAGCGAGGTCGTTTCTGAAGGGGTGTTTGACAGAATGTTTATATTTTCCCTCTTCATACCTCACCGGAAAATCCGCTTTTTTTTGGTGAAGTGCATTGTGGGTGTTGTAGTTCATTGGCAGAATGTAGAAAACTACAAATATAAACATGTAGGCCATCTACTAGAGCCTCGTCCAAATTATAGAAAAATTTCACACTAAGTCAATATACATATATTCAGATTTATTTTGGTTTATTTCATAAAATTAAACTGGTATGAAGTGCCACTGTATGAGTCATAATACCCACCAAAACCTAGCAGTCAAACAAGGAAATGGTTCCAATCATTTTTACACCATACATTTTTATTTTTTCCATAGAGGATTTTAGAAGCACTTAAAATACAGGCTAGGTTTTGTGTAGGCTTACCCTGGCGTGACGTTTTGATAAACGGGTAAATCTCTCTAGGAAGAGGTGATTTTTTTTTAAATCAAGTTTGGTGGAGGAGGAATAATGGTCTGGGGCTGTTTTTCATGGTTCGGGACCCTTAGTTCCAGTGAAGGGGAATCTTAAAGCGACAGCATACAATGATAATCTAGACGATTCGTGGCTTCCAACTTTGTGGCAAAGTTCCTGACCTCACTAATGCTCGTGTGGCTGAATGGAAGCAAGTCCCCGCAGCAATGTTCCAACATCTAGTGGAAATCCTTCCCAGAAGAGTGGAGGCTGTTATAGCATCAAAGGGGGGGGGGACCAACTCCATATTAATGCCCATGATTTTGGAATGAGATATTTGATGAGCAGGAGTCCATATATTTTTGATCATGTAGTGTAGATCTGAATTAAAATTATACAAATCTAAAAGTAAACAATCAATAAAATGTATTGATAAAGCCCTTTTTAAATCAGCCGATGTCACAAAGTGCTTATACAGAATCCCAGCCTAAAACCCCAAACAGCAAGCAATGCAGATGTAGAAGCACGGTGGCTAGGAAAAACTCCCTAGAAAGGCTGGAACCTAGAAAGAAATCTAGAGAGGAACCAGGCTCTGAGGGGGGGCGGGGGTCAGTCCTCTTCTGGCTGTGCCGGGTGGAGAATATAGAAGTACATGGCCATTAAGGGTAGATCGTTCTTCTTCAATATGTTTAAATGTTCAAAAGTCAACTAATGCGAGATCACCAGCCTCTCTGCCATATGGACACGTTGATACACCGGGATACATTGGCGGCTAAGAAAATGAGCGCATGGAAGTTATAGCCTATAGGCCAATGCAGCATAACTTCCCTTGCTCTTTCACACCGAGTGGGGATTATCAAGGGGGGAGATTGTTGGAAATATTTTTTCAAATAGTTTACTATGACAAACTATAGTTTGAAAATACTATCATTCATTCAAAATGGATGTTACAAAAACACCTGCTTACATTTCCGTGCAGCAGGCCAGTGCAGCAGGCCAGTGCAGCGGCCCAGTGCAGCGGCCCAGTGCAGCAGCCCAGTGCAGCAGGCCAGTGCAGCAGGCCAGGTACTTCTATGCTCAGCCGCCAGCGCTCCCTCATCATGATCAGGACAGAGAAACCAGACACTCACTGGAGCAAAAGACAAAGAAAGAAATGTATGATGGTTATGGTACAGCGGTTTAAGGCACTGCATCTCCGTGCTAGAGGCGTCACTACAGACCTTGGTTCTATCCCGGCCGTGATCGGGAGTCCCATAGGGCGGCGCACAATTGGCCCAGCGTTGTCCGGGTTAGGGGAGGGTTTGGCCGGGGTAGGCCGTCATTGTAAAAAAATTATTTTGTCCTTAACTGACTTGCCTAGTTAAATAAAAGTTAAATACAATTCTGAAATAAACCACAACGTGTTTTTCACAAGTGTAGCAGGTTGGGAACTCTGCAAACAACATTTCCCATCCAAGAATGAGAACCTTAAAATACTAATTATTACATGCATTAACAGAAATTAATGTAACCAAATGACAGGGATTAAAGGTTCATTTACTACTGGTGACATGTAATGGGGAATTGATTAAAAATTCAAACAATTCACACAATGAACCAATGAATGCGCTAGAATTAGCGGGAAACAGCTGAGCCATTCTGGAGAGACTCTTCTATATCTCCTCCCCTTCTTCTTGTCTCAACATTTTAAATTATACTCAAGACACATTATCTTCACATATTTTAGATGCCTTTCACTGACAGTCACAACAGGTGTAGACCTCACAGTGAAATGCTGAATACAACAGGTGTAGACCTCACAGTGAAATGCTGAATACAACAGGTGTAGACCTCACAGTGAAATGCTGAATACAACAGGTGTAGACCTCACAGTGTAATGCTGAATACAACAGGTGTAGACCTCACAGTGTAATGCTGAATACAACAGGTGTAGACCTCACAGTGAAATGCTGAATACAACAGGTGTAGACCTCACAGTGTAATGCTGAATACAACAGGTGTAGACCTCACAGTGAAATGCTGAATACAACAGGTGTAGACCTCACAGTGTAATGCTGAATACAACAGGTGTAGACCTCACAGTGAAATGCTGAATACAACAGGTGTAGACCTCACAGTGTAATGCTGAATACAACAGGTGTAGACCTCACAGTGAAATGCTGAATACAACAGGTGTAGACCTCACAGTGTAATGCTGAATACAACAGGTGTAGACCTCACAGTGAAATGCTGAATACAACAGGTGTAGACCTTACAGTGAAATGCTGAATACAACAGGTGTAGACCTCACAGTGTAATGCTGAATACAACAGGTGTAGACCTCACAGTGAAATGCTGAATACAACAGGTGTAGACCTTACAGTGTAATGCTGAATACAACAGGTGTAGACCTCACAGTGTAATGCTGAATACAACAGGTGTAGACCTCACAGTGTAATGCTGAATACAACAGGTGTAGACCTCACAGTGTAATGCTGAATACAACAGGTGTAGACCTCACAGTGAAATGCTGAATACAACAGGTGTAGACCTCACAGTGTAATGCTGAATACAACAGGTGTAGACCTCACAGTGAAATGCTGAATACAACAGGTGTAGACCTCACAGTGTAATGCTGAATACAACAGGTGTAGACCTCACAGTGAAATGCTGAATACAACAGGTGTAGACCTCACAGTGTAATGCTGAATACAACAGGTAAAGACCTCACAGTGAAATGCTGAATACAACAGGTGTAGACCTCACAGTGTAATGCTGAATACAACAGGTGTAGACCTCACAGTGTAATGCTGAATACAACAGGTGTAGACCTCACAGTGTAATGCTGAATACAACAGGTGTAGACCTCACAGTGAAATGCTGAATACAACAGGTGTAGACCTCACAGTGAAATGCTGAATACAACAGGTGTAGACCTCACAGTGTAATGCTGAATACAACAGGTGTAGACCTCACAGTGTAATGCTGAATACAACAGGTGTAGACCTCACAGTGAAATGCTGAATACAACAGGTGTAGACCTCACAGTGAAATGCTGAATACAACAGGTGTAGACCTCACAGTGTAATGCTGAATACAACAGGTGTAGACCTCACAGTGTAATGCTGAATACAACAGGTGTAGACCTCACAGTGAAATGCTGAATACAACAGGTGTAGACCTTACAGTGAAATGCTGAATACAACAGGTGTAGACCTCACAGTGAAATGCTGAATACAACAGGTGTAGACCTCACAGTGAAATGCTGAATACAACAGGTGTAGACCTCACAGTGTAATGCTGAATACAACAGGTGTAGACCTCACAGTGTAATGCTGAATACAACAGGTGTAGACCTCACAGTGAAATGCTGAATACAACAGGTGTAGACCTCACAGTGAAATGCTGAATACAACAGGTGTAGACCTCACAGTGAAATGCTGAATACAACAGGTGTAGACCTCACAGTGTAATGCTGAATACAACAGGTGTAGACCTTACAGTGAAATGCTGAATACAACAGGTGTAGACCTCACAGTGAAATGCTGAATACAACAGGTGTAGACCTCACAGTGTAATGCTGAATACAACAGGTGTAGACCTCACAGTGAAATGCTGAATACAACAGGTGTAGACCTCACAGTGAAATGCTGAATACAACAGGTGTAGACCTCACAGTGTAATGCTGAATACAACAGGTGTAGACCTCACAGTGTAATGCTGAATACAACAGGTGTAGACCTCACAGTGAAATGCTGAATACAACAGGTGTAGACCTCACAGTGAAATGCTGAATACAACAGGTGTAGACCTCACAGTGTAATGCTGAATACAACAGGTGTAGACCTCACAGTGTAATGCTGAATACAACAGGTGTAGACCTCACAGTGAAATGCTGAATACAACAGGTGTAGACCTCACAGTGAAATGCTGAATACAACAGGTGTAGACCTCACAGTGAAATGCTGAATACAACAGGTGTAGACCTCACAGTGAAATGCTGAATACAACAGGTGTAGACCTCACAGTGTAATGCTGAATACAACAGGTGTAGACCTCACAGTGTAATGCTGAATACAACAGGTGTAGACCTCACAGTGAAATGCTGAATACAACAGGTGTAGACCTCACAGTGAAATGCTGAATACAACAGGTGTAGACCTCACAGTGAAATGCTGAATACAACAGGTGTAGACCTCACAGTGTAATGCTGAATACAACAGGTGTAGACCTCACAGTGAAATGCTGAATACAACAGGTGTAGACCTCACAGTGAAATGCTGAATACAACAGGTGTAGACCTCACAGTGAAATGCTGAATACAACAGGTGTAGACCTCACAGTGAAATGCTGAATACAACAGGTGTAGACCTCACAGTGAAATGCTGAATACAACAGGTGTAGACCTCACAGTGTAATGCTGAATACAACAGGTGTAGACCTCACAGTGTAATGCTGAATACAACAGGTGTAGACCTCACAGTGAAATGCTGAATACAACAGGTGTAGACCTCACAGTGAAATGCTGAATACAACAGGTGTAGACCTCACAGTGAAATGCTGAATACAACAGGTGTAGACCTCACAGTGTAATGCTGAATACAACAGGTGTAGACCTCACAGTGAAATGCTGAATACAACAGGTGTAGACCTCACAGTGAAATGCTGAATACAACAGGTGTAGACCTCACAGTGAAATGCTGAATACAACAGGTGTAGACCTCACAGTGTAATGCTGAATACAACAGGTGTAGACCTCACAGTGAAATGCTGAATACAACAGGTGTAGACCTCACAGTGAAATGCTGAATACAACAGGTGTAGACCTCACAGTGAAATGCTGAATACAACAGGTGTAGACCTCACAGTGAAATGCTGAATACAACAGGTGTAGACCTCACAGTGAAATGCTGAATACAACAGGTGTAGACCTCACAGTGAAATGCTGAATACAACAGGTGTAGACCTCACAGTGTAATGCTGAATACAACAGGTGTAGACCTCACAGTGTAATGCTGAATACAACAGGTGTAGACCTCACAGTGAAATGCTGAATACAACAGGTGTAGACCTCACAGTGAAATGCTGAATACAACAGGTGTAGACCTCACAGTGAAATGCTGAATACAACAGGTGTAGACCTCACAGTGTAATGCTGAATACAACAGGTGTAGACCTCACAGTGAAATGCTGAATACAACAGGTGTAGACCTCACAGTGAAATGCTGAATACAACAGGTGTAGACCTCACAGTGAAATGCTGAATACAACAGGTGTAGACCTCACAGTGAAATGCTGAATACAACAGGTGTAGACCTCACAGTGAAATGCTGAATACAACAGGTGTAGACCTCACAGTGTAATGCTGAATACAACAGGTGTAGACCTCACAGTGTAATGCTGAATACAACAGGTGTAGACCTCACAGTGAAATGCTGAATACAACAGGTGTAGACCTCACAGTGAAATGCTGAATACAACAGGTGTAGACCTCACAGTGAAATGCTGAATACAACAGGTGTAGACCTCACAGTGTAATGCTGAATACAACAGGTGTAGACCTCACAGTGAAATGCTGAATACAACAGGTGTAGACCTCACAGTGAAATGCTGAATACAACAGGTGTAGACCTCACAGTGAAATGCTGAATACAACAGGTGTAGACCTCACAGTGTAATGCTGAATACAACAGGTGTAGACCTCACAGTGAAATGCTGAATACAACAGGTGTAGACCTCACAGTGAAATGCTGAATACAACAGGTGTAGACCTCACAGTGAAATGCTGAATACAACAGGTGTAGACCTCACAGTGAAATGCTGAATACAACAGGTGTAGACCTCACAGTGAAATGCTGAATACAACAGGTGTAGACCTCACAGTGTAATGCTGAATACAACAGGTGTAGACCTCACAGTGTAATGCTGAATACAACAGGTGTAGACCTCACAGTGAAATGCTGAATACAACAGGTGTAGACCTCACAGTGAAATGCTGAATACAACAGGTGTAGACCTCACAGTGAAATGCTGAATACAACAGGTGTAGACCTCACAGTGTAATGCTGAATACAACAGGTGTAGACCTCACAGTGAAATGCTGAATACAACAGGTGTAGACCTCACAGTGAAATGCTGAATACAACAGGTGTAGACCTCACAGTGAAATGCTGAATACAACAGGTGTAGACCTCACAGTGTAATGCTGAATACAACAGGTGTAGACCTCACAGTGAAATGCTGAATACAACAGGTGTAGACCTCACAGTGAAATGCTGAATACAACAGGTGTAGACCTCACAGTGAAATGCTGAATACAACAGGTGTAGACCTCACAGTGAAATGCTGAATACAACAGGTGTAGACCTCACAGTGTAATGCTGAATACAACAGGTGTAGACCTCACAGTGAAATGCTGAATACAACAGGTGTAGACCTCACAGTGAAATGCTGAATACAGCAGGTGTAGACCTCACAGTGAAATGCTGAATACAACAGGTGTAGACCTTACAGTGAAATGCTGAATACAACAGGTGTAGACCTCACAGTGAAATGCTGAATACAACAGGTGTAGACCTCACAGTGAAATGCTGAATACAACAGGTGTAGACCTCACAGTGTAATGCTGAATACAACAGGTGTAGACCTCACAGTGTAATGCTGAATACAACAGGTGTAGACCTCACAGTGAAATGCTGAATACAACAGGTGTAGACCTTACAGTGAAATGCTGAATACAACAGGTGTAGACCTTACAGTGAAATGCTGAATACAACAGGTGTAGACCTCACAGTGTAATGCTGAATACAACAGGTGTAGACCTTACAGTGAAATGCTGAATACAACAGGTGTAGACCTCACAGTGAAATGCTGAATACAACAGGTGTAGACCTTACAGTGTAATGCTGAATACAACAGGTGTAGACCTCACAGTGAAATGCTGAATACAACAGGGTGTAGACCTCACAGTGTAATGCTGAATACAACAGGTGTAGACCTCACAGTGAAATGCTGAATACAACAGGTGTAGACCTCACAGTGTAATGCTGAATACAACAGGTGTAGACCTCACAGTGAAATGCTGAATACAACAGGTGTAGACCTTACAGTGTAATGCTGAATACAACAGGTGTAGACCTTACAGTGAAATGCTGAATACAACAGGTGTAGACCTCACAGTGTAATGCTGAATACAACAGGTGTAGACCTCACAGTGAAATGCTGAATACAACAGGTGTAGACCTTACAGTGAAATGCTGAATACAACAGGTGTAGACCTCACAGTGAAATGCTGAATACAACAGGTGTAGACCTCACAGTGAAATGCTGAATACAACAGGTGTAGACCTCACAGTGAAATGCTGTATACAACAGGTGTAGACCTCACAGTGAAATGCTGAATACAACAGGTGTAGACCTCACAGTGAAATGCTGTATACAACAGGTGTAGACCTCACAGTGAAATGCTGAATACAACAGGTGTAGACCTCACAGTGAAATGCTGAATACAACAGGTGTAGACCTCACAGTGAAATGCTGAATACAACAGGTGTAGACCTCACAGTGAAATGCTGAATACAACAGGTGTAGACCTCACAGTGAAATGCTGAATACAACAGGTGTAGACCTCACAGTGAAATGCTGTATACAACAGGTGTAGACCTCACAGTGAAATGCTGAATACAACAGGTGTAGACCTCACAGTGAAATGCTGTATACAACAGGTGTAGACCTCACAGTGAAATGCTGAATACAACAGGTGTAGACCTTACAGTGAAATGCTGAATACAACAGGTGTAGACCTCACAGTGAAATGCTGAATACAACAGGTGTAGACCTCACAGTGAAATGCTGAATACAACAGGTGTAGACCTCACAGTGAAATGCTGAATACAACAGGTGTAGACCTCACAGTGAAATGCTGAATACAACAGGTGTAGACCTCACAGTGAAATGCTGAATACAACAGGTGTAGACCTTACAGTGTAATGCTGAATACAACAGGTGTAGACCTTACAGTGACATGCTGAATACAACAGGTGTAGACCTCACAGTGAAATGCTGAATACAACAGGTGTAGACCTCACAGTGAAATGCTGTATACAACAGGTGTAGACCTCACAGTGAAATGCTGAATACAACAGGTGTAGACCTCACAGTGTAATGCTGAATACAACAGGTAAAGACCTTACAGTGAAATGCTGAATACAACAGGTGTAGACCTCACAGTGAAATGCTGAATACAACAGGTGTAGACCTTACAGTGAAATGCTGAATACAACAGGTGTAGACCTTACAGTGAAATGCTGAATACAACAGGTGTAGACCTCACAGTGAAATGCTGAATACAACAGGTGTAGACCTCACAGTGAAATGCTGAATACAACAGGTGTAGACCTCACAGTGAAATGCTGAATACAACAGGTGTAGACCTTACAGTGTAATGCTGAATACAACAGGTGTAGACCTTACAGTGAAATGCTGAATACAACAGGTAAAGACCTTACAGTGAAATGCTGAATACAACAGGTGTAGACCTCACAGTGAAATGCTGAATACAACAGGTGTAGACCTCACAGTGAAATGCTGAATACAACAGGTGTAGACCTCACAGTGAAATGCTGAATACAACAGGTGTAGACCTTACAGTGAAATGCTGAATACAACAGGTGTAGACCTCACAGTGAAATGCTGAATACAACAGGTGTAGACCTCACAGTGAAATGCTGAATACAACAGGTGTAGACCTCACAGTGAAATGCTGTATACAACAGGTGTAGACCTCACAGTGAAATGCTGAATACAACAGGTGTAGACCTCACAGTGAAATGCTGTATACAACAGGTGTAGACCTCACAGTGAAATGCTGAATACAACAGGTGTAGACCTCACAGTGAAATGCTGAATACAACAGGTGTAGACCTCACAGTGAAATGCTGAATACAACAGGTGTAGACCTTACAGTGTAATGCTGAATACAACAGGTGTAGACCTTACAGTGTAATGCTGAATACAACAGGTAAAGACCTTACAGTGAAATGCTGAATACAACAGGTGTAGACCTCACAGTGAAATGCTGAATACAACAGGTGTAGACCTTACAGTGAAATGCTGAATACAACAGGTGTAGACCTCACAGTGAAATGCTGAATACAACAGGTGTAGACCTTACAGTGAAATGCTGAATACAACAGGTGTAGACCTCACAGTGAAATGCTGAATACAACAGGTGTAGACCTCACAGTGAAATGCTGAATACAACAGGTAAAGACCTTACAGTGAGATGCTGAATACAACAGGTAAAGACCTTACAGTGAAATGCTGAATACAACAGGTGTAGACCTCACAGTGAAATGCTGAATACAACAGGTGTAGACCTCACAGTGAAATGCTGTATACAACAGGTGTAGACCTCACAGTGAAATGCTGAATACAACAGGTGTAGACCTCACAGTGAAATGCTGTATACAACAGGTGTAGACCTCACAGTGAAATGCTGAATACAACAGGTGTAGACCTCACAGTGAAATGCTGAATACAACAGGTGTAGACCTCACAGTGAAATGCTGAATACAACAGGTGTAGACCTCACAGTGAAATGCTGAATACAACAGGTGTAGACCTTACAGTGTAATGCTGAATACAACAGGTGTAGACCTTACAGTGTAATGCTGAATACAACAGGTAAAGACCTTACAGTGAAATGCTGAATACAACAGGTGTAGACCTCACAGTGAAATGCTGAATACAACAGGTGTAGACCTTACAGTGAAATGCTGAATACAACAGGTGTAGACCTCACAGTGAAATGCTGAATACAACAGGTGTAGACCTTACAGTGAAATGCTGAATACAACAGGTGTAGACCTCACAGTGAAATGCTGAATACAACAGGTGTAGACCTCACAGTGAAATGCTGAATACAACAGGTAAAGACCTTACAGTGAGATGCTGAATACAACAGGTAAAGACCTTACAGTGAAATGCTGAATACAACAGGTGTAGACCTCACAGTGAAATGCTGAATACAACAGGTAAAGACCTTACAGTGAGATGCTGAATACAACAGGTAAAGACCTTACAGTGAAATGCTGAATACAACAGGTGTAGACCTCACAGTGAAATGCTGAATACAACAGGTAAAGACCTTACAGTGAGATGCTGAATACAACAGGTGTAGACCTCACAGTGAAATGCTGAATACAACAGGTGTAGACCTTACAGTGAAATGCTGAATACAACAGGTGTAGACCTCACAGTGAAATGCTGAATACAACAGGTGTAGACCTCACAGTGAAATGCTGAATACAACAGGTGTAGACCTCACAGTGAAATGCTGAATACAACAGGTGTAGACCTCACAGTGAAATGCTGAATACAACAGGTGTAGACCTTACAGTGTAATGCTGAATACAACAGGTGTAGACCTTACAGTGTAATGCTGAATACAACAGGTAAAGACCTTACAGTGAAATGCTGAATACAACAGGTGTAGACCTCACAGTGAAATGCTGAATACAACAGGTGTAGACCTTACAGTGAAATGCTGAATACAACAGGTGTAGACCTCACAGTGAAATGCTGAATACAACAGGTGTAGACCTTACAGTGAAATGCTGAATACAACAGGTGTAGACCTCACAGTGAAATGCTGAATACAACAGGTGTAGACCTCACAGTGAAATGCTGAATACAACAGGTAAAGACCTTACAGTGAGATGCTGAATACAACAGGTAAAGACCTTACAGTGAAATGCTGAATACAACAGGTGTAGACCTCACAGTGAAATGCTGAATACAACAGGTGTAGACCTCACAGTGAAATGCTGTATACAACAGGTGTAAACCTCACAGTGAAATGCTGAATACAACAGGTGTAGACCTCACAGTGAAATGCTGTATACAACAGGTGTAGACCTCACAGTGAAATGCTGAATACAACAGGTGTAGACCTCACAGTGAAATGCTGAATACAACAGGTGTAGACCTCACAGTGAAATGCTGAATACAACAGGTGTAGACCTCACAGTGAAATGCTGAATACAACAGGTGTAGACCTTACAGTGTAATGCTGAATACAACAGGTGTAGACCTTACAGTGTAATGCTGAATACAACAGGTAAAGACCTTACAGTGAAATGCTGAATACAACAGGTGTAGACCTCACAGTGAAATGCTGAATACAACAGGTGTAGACCTTACAGTGAAATGCTGAATACAACAGGTGTAGACCTCACAGTGAAATGCTGAATACAACAGGTGTAGACCTTACAGTGAAATGCTGAATACAACAGGTGTAGACCTCACAGTGAAATGCTGAATACAACAGGTGTAGACCTCACAGTGAAATGCTGAATACAACAGGTAAAGACCTTACAGTGAGATGCTGAATACAACAGGTAAAGACCTTACAGTGAAATGCTGAATACAACAGGTGTAGACCTCACAGTGAAATGCTGAATACAACAGGTAAAGACCTTACAGTGAGATGCTGAATACAACAGGTAAAGACCTTACAGTGAAATGCTGAATACAACAGGTGTAGACCTCACAGTGAAATGCTGAATACAACAGGTAAAGACCTTACAGTGAGATGCTGAATACAACAGGTGTAGACCTCACAGTGAAATGCTGAATACAACAGGTGTAGACCTTACAGTGAAATGCTGAATACAACAGGTGTAGACCTCACAGTGAAATGCTGAATACAACAGGTGTAGACCTCACAGTGAAATGCTGAATACAACAGGTGTAGACCTCACAGTGAAATGCTGTATACAACAGGTGTAGACCTCACAGTGAAATGCTGAATACAACAGGTGTAGACCTCACAGTGAAATGCTGTATACAACAGGTGTAGACCTCACAGTGAAATGCTGAATACAACAGGTGTAGACCTTACAGTGAAATGCTGAATACAACAGGTGTAGACCTCACAGTGAAATGCTGAATACAACAGGTGTAGACCTCACAGTGAAATGCTGAATACAACAGGTGTAGACCTCACAGTGAAATGCTGAATACAACAGGTGTAGACCTCACAGTGAAATGCTGAATACAACAGGTGTAGACCTCACAGTGAAATGCTGAATACAACAGGTGTAGACCTTACAGTGTAATGCTGAATACAACAGGTGTAGACCTTACAGTGACATGCTGAATACAACAGGTGTAGACCTCACAGTGAAATGCTGAATACAACAGGTGTAGACCTCACAGTGAAATGCTGAATACAACAGGTGTAGACCTCACAGTGTAATGCTGAATACAACAGGTAAAGACCTTACAGTGAAATGCTGAATACAACAGGTGTAGACCTCACAGTGAAATGCTGAATACAACAGGTGTAGACCTTACAGTGAAATGCTGAATACAACAGGTGTAGACCTTACAGTGAAATGCTGAATACAACAGGTGTAGACCTCACAGTGAAATGCTGAATACAACAGGTGTAGACCTCACAGTGAAATGCTGAATACAACAGGTGTAGACCTCACAGTGTAATGCTGAATACAACAGGTGTAGACCTCACAGTGAAATGCTGAATACAACAGGTGTAGACCTTACAGTGAAATGCTGAATACAACAGGTGTAGACCTCACAGTGAAATGCTGAATACAACAGGTGTAGACCTCACAGTGAAATGCTGAATACAACAGGTGTAGACCTCACAGTGAAATGCTGTATACAACAGGTGTAGACCTCACAGTGAAATGCTGAATACAACAGGTGTAGACCTCACAGTGAAATGCTGTATACAACAGGTGTAGACCTCACAGTGAAATGCTGAATACAACAGGTGTAGACCTTACAGTGAAATGCTGAATACAACAGGTGTAGACCTCACAGTGAAATGCTGAATACAACAGGTGTAGACCTCACAGTGAAATGCTGAATACAACAGGTGTAGACCTCACAGTGAAATGCTGAATACAACAGGTGTAGACCTCACAGTGAAATGCTGAATACAACAGGTGTAGACCTCACAGTGAAATGCTGAATACAACAGGTGTAGACCTTACAGTGTAATGCTGAATACAACAGGTGTAGACCTTACAGTGTAATGCTGAATACAACAGGTAAAGACCTTACAGTGAAATGCTGAATACAACAGGTGTAGACCTCACAGTGAAATGCTGAATACAACAGGTGTAGACCTCGCAGTGAAATGCTGAATACAACAGGTGTAGACCTCACAGTGAAATGCTGAATACAACAGGTGTAGACCTTACAGTGAAATGCTGAATACAACAGGTGTAGACCTCACAGTGAAATGCTGAATACAACAGGTGTAGACCTCACAGTGAAATGCTGAATACAACAGGTGTAGACCTCACAGTGAAATGCTGTATACAACAGGTGTAGACCTCACAGTGAAATGCTGAATACAACAGGTGTAGACCTCACAGTGAAATGCTGTATACAACAGGTGTAGACCTCACAGTGAAATGCTGAATACAACAGGTGTAGACCTCACAGTGAAATGCTGAATACAACAGGTGTAGACCTCACAGTGAAATGCTGAATACAACAGGTGTAGACCTCACAGTGAAATGCTGAATACAACAGGTGTAGACCTTACAGTGTAATGCTGAATACAACAGGTGTAGACCTCACAGTGAAATGCTGAATACAACAGGTGTAGACCTTACAGTGAAATGCTGAATACAACAGGTGTAGACCTCACAGTGAAATGCTGAATACAACAGGTGTAGACCTTACAGTGAAATGCTGAATACAACAGGTGTAGACCTCACAGTGAAATGCTGAATACAACAGGTAAAGACCTCACAGTGAGATGCTGAATACAACAGGTGTAGACCTCACAGTGAAATGCTGAATACAACAGGTGTAGACCTCACAGTGAAATGCTGAATACAACAGGTAAAGACCTTACAGTGAAATGCTGAATACAACAGGTGTAGACCTCACAGTGAAATGCTGAATACAACAGGTGTAGACCTTACAGTGAAATGCTTAATACAACAGGTGTAGACCTCACAGTGAAATGCTGAATACAACAGGTGTAGACCTCACAGTGAAATGCTGAATACAACAGGTGTAGACCTTACAGTGAAATGCTTAATACAACAGGTGTAGACCTCACAGTGAAATGCTGAATACAACAGGTGTAGACCTTACAGTGAAATGCTGAATACAACAGGTGTAGACCTTACAGTGAAATGCTGAATACAACAGGTGTAGACCTTACAGTGAAATGCTGAATACAACAGGTGTAGACCTGACAGTGAAATGCTGAATACAACAGGTGTAGACCTGACAGTGAAATGCTGAATACAACAGGTGTAGACCTTACAGTGAAATGCTGAATACAACAGGTGTAGACCTTACAGTGAAATGCTGAATACAACAGGTGTAGACCTCACAGTGAAATGCTGAATACAACAGGTGTAGACCTGACAGTGAAATGCTGAATACAACAGGTGTAGACCTTACAGTGAAATGCTGAATACAACAGGTGTAGACCTTACAGTGAAATGCTGAATACAACAGGTGTTGACCTCACAGTGTAATGCTGAATACAACAGGTAAAGACCTTACAGTGAAATGCTGAATACAACAGGTGTAGACCTCACAGTGAAATGCTGAATACAACAGGTGTAGACCTTACAGTGAAATGCTGAATACAACAGGTGTTGACCTCACAGTGTAATGCTGAATACAACAGGTAAAGACCTTACAGTGAAATGCTGAATACAACAGGTGTAGACCTGACAGTGAAATGCTGAATACAACAGGTGTAGACCTTACAGTGAAATTCTGAATACAACAGGTGTAGACCTCACAGTGAAATGCTGAATACAACAGGTGTAGACCTTACAGTGAAATGCTGAATACAACAGGTGTTGACCTCACAGTGTAATGCTGAATACAACAGGTAAAGACCTTACAATGAAATGCTGAATACAACAGGTGTAGACCTTACAGTGAAATGCTGAATACAACAGGTGTAGACCTCACAGTGTAATGCTGAATACAACAGGTGTAGACCTGACAGTGAGATGCTGAATACAACAGGTGTAGACCTTACAGTGAAATGCTGAATACAACAGGTGTAGACCTCACAGTGAAATGCTGAATACAACAGGTGTAGACCTTACCGTGAAATGCTGAATACAACAGGTGTAGACCTTACAGTGAAATGCTGAATACAACAGGTGTAGACCTTACAGTGAAATGCTGAACACAACAGGTGTAGACCTTACAGTGAAATGCTGAATACAACAGGTGTAGACCTTACAGTGAAATGCTGAATACAACAGGTGTAGACCTCACAGTGAAATGCTGAATACAACAGGTGTAGACCTTACAGTGAAATGCTGAATACAACAGGTGTAGACCTTACAGTGAAATGCTGAATACAACAGGTGTAGACCTCACAGTGAAATGCTGAACACAACAGGTGTAGACCTTACAGTGAAATGCTGAATACAACAGGTGTAGACCTCACAGTGTAATGCTGAATACAACAGGTAAAGACCTTACAGTGAAATGCTGAATACAACAGGTGTAGACCTTACAGTGAAATGCTGAATACAACAGGTGTAGACCTTACAGTGAAATGCTGAATACAACAGGTGTAGACCTTACAGTGAAATGCTGAATACAACAGGTGTAGACCTTACAGTGAAATGCTGACTACAACAGGTGTAGACCTTACAGTGAAATGCTGAATACAACAGGTGTAGACCTCACAGTGAAATGCTGAATACAACAGGTGTAGACCTTACAGTGAAATGCTGAATACAACAGGTGTAGACCTTACAGTGAAATGCTGAACACAACAGGTGTAGACCTTACAGTGAAATGCTGACTACAACAGGTGTAGACCTCACAGTGAAATGCTGAACACAACAGGTGTAGACCTTACAGTGAAATGCCGAATACAACAGGTGTAGACCTTACAGTGAAATGCTGAATACAACAGGTGTAGACCTTACAGTGAAATGCTGAACACAACAGGGGTAGACCTTACAGTGACCTTACAGTGAAATGCTGAATACAACAGGTGTAGACCTTACAGTGAAGTGCTGAATACAACAGGTGTAGACCTTACAGTGAAATGCTGAACACAACAGGGGTAGACCTTACAGTGACCTTACAGTGAAATGCTGAATACAACAGGTGTAGACCTTGTTTGGACCATTCTAGTTTGTTGGTGATATGGACACCAAGGAACTTGAAGCTCTCAACCTGCTCTACTACAGCCCCGTCGATGAGAATGGGGGCATGCTCGGTCTCTGACCTCCTCCCTATAGGCTGTCTCATCAGTAATCAGTAATCACAACTCAGTAATCACAACTCAGTAATCAGTAATCACAACTTAGTAATCAGTAATCAGGAGGGGCAGGTTTCGGGTCGAGAGCCAGACCCGGTTCCCCAGTGCGAACACCGGGGCCTTACTGCGATGACGGTCCGCGCTGTTCTTTTGGCGCAGTGCGGCTTGCTGGAGGTGACCTTGGGCGGCCTCCCAGGTCTCCTCTGTGCGCCTGAAACAAACGTCCACCGCAGGAGCCTCAGTCTGACTCCGATGCCAAGGTGCCAGAACCGGCTGGTACCCCAATACCACCTGAAAGGGTGAGAGGTGAGTGGAGGAGTGGCGGAATGGCGGAGCGAGTTCTGCGCCATCTCTGCCCAGGGCACGAACGCCGCCCACTCCCTCGGCTGGTCCTGGCAATAGGACCGCAGAAACCTGCCCACATCCTGGTTAACTCTCTCCACCTGCCCATTTGTTATGAAAATTTTGTACTCAATGTTCATAAACTGAACTTCAATTAAACAACTCCGTCTGTAACCCAGAATTTGTAAGATACTGGTTGAAATGTACATCCCTCGGCATAACACCATCTTGCAACATAAGTCAATTCCAGACATCTCCTATCAGTCCCTCCCTTCCCAAGGACGAGAAGGCCTCTCTCCTACAATCTAGTTTCACAAAGAAATCTTTGTTCTCACAGACTTCTTCTGGCAAGTTGTACCATCTCGTTCCACTCTCCACACAATATACAGTGGGGAAAAAAAGTATTTAGTCAGCCACCAATTGTGCAAGTTCTCTCACTTAAAAAGATGAGAGAGGCCTGTAATTTTCATCATAGGTACACTTCAACTATGACAGACAAAATGAGGAAAAAAAATCCAGAAAATCACATTGTAGGATTTTTAATGAATTTATTTGCAAATTATGGTGGAAAATAAGTATTTGGTCACATACAAACAAGCAAGATTTCTGGCTCTCACAGACCTGTAACTTCTTCTTTAAGAGGCTCCTCTGTCCTCCACTCGTTACCCGTTACCTGTATTAATGGCACCTGTTTGAACTTGTTATCAGTATAAAAGACACCTGTCCACAACCTCAAACAGTCACACTCCAAACTCCACTATGGCCAAGACCAAAGAGCTGTCAAAGGACACCAGAAACAAAATTGTAGACCTGCACCAGGTTGGGAAGACTGAATCTGCAATAGGTAAGCAGCTTGGTTTGAAGAAATCAACTGTGGGAGCAATTATTAGGAAATGGAAGACATACAAGACCACTGATAATCTTCCTCGATCTGGGGCTCCACGCAAGATCTCACCCGTGGGGTCAAAATGATCACAAGAACGGTGAGCAAAAATCCCAGAACCACACGGGGACCTAGTGAATGACCTGCAGAGAGCTGGGACCAAAGTAACAAAGCCTACCATCAGTAACACACTACGCCGCCAGGGACTCAAATCCTGCAGTGCCAGACGTGTCCCCCTGCTTAAGCCAGTACATGTTCAGGCCCGTCTAAAGTTTGCTAGAGAGCATTTGGATGATCCAGATGAGGATTGGGAGAATGTCAGATGAAAGCAAAATATAACTTTTTGGTAAAAACTCAACTCGTCGTGTTTGGAGGACAAAGAATGCTGAGTTGCATCCAAAGAACACCATACCTACTGTGAAGCATGGGGGTGGAAACATCATGCTTTGGGGCTGTTTTTCTGCAAAGGGACCAGGACGACTGATCCGTGTAAAGGAAAGAATGAATGGGGCCATGTATCGTGAGATTTTGAGTGAAAACCTCCTTCCATCAGCAAGGGCATTGAAGATGAAACGTGGCTGGGTCTTTCAGCATGACAATGATCCCAAACACACCGCCCGGGCAACGAAGGAGTGGCTTTGTAAGAAGCATTTCAAGGTCCTGGAGTGGCCTAGCCAGTTTCCAGATCTCAACCCCATAGAAAATCTTTGAAAGTCCGTGTTGCCCAGCGACAGCCCCAAAACATCACTGCTCTAGAGGAGATCTGCATGGAGGAATGGGCCAAAATACCAGCAACAGTGTGTGAAAACCTTGTGAAGACTTACAGAAAACGTTTGACCTCTGTCATTGCCAACAAAGGGTATATAACAAAGTATAGAGATAAACTTTTGTTATTGACCAAATACTTATTTTCCACCATAATTTGCAAATAAATTCATAAAAAATCCTACAATGTGATTTTCTGGATTTCTTTTCCTCATTTTGTCTGTCATAGTTGAAGTGTACCTATGATGAAAATTACAGGCCTCTCTCATCTTTTTAAGTGAGAGAACTTGCACAATTGGTGGCTGACTAAATACTTTTTTTCCCCACTGTACATCTTTAGACACACACATCAATTGGATTACCATTTGTCTTATAACCCTATCTCTATTGCATACATTTTCAGAATGGAATATTCTTAGTATTTACTTAAACATACAAACATTTAGTCATTAAACATATAAATCATAACGAAACCCCTACACACCTCCCCAAACACTCTCGCGACCACCCCGTAAGAGCCCTCTGTTGCCAGGAAATTATGGGGTCATGACGAGCTAGCCAGGGAAGACCTAGTACCACTGGAAACGAAGGGGAGTCAATGAGGAAAAGACTGATTCTCTCCTCGTGTTTCCCCTGCGTTACCATAACCAGGGAGGTGGTAGAATCCCGGATTGTCCCGGACCCTAATGGTGGACTATCTAGAGCGTGAACAGGAAAAGGTCTGACCACAGGATTTATGGGAATCCCTAAACTCAAAACGAGCGCTCTGTCAATAAAATTCCCAGCTGCGCCTGAATCGACTAGCGCCTTATACTGGGAATGCAGAGAAAAATCTGGGAAACAAACAGACACATACAGTTGGTCAACAGAGGACTCTGGATGAGGGTGGTGCATACTCACCTGGGTTGACGCCAGAGTGTTCTGCCTGCTGTCTCTACTCCCAGAGGGACCAACCCGTCACAGACCAGCAGTGTGCCCTCTGTGGCCACAGATGGTGCACGTGAAAGCCCCTCCTCCAGCCTCCCTACGTGCAGCCCCTCCCAGCTCCATGGGCTCCGGAGCGAGGGTACTGGAAGGTGGGATCAACAGAGCCCTCTCTGGACGTCCGCGGGTAGCCGGCAGGTTATCCAACCGGATGGACAGATCCACCAGCTGGTCGAAGGTAATGGTGGCATCCCTGCAGGCCAGTTCCCGTCGGACGTCCTCTGCACCTGTAGTGGTCTATAAGGGCCCTGTTGTTCCATCCTGCTCCGAAGTCCTGTGCGCTCCTTGTCCCCTGTCTCAAGTGGAAGAGCCGTTCCCCCGCCGCTCTACCCTGGGGAGGGTGATCGAAAACGGCCCACTCCAGAGCTCTCCCCGAGAGACAGGAAACAAGGGCGGATACTCTCTCCCTTCCTGAGGGAGCTGGATGAACGGTGGCCAGGTATAAGTCCAGTTGTAACAAGAAACCCTGGCACCATACTGCCGTCCAATCATAATCCCTAGGAAGGGAGAGACGGATCCCACTGGGACATGGTTCAGGAGGAACGGGTAGAAGTAACCCCTGTTGAGCTGGTCGAGGAGCTGGAGAGACCTCCTGTCTCTCCCAATGGTCCAGGGTCTGGAGCACGCGATCCATAGAGGTACCGAGATGTTGAAGCATGAGCGAGTGTTCTCGGATGCGCTCCTCGACTCCTCCGACTGGGGTAGCTGATCCTGCTGGCTCCATATTACAGGTGAGTGATTCTGTTAAGCTGTGTACTGACGACAAAAAGGAGTCAGGCGCCAGAGAGTTGAGATGCGAGGAAACCAACGTATTTAATAAGCCACCAGTACAAAACAAAGTACAAAGGTGTATGCAAAATACTGTCCATGACAAATATAAACTCGTGCGAATAAACAAAACACCCGGAATAATAAACATAGCCGTCAAAAACACGCAGACTGAACAAACAAAACAATGACTCACAAGGACAAGAAGGAAAACAGAGGAATAAATACGCGCAGACTGATGATGGGGAATGAGCAACAGGTGTGAACTGAGAAACAAGGCAAAACCAATGGATAACGAAAAAAGGAGCGGTGATGACTAGTAAACCGGTGACGTCGACCGCCGAACACCGCCAGAACAAGGAGATGGCCGACTTCGGGGCGGAAGTCGTGACAAGTTGATGATAATCCTAGTCATATTATCAACCCATGCTAGTTGATGATAATCCTAGTTATATTATCAACCCATGCTAGTTGATGATAATCCTAGTCATATTATCAACCCATGCTAGTTGATGATAATCCTAGTCATATTATCAACCCATGCTAGTTGATGATAATCCTAGTCATATAAACAACCCATGTTAGTTGATGATAATCCTAGTCATATTATCAACCCATGCTAGTTGATGATAATCCTAGTCATATTAACAACCCATGCTAGTTGATGATAATCCTAGTCATATTATCAACCCATGCTAGTTGTTGATAATCCTAGTCATATTAACAACCCATGCTAGTTGATGATAATCCTAGTCATATTAACAACCCATGCTAGTTGATGATAATCCTAGTCATATTATCAACCCATGCTAGTTGATGATAATCCTAGTCATATTAACAACCCATGCTAGTTGATGATAATCCTAGTCATATTAACAACCCATGCTAGTTGATGATAATCCTAGTCATATTATCAACCCATGCTAGTTGATGATAATCCTAGTCATATAAACAACCCATGTTAGTTGATGATAATCCTAGTCATATTAACAACCCATGCTAGTTGATGATAATCCTAGTCATATTATCAAGCCATGCTAGTTGATGATAATCCTAGTCATATTATCAACCCATGCTAGTTGATGATAATCCTAGTCATATTAACAACCCATGCTAGTTGATGCATCTTCCTCTTTCTAAGTTTCTAACATATTTGAATCTCTGTCAAACTCTATCAAGTGCGGTTTAGAGGGTTGGTGTAGTCTGGTTGTGGGGACTGGGGAGGGTTGGTGTGGTTGTGGGGACTGGGGAGGGTTGGTGTGGTTGTGGGGACCGGGACCGGGGAGGGTTGGTGTGGTTGTGGGGACTGGGAGGATTGGTGTGGTTGTGGGGACTGGGGAGGGTTGGTGTGGTTGTGGGGACTGGGGAGGGTTGGTGTGGTTGTGGGGACTGGGGAGGGTTGGTGTGGTTGTGGGGACTGGGGAGGGTTGGTGTGGTTGTGGGGACTGGGGAGGGTTGGTGTGGTTGTGGGGACTGGGGAGGGTTGGTGTGGTTGTGGGGACTGGGGAGGGTTGGTGTGGTTGTGGGGACTGGGAGGGTTGGTGTGGTTGTGGGGACTGGGGAGGGTTGGTGTGGTTGTGGGGACTGGGGAGGGTTGGTGTGGTTGTGGGGACTGGGAGGGTTGGTGTGGTTGTGGGGACTGGGAGGGTTGGTGTGGTGTGGTGTGGTTGTGGGGACTGGGGAGGGATGGTGTGGTTGTGGGGACCGGGAGGGTTGGTGTGGTTGTGGGGACTGGGAGGGTTGGTGTGGTTGTGGGGACTGGGGAGGGTTGGTGTGGTTGTGGGGACTGGGGAGGGTTGGTGTGGTTGTGGGGACTGGGAGGGTTGGTGTGGTTGTGGGGACTGGGGAGGGTTGGTGTGGTGTGGTGTGGTTGTGGGGACCGGGGAGGGTTGGTGTGGTTGTGGAGACTGGGGAGGGTTGGTGTGGTTGTGGGGACTGGGGAGGGTTGGTGTGGTGTGGTGTGGGGACTGGGGAGGGTTGGTGTGGTTGTGGGGACTGGGGAGGGTTGGTGTGGTTGTGGGAACTGGGGAGGGTTGGTGTAGTCTGGTTGTGGGGACTGGGAGGGTTGGTGTAGTCTGGTTGTGGGGACTGGGAGGGTTGGTGTAGTCTGGTTGTGGGGACTGAGGAGGGTTGGTGTAGTCTGGTTGTGGGGACTGGGGAGGGTTGGTGTAGTCTGGTTGTGGGGACTGGGAGGGTTGGTGTAGTCTGGTTGTGGGGACTGGGGAAGGTTGGTGTAGTCTGGTTGTGGGGACTGGGAGGGTTGTTGTCGTTGTGGGGATTGGGAAGGGTCATTGGACTCTATGTAAACTGGAAACTACATGTCCTGAGGCTGCCATTATTGTAGCTGGGGATTTTAACAAGGCTAATCTGAAAACAAGGCTCCCTAAATTGTATCAGCATATCGAATGTGCGACCAGGGCTGGCAAAATCCTAGATCATTGTTATTCTAACTTCCACGACGCATACAAAGCCATCCCTCGCCCCCCTTTCGGCAAATCTGACCACGACTCCATTTTGTTGCTCCCAGCCTATAGACATAAACTAAAACAGGAAACGCCCGTGCTCAGGTCTGTTCAACGCTCGTCCGACCAATCTGATTCCACGCTTCAAGATTGCTTCAATCACGTAGACTGGGATATGTTCCACAGAGCGTCGGACAATAAAATTGATGAATACCCTGATTCGGTGAGCGAGTTTATTAGCAAGTGCATCGGTTATGTGGTACCTACGGTGACTATTAAAACCTTCCCCAACCAGAAACTGTGGATTGATGGCAGCATTTGCGCAAAACTGAAAGCGCGAACCACTGCTTTTAATCATGGCAAGGCGACCGGAAACATGACCGAATACAAACAGTGTAGCTATTCCCTCCGCAAGGCAATCAAACAAGCTAAGCGTCAGTATAGAGACAAAGTAGAGTCTCAATTCACTGGCTCAGACACGAGACGTATGTGGCAGGGTCTACAGTCAATCACGGACTACAAAAAGAAAACCAGCCCCGTAGCGGACACCGATGTCTTGCTCCCAGACAAGCTAAACAACTTCTTTGCTCGCTTTGAAGACAATACAGTGCCACTGACACGGCCCGCTACCAAAACCTGCGGGATCTCCTTCACCGCAGCCAACGTGAGTAAAATATTTAAACGTGTTAACCTTCGCAAGGCTGCCGGCTCAGACGGCATCCCTAGCCGTGTCCTCAGAGCATGCGCAGACCAGCTGGCTGTGTTGTGGCAAATGGTTTCTCAAAAATATGAAACGCTTACAAGAAACTTGTGAATTCAATAACACCTTTAATTAGCACAATCAAAGGTGGAGCCATGACCCGGATCACAACTGACTCTGTGTCTCAGCCCACAGCCTTTTAAAGTATTCTTCCAATCTTCCCTACACAGACCCCTCCCCAAGTTTACAGCTTCCCATATGTCCTGTTTCCATAGGGGACTTTGTTATATTGCCTTCTGGCATCCTGCTTTTCCTCAGAAGCCTTTGATCAGTTCCAAATGGCCTTTCTGCTGACCTCCTGTTTCTTTCATGTCTGTTTGTTCAACTATTCAGCTTTAACAAATCCTATACATTTCTGTATGTCTTTCTGTCTCACCACTTCAAAGTAATCAACCAGAACACTGAAAATGTAATAATTGTAATGAGTTAATCTCCCACAACTATCTAAGTTAAACTTGTTTTAGCACTTAAGCCTCATTATCAATACTATCATGTTGTCTGCTATCACATAGTACATTAAATAAATTAATCAATGTGTCTTAGCCATGTTTTCACTACCACAGCTGGTGTGTTTACGGACATATTCAATCAATCCTTATCCCAGTCTGCTGTTCCCACATGCTTCAAGAGGGCCACCATTGTTCCTGTTCCCAAGAAAGCTAAGGTAACTGAGATAAACGACTATTGCCCCGTAGCACTCACTTCCGTCATCATGAAGTGCTTTGAGAGACTAGTCAAGGATCACATCACCTCCACCCTACCTGACACCCTTGCTTACCGCCCCAATAGGTCCACAGATGACGCAATCGCAATCACACTGCACACTACCCTAACCCATCTGGACAAGAGGAATACCTACAGTGAGGGAAAAAAGTATTTGATCCCCTGCTGATTTTGTACGTTTGCCCACTGACAAAGAAATGATCCGTCTATAATTTTAATGTTAGGTTTATTTGAACAGTGAGAGACAGAATAACAACACAAAAATCCAGAAAAGCGCATGTGAAAATTTTTATAAATTGATTTGCATTTTAATGAGGGAAGTAAGTATTTGACCCCCTCTCAATCAGAAAGATTTCTGGCTCCTAGGTGTCTTTTATACAGGTAACGAGCTGAGATTAGGAGCACACTCTTAAAGGGAGCATGACAATGACCCAAAACACACGGCCAAGGCAACAAAGGAGTGGTTCAAGAAGAAGCACATTAAGGTCCTGGAGTGGTTTAGCCAGTCTCCAGACCTTAATCCCATAGAAAATCTGTGGAGGCAGCTGAAGGTTCGAGTTGCCAAACGTCAGCCTCAAAACCTTAATGACTTGGAGAAGATCTGCAAAGATGAGTGGGACAAAATCCCTCCTGAGATGTGTGCAAACCTGGTGGCCAACTACAAGAAACGTCTGACCTCTGTGATTGCCAACAAGGGTTTTGCCACCAAGTACTAAGTCATATTTTGCAGAGGGGTCAAATACTTATTTCCCTCATTAAAATGTAAGTGAATTTATAACATTTTTCACATGCGTTTTTCTGGATTTGTTTGTTGTTATTCTGTCTCTCACTGTTCAAATAAACCTACCATTAAAATTATAGACTGATCATTTCTTTGTCAGTGGGCAAACGTACAAAATCAGCAGGGGATCAAATACTTTTTTCCCTCACTGTATGTAAGAATGCTGTTCATCGATTACAGTTCAGCATTTAACATCATATTACCCTCCAAACTCATCATTAAGCTCGAGACCATGGGTCTCGACCCCGCCCTGTGCAACTGGGTCCTGGACTTTCTGACGGGCCGCCCCCAGGTGGTGAGGGTAGGAAACAACATCTACACCCCATTGATCCTCAACACTGGGGCCCCACAAGGGTGCGTTCTCATCCCTCTCCTGTACTCCCTGTTCACCCATGACTGCGTGGCCAAGCACGCCTCCAACTCAATCATAAAGTTTGCAGACGACACTACAGTGGTAGGCTTGATTACCAACAACGACGAGACGGCCTACAGGGAGGAGGTAAGGGCCCTCGGAGTGTGGTGTCAGGAAAATAACCTCTCACTCAACGTCAACAAAACAAAGGAGATGATCGTGGACTTCAGGAAACGGAGCAGCCCCCTATCCACATCGACGGGACAGTAGCGGAGAAGGTGGAAAGTTCCTCGGCGTACACATCACGGACAAACTGAAATGGTCCACCCACACAAACAGCATGGTGAAGAAGGTGCAACAGCGCCACTTCAACCTCAGGAGGCTGAAGAAATGTGTCTTGTCACCACAATCCCTCACAAACTTCTATAGATGCACAATCGAGAGCATCCTGTTGGGCTGTATCACCGCCTGGTACGGCAACTGCTCTGCCCACAACCGCAAGGCTCTCCAGAGGGTAGTGAGGACTGCACAACACATCACCGGGGGTAAACTACCTGCCCTCCAGGACACCTACACCACCCGATGTCACAGGAAGGCCAAAAAGATCATCAAGGACAACAACCACCCGAGCCACTGCCTGTTCACCCCGCTATCATCCAGAAGGCGAGGTCAGTACAGGTCAAAAGCTGGGACCGAGAGACTGAAAAACAGCTTCTATCTCAAGGCCATCAGACTGTTAAACAGCCATCATTAACATTGAGTGGCTGCTGCCAACATACTGACTCAAATCTCTAGTCACTTTAATAATAAAACATTTGATGTAATAAATGTATCACTAGTCACTTTAAACAATGCCACTTTATATAATGTTTACATACCCTACATTACTCATCTCATATGTATATACTGTACTCTATACCATCTACTGCATCTTGACTATGCCTATCGGCCATCGCTCATCCATATATTTATATGTACAAACTCGTATTCAATCCTTTACACTGTGTGTATAAGGTAGTTGTTGTGAATTTGTTAGATTACTTGTTAGATATTACTGCACGGTCGGAACTACAAGCATTTCGCTACACTCGCATTAACATCTGCTAACCATGTGTATGTGACAAATAAAATTTGATTTGATTTGACCTCACCAGCTACAGATAACATGGAGAGTGTTTCCACCTCACCAGCTACAGATAACATGGAGAGTGTTTCCACCTCACCAGCTACAGATAACATGGAGTGTTTCCACCTCACCAGCTACAGATAACATGGAGAGTGTTTCCACCTCACCAGCTACAGATAACATGGAGAGTGTTTCCACCTCACCAGCTACAGATAACATGGAGTGTTTCCACCTCACCAGCTACAGATAACATGGAGAGTGTTTCCACCTCACCAGCTACAGATAACATGGAGTGTTTCCACCTCACCAGCTACAGATAACATGGAGAGTGTTTCCACCTCACCAGCTACAGATAACATGGAGAGTGTTTCCACCTCACCAGCTACAGATAACATGGAGTGTTTCCACCTCACCAGCTACAGATAACATGGAGAGTGTTTCCACCTCACCAGCTACAGACAACATGGAGAGTGTTTCCACCTCGCCAGCTACAGATAACATGGAGTGTTTCCACCTCACCAGCTACAGATAACATGGAGTGTTTCCACCTCACCAGCTACAGATAACATGGAGAGTGTTTCCACCTCACCAGCTACAGATAACATGGAGAGTGTTTCCACCTCACCAGCTACAGATAACATGGAGTGTTTCCACCTCACCATCTACAGATAACATGGAGAGTGTTTCCACCTCACCAGCTACAGATAACATGGAGAGTGTTTCCACCTCACCAGCTACAGATAACATGGAGAGTGTTTCCACCTCACCAGCTACAGATAACATGGAGAGTGTTTCCACCTCACCATCTACAGATAACATGGAGAGTGTTTCCACCTCACCAGCTACAGACAACATGGAGAGTGTTTCCACCTCACCAGCTACAGATAACATGGAGAGTGTTTCCACCTCGCCAGCTACAGATAACATGGAGAGTGTTTCCACCTCACCAGCTACAGATAACATTGAGTGTTTCCACCTCCACAGATAACAGATAACATGGAGTGTTTCCACCTCACTAGTGACTATGTTCACTAGTGTGATTGGTCTTCATGTTCACTAGTCTGATTGGCCTTTAGCCATATCTTCATGCTCACTAGTCTGATTGGTCTTCATGTTCACTAGTCTGATTGGCCTTTAGCCGTGTCTTCATGTTCACCAATCTGATTGGCCTTTAGCCATGTCGTCATGTTCACCAATCTGATTGGCCTTTAGCCGTGTCTTCATGTTCACCAATCTGATTGGCCTTTATCCATGTCTTCATGTTCACTAGTCTGATTGGCCTTTAGCCATGTCTTCATGTTTTTTGTGAAGGTGTGATAGGTGATGCAGTTATGTGTGTCTGATGGCAGTGTACTCCAGACATGGGAAGCTCTCACAGAGAAAGCAGATTGACTTGATGAATACCTACTCCAGAGCAATCAGGACCTCAGACTGGGGTGAAGGTTCACCTTTGAACAGGACAACGATCCTAAGCACACAGCCAAGACAGCGCAGGAGTGGCTTCGGGACAAGTCTCTGAATGTCCTTGAGTGACCCAGCGAGAGCCCGGACTTGAAGCGATCTAACATCTCTGGAGAGACCTGGAAATAGCTGTGCAGCAACGCTCCCCTGTTTTTGGGGAGTTTCTCCCATTTATTTTCAGATCCTCTGAAGCTCTGTCAGGCTCTGACAGGTGTGCCAGGCTTGTAGCATCATGCCCAAGAAGACTCGAGGCTGTAATCGCTGCCAAAGGTGCAACTTTCATAAGGTCTGGATGCCTTATATGGAATACAGTACGACTAAAGGTACGTCAAGGGAGATACCTATTTAGGCCCTGGGGGTCTGCCGTCCTGTGGGTTGTCACGGTGAACCCCTCGTGGGCAGGACAGGGCGACCCAGCTATATTGTGGAGGTCTACAGTACTATTAGACCTATGATATGAATTAGATGAAGGACTTTCTGTTTCTGTGTGTTAATGTATATTGGAGGTGTTTATTTTTTATTTTTTTTCAAACCTTTATCTTGCGATTTAAAAAAATTAAAGGTAATTGTGCTGAGTTATTGACTAGACTGGTTGGCGTCGGGCGTGTAGGCGGCTCGGGCTGTTTGGTTGGTCTGCCTGAAATTTGATACAGAGGATGTCTTAAAGACAAGAGTTGTTCATTTGGCTGGTTAAAGGTGCGACACTATTTATTATTGAATTACCTTTGATCTAGTTTATTAATCACTTAAACATTTTTAATAATGATCTCTTACCTAGCTTACTTTTTGTAGAGATGGCATTATGGATTGTGTAAAAATGCAGGAAATGAACTTTAGATGCCCCAAAACTCGGCTGAAAGTCAGACTCGTCCGATGTCATGTGGCCCGAGTCTGGGCCGCCTTCGGCAGTATTACTGATGGCTAAGATGTGGGGATTGACCTCGGGACGATTGAGGCTACTCTCTGGCAGATGATTACACAGGCTGCTTTATATAATTAACATTTCATTTATTTATTTTTCTCATTGTTTCTGTGATCAAAAAATATGATTAACATTTAAATGAAATGAGTCCAGTGTAGTATTTTAGTATTTTCATACTTTGTGGCTGGAGCCTCCAGAGTGGCGCAGCATCGCAGTGCAAACTGCGTTGCTACAGATGCTGGTTCAAGACCTGTGCCGGCCGCGACCGGGAGACCCATGAGGCGACGCACAATTGGCCCAGCGTCGTCCGAATTAGGGGAGGGTTTGATTTTGATCTCGTCTGAGATCCCCAAAGATTGGAAAGCTGCCACGGTCATCCCCCTCTTCAAAGGGGGAGACACTCTAGACCCAAACTGTTACAGACCTATATCTATCCTACCCTGCTTTTCTAAGGTCTTCGGAAATCCAAGTTAATAAACAGATCACCGACCATTTCAAATCTCACCGTACCTTCTCCGCTATGCAATCTGGTTTCCGAGCTGGTCATGGGTGCACCTCAGCCACGCTCAAGGTCCTTAACGATATCATAACCGCCATCGATAAAAGATAATACTGTGCAGCCGTCTTCATCGACCTGGCCAAGGCTTTCGACTCTGTCAATCACCACAATCTTATCGGCAGACTCAACGGCCTTGGATTCTCAAATTACTGCTTCGTCTGGTTCACCAACTACTTCTCAGGTAGAGTTCAGTGTGTCAAATCGGAAGGCCTGTTGTCCGGACCTCTGGCAGTCTCTATGGGGGTGCCACAGGGTTCAATTCTCAGGCGACTCTTTTCTCTGTATATATCAATGATGTCGCTCTTGCACCTGGTGAGTCTCTGATCCAGCTCTATGCAGACGACACCATTCTGTATACTTCTGGCCCTTCTTTGGACACTGTGTTAACTAACCTCCAGACGAGCTTCAATGCCATACAACTCTCCTTCCGAGGCCTGCAACTGCTCTTAAATGCTAGTAAAACTAAATGCATGCTCTTCAACCGATCGCTGCCCGCACCTGCCCACCCGTCCAGCATCACTACTCTGGACGGTTCTGACTTAGAATATGTGGACAACTACAAATACCTAGGTGTCTGGTTAGACTGTAAACTCTCCTTCCAGACTCACATTAAGCATCTCCAATCCAAAATTAAATCTAGAATCTGCTTCCTATTTCAGGGGCGGCAGGTAGCCTAGAGGGGCGGCAGGTAGCCTAGTGGTTAGAGTGTTTAACCGGAGGGTTGCAAGTTCGAATCCCCGAGCTGACAAGGTACAAATCTGTCGTTCTGCCTCTGAACAAGGCAGTTAACCCACTGTTCCCCGGGCGCTGAAGACATGGATGTCGATTAAGGCAGCCCCCCGCACCTCTCTGATTCAGAGGGGTTGGGTTAAATGCGGAAGACACATTTCGGTTGAAGGCATTCGGTTGTACAACTGACTAATAATGGTGACTTTGACAACAAAGCATCCTTCACTCATGCTGCCAAACATACCCTCGTAAAACTGACTATCCTACCGATCTTTGACTTCGGTGATGTCATTTATAAAATAGCCTCGAACACTCTACTCAACAAATTGGATGCAGTCTATCACAGTGCCATCCGTTTTGTCACCAAAGCCCCATATACTACCCACCACTGCGACCTGTATGCTCTCGTTGGCTGGCCCTCACTTCATATTCGTCGCCAAACCCACTGGCTCCAGGTCATCTATAAGTCTTTGCTAGGTAAAGCCCCACCTTATCTCAGCTCACTGGTCACCATAGCAGCACCCACCCGTAACAAGCGCTCCAGCAGGTATATTTCACTGGTCACCCCCAAAGCCAACTCCTCCTTTGGTCGCCTTTTCTTCCAGTTCTCTGCTGTAAATGACTGAAACTAATTGCAAAAATCACTGAAGCTGGAGACACTTATCTCCCTCACTAACTTTAAGCACCAGCTGTCAGAGCAGCTCACAGATCACTGCACCTGTACACAGGCTCTGTAAATAGCCCAACCAACTACCTCATCCCCATATTGTTATTTATGTATCTTGCTCTTTTGCACCCCAGTATCTCTACTTGCATTCATCTCTGCACATCCATCACTCCAGTGTTTAATTGCTATATTGTAATTACTTCTCAACTACGGCCTATTTATTGCCTTACCTTCCTAATCTTACCTCATTTGCACATAGACTTTTCTATTGTGTTATTGACTGTACATTTGTTATTCCATGTGTAACTCTGTGTTGTTGTTTGTCGCACTGCTTTGCTTTATCTTGGCCAGGTGGCAGTTGTAAATGAGAACTTGTTCTCAACTGGCCTCCCTGGTTAAATAAAGGTGAAATAAATAAATAATAATAATTGCCCCCAGATCCCCCGCCACGTTATGTCCCACGCGCTCCTGTCTAAATCATTTAATATGGAGAAACGTTTTGTTTTTATGTACACACCCGGTTCGGCTGATTGCACTTTTATCACGGTCCCTTAGCCGTGAGCGCACAATTCTTCCCCTACAGAAAACAACAAAGTAAACTTTTTTGAAAACAGAATGGAGCGGAGGGGGGAGCTCTATCTTTAATTGATTCTAGATGTATCACACTAATCATCTTAGGACCTTCCATCGAAGAGGTATGGACGAGCAAACTCCGAATATCAAACCAATATCCAAACTGAAAACAAATGTAATGCGGCGTTAGCTGGGGAGGGCTCATTAGGACGACTGAATGAACCGAATCCGTTTGTCCCCCTTTTTTTAAATTTATTGTTTACTGTTTATTATTGTCATGAATTGACAAGAAGACAAACAAACAATAATATGTTCCTTCCCACTCAACTCTCGCTGCCCGACATTCGTCATCCGTATAGCCGGAAAACAACACGCACTCAATTCAGATAAGCGAGATTTGAGTGGCAAGGAACATATTATTGTTATGTCCGCTCACCTTCAGGATTGAGTTCATGGAAGTGATATCTGCATTTGTTTTTAAAACACACCTCTATGGATCCTTTCGATTTCGATACCCGGAAACAAGGATCCTATGTCATCACAGTAGTCAGGCTGCATCTGATCATTTGGATTCCATAAAAATTTATTCTGACCTTTTAATCAATAGAAGTTTTATAGACAGAATTATCTGATTAGCGGACGGATTGTTGATCACCTGAGTTGAAGAAATCTATATAGAGAGATAAATTATTCTACTAGTCTACTTCCGGACAGACAGGTAGGGGACGATGGAAGACAGAGGCAGCTCTCCGCCAGATCTGATCAAGGTAAACTGAAGCCCTGATGCCATTTATAGGAAACGCGTTCAAGTCCTACTCGTCATGTTTCCGAATATATAGAGAGATGGTTTATGTTTGTTTTACACATTTTGTCAGTTGTTTTTACTCCCAGCGAATGATTGATCAGTTTAAGAAAAGAGACACTTTCACTTTTGCATTTACTTCTGCATGTGTGGTTTCATGCTCGCTAGATATGAGTTATTCACTGATAAAGGAGACAGAATAGTTGTGGCCTTAACTGTGTTGTATTTGAAAAAAATATAACTTCAAATTAGTGTGTGTGTGTGTGTGTGTGTGTGTGTGTGTGTGTGTGTGTGGCAGGACCATGGAGAACCCAGTCATGTTCTCACTCCCCTAGCCCCTGGCAGAGGAGTGCTGTTTCCTCCATCTCTCTTTCCTCCCTGCTCTACCCTCCTCTCTCCAGTCATCCCCTCTTCACAAGACGACCTGTGGAAGCTACCTGGAAGACTGCGTGAGTCAAACACACACAAATATACACACACACTTGTTGGCTAACAGCTCCGTGCATGTATGCATGTACAGTTGAAGTCGGAAGTTTACAAACCCTTAGGTTGGAGTCATTAACCTCTTCGGGCTAGGGGGCAGTATTCGAAAGTTCGGAGAGTCTGACGTGCCCAAAGTAAACTGCCTGTTACTCAGGCCCAGAAGCTAGGATATGCATACAATTCAATTTGGATAGAAAACACTCTGAAGTTTCAAAAACTGTTAAAATAATGTTTGTGAGTATAACAGAACTGATATAGCAGGCGAAAACCTGAGGAAAATCCATCCAGGAAATGGCTATTTACAGCTCACTGACTGTTCCCATTCTTTGCTATAGTACACTGAAGGGAATAGCTCCCAGATTGCAGTACCTATGGCTTCCACTAGATGTCAACAGTCTTTAGACAAGGTTTCAGGCTTTTATTTTGAAAAATGACCAAGAAATAGTAGTTTTTCATGGGGTACTTCCTGGGGTCTGTATTCCTGTGGCGCGCGTGACTGAGCGCTCTATTCGTTATTTATCTCCGGTATTGAACATAGTACATTCCGTATTAAATTTAATCATTCATTTACATATTAGGGTACCTGAGGATTAATTAGAAACATAGTTTGACTTGTTTCGACGAACTTTACTGGTACTTTGGGGATTTTGTTTGTCTGCATGGTTGAATGCCTTTGAGCAGGTGGATTACTGAACAAAACGCGCCAACCAAACTGAGTTTTGGGGATATAAAGAGAATTTATCGAACAAAAGGACCATTTATTGTGTAGCTGGGACCCTTTGGATTGCCATCAGAGGAAGATCTTCAAAGGTAAGCAACTTATTTTATCGCTATTTTTGAGTTTTGTTACACCTGTGCTGGTTATGATATTATGCTAATTGAATAAGTATGCGGGGCGCTGTCCTCTGAGAGTCAAATGCTATGTTTTCACCGTAAAGCCTTTTTGAAATCTGACAATGCTGTGAGATTTCCAAGATTCTAAGCTAAATAATGGTGTAGAACACTTGTATTTTCATGAATGTTTAATATTACTATTTTTGTAATTTGTATTTGGCGCTCTGCATTTCACCGGATGTTGTCGTAGGTGGGTCAATAGCGACCCACCGATCCCTAAGAACTCATTTTTTAACCATGCCATAAATTTCTTGTTAACAAACTATAGTTTTGGCAAGTCGGTTAGGACATCTACTGTGTGCATGACACAAGTAAATTTTACCAACAATGTTGTTTACAGACACACTGTATTACAAGTGAAATAATCTATCACAATTCCAGTTGGTCAGAAGTTTACATACACTAAGTGGACTGTGCCTTTAAACAGCTTGGAAAATTACAGAATTTTGTCATGGCTTTAGAAGCTTCTGATTGGCTAATTGACATAATTTGAGTCAATTGGAGGTGTACCTGTGGATGTATTTCAAGGCCTACCTTCAAACTCAGTGCCTCTTTGCTTGACATCATGGGAAAATCACAAGAAATCAGCCAAGACCTCAGGAAAAAATATTGTAGGCCTCCACAAGTCTGGTTTATCCTTGGGAGCAATTTCCAAACGCCTGAAGGTACCACTTTCATCTGTACAAACAATAGTAACCAAGTATAAACTCCATGGGACCACGCAGCCGTCATACCGCTTAGGAAGGAGACGCGTTCTGTCTTCTAGAGATGAACGTACTTTGGTGCAAAAGTGCACATTAATCCCAGAACAACGTCAAAGGACCTTGTGAAGATGCTGGAGGAAACAGGTACAAAAGTATCTATATCCACATTAAAACGAGTCCTATATCAACATCACCTGAAAGGCCGCTCTGCTAGGAAGAAGCCACTGCTCCAAAACTGCCATAACAAAGCGACTACAGTTTGCAACTGCACATGGGGACAAAGATTGTACTTTTTGGAGAAATCTGGTCTGATGAAACAAAAATAGAACAGTTTGGCCATAATGACCATCATTATGTTTGGAGGAGAAAGGGGGAGGCTTGCAAGCCAAAGAACACCGTCCCAACCGTGAAGAACGGGGGTGGCAGCATCATGTTGTGGTGCTTTGCTGCAGGAGGGACTGGTGCACTTCACAAAATAGATGGCATCATGAGGAATGAAAATTATGTGGATATATTGAAGCAACATCTCAAGACATCAGTCAGGAAGTTAAAGCTTGGTCGCAAATGGGTCTTCCGAATGGACAATGACCCCAAGCACACTTCCAAAGTTGTGGCAAAATGGCTTAAGGACAACAAAGTAAAGGTATTGGAGTGGCCATCACAAAGCCCTGACCTCAATCTTATAGAAAATTTGTGGGCAGAACTGAAAATGCATGTGCGAGCAAGGAGGCCTACAAACCTGACTCAGTTACACCAGCTCTGTCAGGAGGAATGGGCCAAAATTCACCCAACTTATTGTGGGAAGCTTGTGGAAGGCTACAAGAAACGTTTGACTCAAGTTAAACATTTTAAAGGCAATGCTACCAAATTCTAATTGAGTGTATGTACACTTCTGACCCACTGGGAATGTGATGAAAGAAATAAAAGCTGAAATAAATCATTCTCTCTACTATTATTCTGACATTTCATAATCTTAAAATAAATTGCTTATCCTAACTGACCTAAAACAGGGCATTTTTACTCTGATTAATTGTCAGGAATTGTGAAAATATGAGTTTAAATGGATTTGGCTAAGGTGTATGTGAACTTCCGACTTCAACTGTATGTATGCATGTACAGTGGGGCAAAAAAGTATTTAGTCAGCCACCAATTGTGCAAGTTCTCTCACTTAAAAAGATGAGAGGCCTGTAATTTTCATCATAGGTACACTTCAACTATGACAGACAAAATGAGGAAAAACAATCCAGAAAATCACATTGTAGGATTTTTAATGAATTTATTTGCAAATTATGGTGGAAAATATCCCACAGAGATGGGTTTATACCCCCACATGCATACATACATGCATGCATGCATACATGCATTAATACATACATACACTCATACATTACATACATACATACAGTGGGGCAAAAAAGTATTTAGTCAGCCACCAATTGTGCAAGTTCTCCAACTTAAAAAGATGAGAGGCCTGTAATTTTCATCATAGGTACACTTCAACTTTGACAGATGAAATGAGAAAAAGAAATCCAGAAAATCACATTGTAGGATTTTTAATTTATTTATTTGCAAATTATGGTGGAAAATAAGTATTTGGTCAATAACAAAAGTTTATCTCAATACTTTGTTATATACCCTTTGTTGGCAATGACAGAGGTCAAACGTTTTCTGTAAGTCTTCACAAGGTTTTCACACACTGTTGCTGGTATTTTGGCCCATTCCTCCATGCAGATCTCCTCTAGAGCAGTGATGTTTCGCTGGGCAACTGGGCAACACGGACTTTCAACTCCCTCCAAAGATTTTCTATGGGGTTGAGATCTGGAGACTGGCTAGGCCACTCCAGGACCTTGAAATGCTTCTTACGAAGCCACTCCTTCGTTGCCCGGGCCATGTGTTTGGGATCATTGTCATGCTGAAAGACCCAGCCACGTTTCATCTTCAATGCCCTTGCTGATGGAAGGAGGTTTTCACTCAAAATCTCACGATACATGGCCCCATTCATTCTTTCCTTTACACGGATCAGTCGTTCTGGTCCCTTTTCAGAAAAACAGCCCCAAAGCATGATGTTTCCACCCCCATGCTTCACAGTAGGTATGGTGTTATTTGGATGCAACTCAGCATTGTTTGTCCTCCAAACACGACGAGTTGAGTTTTTACCAAAAAGTTCTATTTTGGTTTCATCTGACCATATGACATTCTCCCAATCCTCATCTGGATCATCCAAATGCTCTCTAGCAAACTTCAGACGGGCCTGAACATGTACTGGCTTAAGCAGGGGACACGTCTGGCACTGCAGGATTTGAGTCCCTGGCGGCGTAGTGTGTTACTGATGGTTGGCTTTGTTACTTTGGTCCCAGCTCTCTGCAGGTCATTCACTAGGTCCCCCCGTGTGGTTCTAGGATTTTTGCTCACCGTTCTTGTGATCATTTTGACCCCACGGGTGAGATCTTGCGTGGAGCCCCAGTTCGAGGAAGATTATCAGTGGTCTTGTATGTCTTCCATTTCCTAATAATTGCTCCCACAGTTGATTTCTTCAAACCAAGCTGCTTACCTATTGCAGATTCAGTCTTCCCAACCTGGTGCAGGTCTACAATTTTGTTTCTGGTGTCCTTTGACAGCTCTTTGGTCTTGGCCATAGTGGAGTTTGGAGTGTGACTGTTTGAGGTTGTGGACAGGTGTCTTTTATACTGATAACAAGTTCAAACAGGAGCCATTAATACAGGTAACGAGTGGAGGACAGAGGAGCCTCTTAAAGAAGAAGTTACAGGTCTCTGAGAGCCAGAAATCTTGCTTGTTTGTATGTGACCAAATACTTATTTTCCACCATAATTTGCAAATAAATAAATAAAAAATCCTACAATGTGATTTTCTGGATTTTTGTTTTCCTCATTTTGTCTGTCGTAGTTGAAGTGTACCTATGATGAAAATTACAGGCCTCTCTCATCTTTTTAAGTGAGAGAACTTGCACAATTGGTGGCTGACTAAATACTTTTTTGCCCCACTGTATCCTATTTTCTGGGCCTGAGTGGCAGGCATTTTACTTTGGGCACGCCAGACTCTCCAAAACCGTCACCTATGCTGTCGCTCCCTAAGAAGTTAATGACCTCAGAGTCAGGACACCCGTTTAATGTCCCATCCAAAGATGGCACCCTACACAGGGCAATGTCCCCAATCACTGCCCTGGGGCATTGAGATATTATTTTAGACCAGAGGAAAGGATGCCTCCTACTGGCCCTCCACCACCACTTCCAGCAACATCTGGTCTCCCATCCAGGGACCAACCAGGATGTGTGTCGGTATAAACCCATCTAAGGAGTGTGTGTGTGTCTGTGTGTAGGTATGAACCCATCTAAGGAGTGTGTGTGTGTGTCTGTGTGTAGGTATAAACCCGTCTCTGTGGGATAAGGAGGATGTGGTCCACTGGCTGCACTGGGCTCAGAGGGAATATTCTCTCCTCAGAACTGAGAGAGGACGGTTTGAGATGAACGGCAGAGCTCTCTGCCTCCTCACCAAGGAAGACTTCAGACGCCGCTGTCCTGACTCAGGTACGCCACTGCTGGGCTCAGAGGGCCACAGCTGAGGGCCACTGTTTCCAGGCGATGTACAATACGAGCTCCTCTCTCTGTTTCCAGGTGATGTACAATACGAGCTCCTCTCTCTGTTTCCAGGTGATGTACAATACGAGCTCCTCTCTCTGTTTCCAGGTGATGTACTGTATGAGCTCCTCTCTCTGTTTCCAGGTGATGTACAATACGAGCTCCTCTCTCTGTTTCCAGGTGATGTACTGTATGAGCTCCTCTCTCTGTTTCCAGGTGATGTACAATACGAGCTCCTCTCTCTGTTTCCAGGTGATGTACTGTATGAGCTCCTCTCTCTGTTTCCAAGTGATGTACTGTATGAGCTCCTGTCTCTGTTTCCAGGTGATGTACTGTATGAGCTCCTCTCTCTGTTTCCAGGTGATGTACAATACGAGCTCCTCTCTCTGTTTCCAGGTGATGTACTGTATGAGCTCCTCTCTCTCTGTTTCCAGGTGATGTACTGTATGAGCTCCTCTCTCTGTTTCCAGGTGATGTACTGTATGAGCTCCTCTCTCTGTTTCCAGGTGATGTACAATACGAGCTCCTCTCTCTGTTTCCAGGTGATGTACTGTATGAGCTCCTCTCTCTGTTTCCAGGTGATGTACTGTATGAGCTCCTCTCTCTGTTTCCAGGTGATGTACTGTATGAGCTCCTCTCTCTGTTTCCAGGTGATGTACTCTACTCGCTCCTCTCTCTGTTTCCAGGTGATGTACTGTATGAGCTCCTCTCTCTGTTTCCAGGTGATGTACTATATGAGCTCCTCTCTCTGTTTCCAGGTGATGTACTCTATGAGCTCCTCTCTCTGTTTCCAGGTTATGTACAATACGAGCTCCTCTCTCTGTTTCCAGGTGATGTACTGTATGAGCTCCTCTCTCTGTTTCCGGGTGATGTACTGTATGAGCTCCTCTCTCTGTTTCTAGGTGATGTACTGTATGAGCTCCTCTCTCTGTTTCTAGGTGATGTACTGTATGAGCTCCTCTCTCTGTTTCCAGGTGATGTACTCTACTCGCTCCTCTCTCTGTTTCCAGGTGATGTACTGTGTGAGCTCCTCTCTCTGTTTCCAGGTGATGTACTATATGAGCTCCTCTCTCTGTTTCCAGGTGATGTACTCTATGAGCTCCTCTCTCTGTTTCCAGGTGATGTACAATACGAGCTCCTCTCTCTGTTTCCAGGTGATGTACAATACGAGCTCCTCTCTGTTTCCAGGTGATGTACTCTATGAGCTCCTCTCTCTGTTTCCAGGTGATGTACTGTATGAGCTCCTCTCTCTGTTTCCAGGTGATGTACTCTACTCGCTCCTCTCTGTTTCCAGGTGATGTACTGTATGAGCTCCTCTCTCTGTTTCCAGGTGATGTACTATCTGAGCTCCTCTCTCTGTTTCCAGGTGATGTACAATACGAGCTCCTCTCTCTGTTTCCAGGTGATGTACAATACGAGCTCCTCTCTCTGTTTCCAGGTGATGTACTCTACGAGCTCCTCTCTCTGTTTCCAGGTGATGTACAATACGAGCTCCTCTCTCTGTTTCCAGGTGATGTACTCTTCTCGCTCCTCTCTCTGTTTCCAGGTGATGTACTCTACGAGCTCCTACAGTGTGTGAAGCAGCAAAGAAGAGGTGTGGCCTGTGGAGATCTAACTCCACCCATCCTGACCCTCACCAAGCCCTTACAATGTATCCCCCTGCCCCCTCTCAGTCTCACCCAACTCCCTCCTACTAAATCCACCCAGCCACCCCAAACCAATGGAAGCCAGAGTCCCCAACCCCTAGGAGCCAATGGATCAACAAGTGAGTGTATGAAGTTCTGCTCTAACCAAACTAGTCTGAGTGGAGTCACCACATCTGCTTTTCAGGGAGAAGATGATTATAACTACTGTTCACTGAAGGATGGAAACGAGGTACAACACACTATGGGTAAGTCACACTCTTGCCAGTTCAATGGAAGGATCTACAGTCACGCCTGACAAGGCCAATGAAATCCGAGCCACGCTGGAAACCCCGCCTTCCCACAGGTGTTAAGCATGAGGCTCGAATTCATTCCTTCAATTTAATACCGCTCTTCACCGAGCCCAGGAACGGCGGTGTGCCTCGTTCCCCTCCTCAGAACTTTATGTTCCTTTTCAGTCAGTCAACTTTGGTACAACATATTAGACCCCCAGACCTGACCCTCCAGATGCAGTAGACCCCCAGACCTGACCCTCCAGATGCAGTAGACCCCCAGACCTGACCCTCCAGATGCAGTAGACCCCCCAGACCTGACCCCTCCAGATGCAGTAGACCCCCAGACCTGACCTCCAGATGCAGTAGACCCCCCAGACCTGACCCCTCCAGATGCAGCAGTTTGTGCACAGGGCGCACTGCCTTGTCACCACTGTCCCATCATCACCCTGTACACCGCTTGGTAACCCTGGTGGAGTGGGCACGTACACCGCTAGGTAACCCTGGTGGAGTGGGCACGTACACCGCTTGGTAACCCTGGTGGAGTGGGCACGTGCACCGCTTGGTAACCCTGGTGGAGTGGGCACGTGCACCGCTAGGGAACCCTGGTGGAGTGGGCACGTACACCGCTAGGGAACCCTGGTGGAGTGGGCACGTACACCGCTTGGTAACCCTGGTGGAGTGGGCACGTACACCGCTTGGTAACCCTGGTGGAGTGGGCATGTACACCGCTTGGTAACCCTGGTGGAGTGGGCACGTACACCGCTTGGTAACCCTGGTGGAGTGGGCACGTACACCGCTAGGGAACCCTGGTGGAGTGGGCACGTACACCGCTTGGTAACCCTGGTGGAGTGGGCACGTACACCGCTTGGTAACCCTGGTGGAGTGGGCACGTACACCGCTTGGTAACCCTGGTGGAGTGGGCACGTACACCGCTAGGGAACCCTGGTGGAGTGGGCACGTACACCGCTAGGGAACCCTGGTGGAGTGGGCACGTACACCGCTAGGGAACCCCTGCTCCTTGCTGCTGTTTGCCTGGGAGATAGCCTCCACAATCCAGTGGGAGAGACTGTTTAGAGAGACCTTAATTGGGGAGAATGGGCTCGTGGTAATGACTGGAGCGGAATGGGTGGAATGGTATCAAATGCATCAAACACGTGGTTTCCATGGTTTCCGGGTGTTTAATCCCATTCCATTGGCTCCGTTCCAGCCATTATTATCTAATACCATTCGCATTCTAGCCATTCGATTGGCCCTCTCAGGAGCCAGGCCTATAGGAACCAAATCTTCGGCCTTGCTCGCCAAAAACCAGGCCGTCCGCCTGGGGCAACAGGTCCCTGCGCAACGGGAGTGATCTCCACGAACCAAGGCTGCCTGGGTCAACGGGAAACCACGAGAATCAATGATAAGCCTTCCTGGCACACCTTTTCCAGTGTGGGCTGAGAGAGAGAGAGAGAGAGAGAGAGAGAGAGACTCACTCACTTCCGTCTAACGCTGTTTTCCCATCATTGTATTGTTGTTAGTGTTTATGGCTAGTACACTTCCTGGTGCACTATGCAGCACACAGACACACGGGTCAGGTGTAGGGGGTTTCCGTGAGGGCAGTAGGGTGTGTGTGTAGGTTTGTATCCCTGTCCCGTACCCTTCGTCCCCATCCCCACCACCCCACCTAGTCACACAGGGAAGAAAGCACACTAACAGAAATCAAGCGGCCACACGCTGTAATAGTCTGGCTATATTTGAAGCAATCTTTACAGAGTTTTCTTGCAGTAACTGGCACGGATTAGAAGCAGGAACAACTGCTCCTTTGTTGAGAAGAGATTTATCTCCCGCTTTTTACTTTCACTTTCTCTCCTAACTTCTCATCTCTCCCCTCCTCCCTTTTCTCTGTCACTCACTCCTCTCCCTCATCTCTGTCTCCCCCTCTCCCTCATCTCTGTCTCCCTCTCTCCCTCATCTCTGTCTCTCCCTCTCCCTCATCTCTGTCTCCCCCTCTCCCTCATCTCTGTCTCCCTCTCTCCCTCATCTCTGTCTCCCCCTCTCCCTCATCTCTGTCTCCCCCTCTCCCTCATCTCTGTCTCCCCCTCTCCCTCATCTCTGTCTCCCCCTCTCCCTCATCTCTGTCTCCCCCTCTCCCTCATCTCTGTCTCCCTCTCTCCCTCATCTCTGTCTCCCCCTCTCCCTCATCTCTGTCTCCCCCTCTCCTCATCTCTGTCTCCCCTCTCCCTCATCTCTGTCTCCCCCTCTCCCTCATCTCTGTCTCCCTCTCTCCCTCATCTCTGTCACCTCCTCTCCCTCATCTCTGTCTCCTCCTCTCCCTCATCTCTGTCTCCCCCTCTCCCTCATCTCTGTCTCCCCCTCTCCCTCATCTCTGTCTCCCCCTCTCCCTCATCTCTGTCTCTCTCTAGTCTCCTAGTCCAATAGAGGTGTAGCTGCCCAGTGGTCCAGCAGCCATCTAGTACACACACTCTGCACAACACACACAGATTGGTCAGTTAGTAACACACACACACACACACACACACACACACACACACACACACACACACTGGTGAGTACCAAACACTCTGCACAGCAACTGCTGATGAACATGCATTTTAATATGTTTGTGATCTCTAGCTCTCTCTCAATTCAATTTCAATTCAAGGGCTTTATTGGCATGGGAAACATATGTTTACATTTCCAAAGCAAGTGAAGTAGATAATAGACAAAAGTGAAATAAACAATAAAAATCTCTCTCTCTTTTTCAGATGTGTCCAAGTGTCCTCCCACAATCCCTAGCTCCCAGGAGGCGGAGCCTCTCAACCTGTCTAATCAGGAGAGGACTCAGAGAGAAGTCTCACCTAGAGAGGCCAACGGCAAGATCCCAGGTAACACACACACACACACACACACACACACACACACACACACACACACACAGACCCCCTCTAGCTCTCTCTGTCTGTGTAGACTGCAGGTTGCTGTGGGACTATGTGTACCAGCTGTTGTCAGACCAGCGCTACCAGCCCTTCATCCGCTGGGAGGACCAGGAGAGACTGGTGTTCAGGGTGGTCGACCCCAACGGACTAGCTCGACTCTGGGGAAACCACAAGGTATGCTGAGGGTCTGTCTGGAGCTCACAGTATGGGATGGACGGATGGTGTAACAGAGTTCTAGTAAAGGTGACCACTTGCAGGGTTAGGGTCAATTCCATTTCAATTCAGTCAGTTCAGGAAGCATTTTTGGAAATGGAATAACAGTTTCCTACTAGAATTGAAATGTAATTGACCCCCACCTCTGGCTGAGTAGGAAGATGTTGTATGGCCTGAATGACATTCTAACTCTGTTAGTTGTGAATGATGATGGTGATGATGATGGTATGTGAGTGTGGTGATGAAGACGGTGGTGGTGGTGATGGTAGTGGTGGTGATGATGATGATGATGATGGTAGTGGTGGTGATGATGGTGGTGATGATGATGATGGTGGTAGTGATGATGATGATGGTGGTAGTGGTGATGATGATGGTGGTGATGATGATGGTGGTGATGATGATGATGATGGTGGTAGTGGTGATGATGGTGGTAGTGGTGATGATGATGGTGGTGATGATGATGATGGTGATGATGATGATGGTGGTAGTGGTGATGATGATGGTGGTGATGATGGTGGTGATGATGATGGTGGTGATGGTGGTAGTGGTGATGGTGATGGTGGTGATGGTGGTGATGATGATGGTGGTGATGATGATGGTGGTGATGATGATGGTGGTGATGGTGGTGGTGGTGGTGATGATGATGGTGGTAGTGGTGATGATGATGGTGGTGATGATGATGGTGGTGGTGGTAGTGATGATGATGATGATAGTGGTGGTGGTGATGATGATGATGGTGGTGATGATGATGGTGGTGGTGGTGGTGATGATGATGATGGTGGTGGTGGTAGTGGTGATGGTGGTGGTAGTGGTGATGGTGGTGGTGGTAGTGATGATGATGATGGTGGTAGTGGTGGTGGTAGTGATGATGGTGGTGGTGTTGGTGATGGTAGTGGTGTTGGTGATGGTGGTAGTGGTGGTGGTGATGGTGGTGGTGATGATGATGGTAGTGGTGGTGGTGATGGTGGGGGTGATGAAGACAGTGGTTGTGTTGATGGTAGTAGTGGTGATGATGGTGACGACAGTAGTGGTGATGATGGTGACGACAGTAGTGGTGATGATGGTGACGACAGTAGTGGTGATGATGGTGACGACAGTAGTGGTGATGATGGCAGTAGTGGTGATGATGGTGACGACAGTAGTGGTGATGATGGTGACGACAGTAGTGGTGATGATGGTGACGACAGTAGTGGTGATGATGGTGACGACAGTAGTGGTGATGATGGTGACGACAGTAGTGGTGATGATGGTGGCGGCGGTAGTGGTGGTGATGGTGGCGACAGTAGTGGTGATGATGGTGGCGACGGTAGTGGTGATGATGGTGACGGCGGTAGTGGTGATGATGGCAGTAGTGGTGATGATGGTGGCGACAGTAGTGATGGTGGCGACAGTAGTGGTGATGATGGTGGCGGCAGTGGTGGTGGTGATGGTGGCGACAGTAGTGGTGATGATGGTGGCGACGCAGTAGTGGTGATGATGGTGGCGACAGTAGTGGTGATGATGGTGGCGACGGTGAGTGGTGATGATGGTGGCGGCAGTGGTGGTGATGGTGACTACAGTAGTGGTGATGATGGTGACCGGCAGTAGTGGTGGTGATGGTGGCGACAGTAGTGGTGATGATGGTGGCGACAGTAGTGGTGATGATGGTGGCGACAGTAGTGGTGGTGATGGTGGCGACAGTAGTGGTGATGATGGTGGCGACAGTAGTGGTGATGATGGTGGCGACAGTAGTGGTGATGATGGCAGTAGTGGTGATGATGGTGACGGCAGTAGTGGTGATGATGGTGACGGCAGTAGTGGTGATGATGGTGACGACAGTAGTGGTGATGATGGTGGCGACAGTAGTGGTGATGATGGTGGCGACAGTAGTGGTGATGATGGTGGCGACAGTAGTGGTGATGATGGTGGCGACAGTAGTGGTGATGATGGTGGCGGCGGTAGTGGTGGTGATGGTGGCGACAGTAGTGGTGGTGATGGTGGCGACAGTAGTGGTGATGATGGTGGCGACAGTAGTGGTGATGATGGTGACGACAGTAGTGGTGATGATGGTAGTGGTGATGAGTGGTGATGATGGCAGTAGTGGTGATGATGGTGATGATGGTGACGACAGTAGTGGTGATGATGGCAGTAGTGGTGATGATGGTGACGACAGTAGTGGTGATAGTGACGACAGTAGTGGTGATAGTGACGACAGTAGTGGTGATGATGGTGACGACAGTAGTGGTGATGATGGTGACGGCAGTAGTGGTGATGATGGCAGTAGTGGTGATGATGGTGACGACAGTAGTGATGGTGACGACAGTAGTGGTGATGATGGTGACGGCAGTAGTGGTGGTGATGGTGACGACAGTAGTGGTGATGATGGTGACGACAGTAGTGGTGATGATGGTGACGACAGTAGTGGTGATGATGGTGACGGCAGTAGTGGTGGTGATGGTGACGACAGTAGTGGTGATGATGGTGACGACAGTAGTGGTGGTGATGGTGACGACAGTAGTGGTGATGATGGTGGCGACAGTAGTGGTGATGATGGTGGCGACAGTAGTGGTGATGATGGTGGCGACAGTAGTGGTGATGATGGTGACTACAGTAGTGGTGATGATGGTGGCGACAGTAGTGGTGATGATGGTGGCGACAGTAGTGGTGATGATGGTGGCGACAGTAGTGGTGATGATGGTGGCGACAGTAGTGGTGATGATGGTGGCGACGACAGTAGTGGTGATGATGGTGGCGACAGTAGTGGTGATGATGGTGGCGACAGTAGTGGTGATGATGGTGACGACAGTAGTGGTGGTGATGGTGACGACAGTAGTGGTGATGATGGTGACGACAGTAGTGGTGATGATGGTGACGACAGTAGTGGTGATGATGGTGACGGCAGTAGTGGTGATGATGGCAGTAGTGGTGATGATGGTGATGGCAGTAGTGGTGATGATGGTGGCGACAGTAGTGGTGATGATGGTGATGGCAGTAGTGGTGATGATGGTGGCGACGGTAGTGGTGGTGATGGTGGCGACAGTAGTGGTGGTGATGGTGGCGACAGTAGTGGTGGTGATGGTGGCGACAGTAGTGGTGGTGATGGTGGCGACAGTAGTGGTGATGATGGTGACGACAGTAGTGGTGATGATGGTGACGGCAGTAGTGGTGATGATGGTGACGACAGTAGTGGTGATGATGGTGACGACAGTAGTGGTGGTGATGGTGACGACAGTAGTGGTGATGATGGCAGTAGTGGTGATGATGGTGACGACAGTAGTGGTGATGACGGCAGTAGTGGTGATGATGGTGACGACAGTAGTGGTGATGATGGTGACGACAGTAGTGGTGATGATGGTGACGGCAGTAGTGGTGATGATGGCAGTAGTGGTGATGGTGGCGACAGTAGTGGTGATGATGGTGACGACAGTAGTGGTGATGATGGTGATGGCAGTAGTGGTGATGGTGACGACAGTAGTGGTGATGATGGTGACGACAGTAGTGGTGATGATGGTGACGGCAGTAGTGGTGATGATGGTGACGGCAGTAGTGGTGATGATGGTGACGACAGTAGTGGTGATGATGGTGACGACAGTAGTGGTGGTGATGGTGACGACAGTAGTGGTGATGATGGCAGTAGTGGTGATGATGGTGACGACAGTAGTGGTGATGACGGCAGTAGTGGTGGTGATGGTGACGACAGTAGTGGTGATGATGGTGACGACAGTAGTGGTGATGATGGCAGTAGTGGTGATGATGGTGACGACAGTAGTGGTGATGATGGCAGTAGTGGTGATGATGGTGACGACAGTAGTGGTGGTGATGAAGACAGTAGTGGTGATGATGGTGACGACAGTAGTGGTGGTGGTGACGACAGTAGTGGTGGTGATGGTGACGACAGTAGTGGTGATGATGGTGACGGCAGTAGTGGTGATGATGGCAGTAGTGGTGATGATGGTGACGACAGTAGTGGTGGTGATGAAGACAGTAGTGGTGATGATGGTGACGACAGTAGTGGTGATGGTGGTGATGATGATGATGATGATGGTGATGAAGAGGAAAGTGTGTGTCTCCCTGTAGAACCGAGCAAACATGACGTATGAGAAGATGTCTCGTGCTCTGAGACACTACTACAAACTCAACATCATCAAGAAAGAACCAGGACAGAAACTACTCTTCAGGTGGGGAACACACAGAAACACACACGCACACAGAAACACGCACACAGAAACAGGCACAAAGAAACACACACACACACACACACACAAACACAGAGACACACACTCAGGCCTTCTCCTCTCTCCAGGTTTCTGAAGACCCCTCAGGAGATCAAGTGTCACCGAGCGGACCGCCTCGACTCAGCAGATTCCCCTGAACACTCACACTCACCCTCACACTCACCCTCACCCCGGCGGGACTTCAGTGAGGATGGTTTGGAGGTGCCCCCTAACCTCCTGAGCATGACGGTATGAACACGGGTACTCCTGTGTTGAGCTTTTGGCTCTATTGCACTGTGAAATGACTATGTTTTATTTTGCAGTAATCTACAACCCACTATCATACTGTGTAAACTTTATGGAGCTGCTGGGTAGCTAATGACTAGCGTCCAAAAAAACAAAACACTATTCATCAGGAAAGAACAGAGCTGTCTGATCACAACCTTACTCATCAGCGACTTCACGAATTACAGCTTTAAAACTACACACACAAATAATACTAACAGTTTTGTTTCCAGTTCATTGATGCCCTGGGTTTCCAGTTCTTCCTGGGTCTGTTGGGGACGTGTGACTTGTCAAATGCACTAGGTAAATAGAATTGTAATATGATCAAAATATATGTTGCAAGGAAGTCCCACACTCTAATAGCTGTCCCCGTTAGTAGCTGGGATGATTGGAATAATTAATTTGATCATAATATTCACCTTTTGCTTCTGTACATACTTTCAAACTCTGCATTTGTGGAATTAATTAATAAAATGAATGAAATGGTTATTTTTTTTATGTTTAAATTTTTTTATGATTTTTGTTGTTGTGTCAAATCGCCAATTGGCAACCCATCCCTTATGGGATTAATTGACACTTGGTAGAAAGGGCAACAGAGGATGAAATGAGTTTCATTCACTATTTCTTCGAGGTCACAATAGTTACATATTCTTTCCTCTTCCATGGCACCACTGTTATCAGTTGATGTCATTCTTCAACAACAGACCCCAAAGCAAATCAGGGGAAGGAAAATGGGTTTATTTGAAAAGGACAAATCATAGATGTTATGCTGAGAGGTAGATGTTCATTCTCCCCTGTCCTCAGTGATTCTCTACAGAACAAAGAGACAGGATGTCGTTTTATACCCCCAACCCTAGATGTTATGCTGGGAGGTTGATTGTAGATGTTCATTCCCCCTCAGCTTTTCTCCACAGAACAAAGCAACAGGATGCCACGTATAACCCCTCCCACCCTAACCTGGGGTTGACCAATCAGAAGTCCTTGCAGTACAACTGAGGCCAATGGCCAAATAACAAGTATCCTGCTCCAGACTCAATGTACTGACCAATGAAAACGTAGCATACATAGCTCTGAGTTCAGGACTGACATTCCACAGATTCTGAACAGCTGTTGAACTGTGACCTAACCATTTCCGTTAACAATTCCCTATTGACCGTTAGTACTCTATTTAGTTTTTAGTACTCTTGTCCTCACATCCTCTGCGTTTTGTGTATTTATCTTCAAAATATTTTATACCAAAGTCAAAGTCACCATTATTAGTCAGTTGTACAACCGAATCCCTTCAACTGAAATGTGTTTTCCGCATTTAACCCAACCCCTCTGAATCAGAGAGGTGTGGTGGGCTGCCTTAATCGACATACTGACCTGTTTCAGAGAGGTGCGGGGGGCTGCCTTACCACAATACTGACCTGTTTCAGAGAGGTGCGGGGGGCTGCCTTACCACAATACTGACCTGTTTCAGAGAGGTGCGGGGGGCTGCCTTACCACAATACTGACCTGTTTCAGAGAGGTGCGGGGGGCTGCCTTACCACAATACTGACCTGTTTCAGAGAGGTGCGGGGGGCTGCCTTACCACAATACTGACCTGTTTCAGAGAGGTGCGGGGGGCTGCCTTACCACAATACTGACCTGTTTCAGAGAGGTGCGGGGGCTGCCTTACCACAATACTGACCTGTTTCAGAGAGGTGCGGGGCTGCCTTACCACAATACTGACCTGTTTCAGAGAGGTGCGGGGGGCTGCCTTACCACAATACTGACCTGTTTCAATACACAGTGGCAATATCCCCGATCTTACCTGTGCACGTAACGATCTCTTGCTTTTCTCACACACCAATTCACCCTGAATCAAACAAAAGGTTCTCAATTTAGGTTTATAATTAGTCTCCTCCACCCATTTAAAAAAATATATATTGTTGTTTTTTAATCATATCTACAGTTGAAGTCAGAAGTTTACATACACTTAGGTTGGAGTCATTAAAACTCATTTTTCAACCACTCCACAAATTTCTTGTTAACAAACTATAGTTTTGGCAAGTCGGTTAGGACATCTACTTTGTGCATGACACAAGTAATTTTTCCAACAATTGTTTACAGACATATTATTTCACTTATAATTCACTGTATCACAATTCCAGTGGGTCAGAAGTTTACATACACTAAGTTGACTGTGCCTTTAAACAGCTTGGAAAATTCCAGAAAATGATGTCATGGCTTTAGAAGCTTCTGATAGGCTAATTGACATCATTTTAGTCAATTGGAGGTGTACCTGTGGATGTATTTCAAGGCCTACCTTCAAACTCAGTGCCTCTTTGCTTGACATCATGTGAAAATCTAAGAAATCAGCCAAGACCTCAGAAAAAATATTGTAGACCTCCACAAGTCTGTTTCATCCTTGGGAGCAATTTCCAAATGCCTGAAGGTACCACGTTCATCTGCACAAACAATAATACGCAAGTATAAACACCATGGGACCACACAGCCGTCATACCACTCAGGAAGGAGACGCGTTCTGTCTCCTAGAGATGAACGTAATTTGGTGCGAAAAGTGCAAATCAATCCCAGAACAACGTCAAAGGACCTTGTGAAGATGCTGGAGGAAACCGGTACAAAAGTATCTATATCCACAGTAAAACAAGTCCTATATCGACATAACCTGAAAGGCCGCTCAGCAAGGAAGAAGCCACTGCTCCAAAACCGCCATAACAAAGCCAGACTACGGTTTGCAACTGCACATCATACTTTTTGGAGAAATGTCCTCTGGTCTGATTAAACAAAAATAGAACTGTTTGGCCATAATGACCATGGTTATGTTTGGAGGAAAAAGGGGGAGGCTTGCAAGCTGAAGAACACCATCCCAACCGTGAAGCACGGGGGTGGCAGCATCATGTTGTGGGAGTGCTTTGCTGCAGGAGGGACTGGTGCACTTCACAAAATAGATGGCATCATGAGGCAGGAAAATTATGTGGATATATTGAAGCAACATCTCAAGACATCAGTCAGGAAGTTAAAGCTTGGTTGTAAATGGGTCTTCCAAATGGACAATGACCCCAAGCATACTTCCAAAGTTGTGCCAAAATGGCTTAAGGACAACAAAGTAAAGGTATTGGAGTGGCCATCACAAAGCCCTGACCTCAATTCTATAGAAAATGTGTTGGCAGAACTAAAAAAGCATGTGCGAGCAAGGAGGCCTACAAACCTGACTCAGTTACACCAGCTCTATCAGGAGGAATGGGCCAAAATTCACCCAACTTATTGTGGGGAGCTTGTGGAAGGCTACCAGAAACGTTAAGGCAATGCTACCCAATACTAATTTAGTGTATGTAAACTTCTGACCCACTGGGAATGTGATGAAAGAAATAAAAGCTGAAATAAATAATTCTCTCTACTATTATTCTGACATTTCACATTCTTAAAATAAAGTAGTGATCCTAACTGACCTAAGACAGGGAATTTTTACTAGGATTAAATGTCAGGAATTGTGGAAAAACTGAGTTTAAATGTATTTGGCTAAGGTGTATGTAAACTTCCGACTTCAACTGTATGTCTCCCTTTCATTTGTTTTTCATACAGATGTTCACAGTCAGACTGTTGGAAAAGGTCAGACGTTTCAGTTGCCCAGGCTCTCCCTATGGATAGATCCATACATACCTTCCAGCTCACCTCACAGGGTTCCCAGCCCATGTCCCCAGTTATTGCAACTACAGGTGCAACCTTGTGGACACCTAAACAGTAACGTAACTGCTCTGTTATGGACATGTTCATTTTTAGGATACCTCTTAGCACCCCACACTCCTGTTGAATAGTCCTGAACAGGACACACGCATGTCTGACACAGTTTGGAATACTGAAAAACATCCCCAACAGCATGATGCTGCCACCACCGTGCTTCATCGTAGGGATGGTGCCAGGTTTCCTCCAGACGTGACGCTTGGCTTTCAGTCCAAGGAGTTCAATCTTGGTTTCATCAGACCAGAGAATCTTGTTTCTCATGGTCTGAGAGTCTTTAGGTGCCTTTTGGCAAAGTCCAAGTGGGCTGTCATGTGCCTTTTGAATAGTCGAGAACAGGACACACCAATGTCTGATACAGTTTGGAATCCGTGGCATAACCAATATCTTTGAGTGTTTTTATTTTTCCTATAACTCCCCAAAGAGCTCTACTTGTTGAGTCGGTCAGGGCAGATGTTTCCGTATAGAAAGGTAATATGTTCATCAATAAAAATACCCAAATATTTATAATTGCTAGTAAACTCAAGAATGTCTTCACCGAAACAAACCAGCAAAACACTTCTCTTTAGTACCTAGTTTTCTAAAATACATTATCTGTGTTTTATTCTGGTTGATCATGAGTCTCCATCTTTTACACCAAGTCATTATCTGTGTTTTAGTCTGGTTGATCATGAGTCTCCATCTTTTACACCAAGTCATTATCTGTGTTTTAGTCTGGTTGATCATGAGTCTCCATCTTTTACACCAAGTCATTATCTGTGTTTTAGTCTGGTTGATCATGAGTCTCCCATCTTTTACACCAAGTCATTATCTGTGTTTTAGTCTGGTTGATCATGAGTCTCCCATCTTTTACACCAATTGACTGAACATAATAACATGTTCTGCAGGTCTTGTTCAGTTTCTGCCATCAGAATAATATCATCAGCATATTAAAGGATACTTAGCATTTCATCATCATATTGTACTCCAATATTTAACTTTCATTTATTTTGCCAAACCATTTATAAACATAGCAAACAAAGTTTGTGATAAGGCGTCTCCTTGTTTTACACCCGAGGGTGTGGGAAACCAATCTGTAGGATATTCATCAACATGCACACCAGCCATTGGTACTTTGTAAAGAGACTGGATTGTGTTCTAAAATGTCCCATCAAGGGGTGTAGAGCCTAACTGGCATATATAAGCAGTGAGTTTCCAGTTTGGGGAAGATCGTTTTTCACCATAAAAATGCACCTTTATAATAAAACCATTAGATGCTGTTATAGAAATGTTGTGCTCAAATGTTCACAAACTGAACTTCAATTAAACAAACTCTGTCTGTTACCCAGTATTTGTAAGATACTGGTTGAAATGAGACAAACAGAGGCCCAATCTACAATGGTCAAATGTACGTTGTTTAATTCAGGAGAGCTCTGTTCTTAAAAGGTGTAGACAGTCTCTTATATGGTACAATGTTGAAATACAAAAAATACAAAAGCCCCACCATATTCCCCACCCTTTCCAGGAAATAGTGTTTTCCCACAGTACCCATTCATTCCTTATCACAATCTTTGCAACATAAGTCAAACTTGGGCAGCTCCTTAACCATCCCTCCCGTCCCAAGGACAGGTGCCTCTCACATGTGTCTGGTAGAATCAAATAATTCTTTGTTCTCCCAGATACTCCCTAGATGAAGTCGTGCCAGCCTGTTGCATTCTCCACAATATTCTATTTCTAAACACACACATTAATTGGACTACCATCTGTCTTATAACCCTATCTCTATCTCATACATTTTCAGAATGGAATATTCTTAGATGTACAAACATTTAGTCATTAAACATAAAATCTATAACACATGCATAATCACATTTGATAATGGTGTTTTCCCAGCTAACTTTAACATTCGCGCTTATAGCCTACTGCACATTGCTGCTCTTATAATGTGAAGATATAGCCTATTAGTTTAGCAACATTTTAAATTAAACGTTCTGATCTGTTGTGTCAGCCACATTGCGGAAAAAAAGTGTTTGGGATGTTAGTGGTTGTATTAATTTGGGATCTATTGCATCCCACAACTGTCCCAGACTATGTTTGGAATATTTATTTATCGCACAGCATAGTACAAAAGTCTACCTATTCTATGGGGGATAGTAGATTGACATAGGCTAGTGCTTTTGCTGTTCGTTAGGCCTCCTCATCTTGTTGGCTGATGAAAAGTAAATGTGAACAGTTCTTCCAAAATCTTCAATATGCACCTCGGAATTGGATAAGGACGCGCGCAGTTGCGTCCCGAATGTGGCTTTCAAACATCCCTTGGCTTCCACACATAGCCTACAAGCCACTGATGCAGACCTTTGGAACATCTACATTTAAAAAAGTCAAATAAATCCATGTAATATAGCCTAAACCTTCACTATAAATCCATTGTAATACATTTCAGAAGAACAGAATAGCATACTCTGAGTTGTCCTTATGTTAGGTCCTGAGCTGGCTATGCCATATACCAGCTGTGGACAACATTAGTTTGTTTAACAGACAAAATTTGCTCAGAATTCCCTGGCATTATTTTATATTATTTTATAGTATGAAGAATAGAATTGAACATAGCTGAATAAAGTAGAAAGGATATTTTCTCTAAACAATTTGCAGGAGGCGGCTATTCTGCACACAGGCGGCTATTCTGTGTTGAGCGGTTAACAAAGAAATAGGTACTCCTAAATGCCTAATTTAGAGTTATTAATTTTACTTTAGTTGTGATATAAACGTTGGGCTGTATGCTTTGATTTATAATACATTGTAAGGCTGCTTGATGGGGACTCTAATGATGATTTGAAAAAAGTTGCTTGAAAGAAATGAGCTCTGCTTTGTTTGTTTGCGCATGCTGTGCACACTCCATCAGTCTCTCATTCACAATTTGACAAGCAATGCCTCGAATTTCCCGTCCGCATCCCCTTCGTTTGGCCGCAATGCTCCCTAATAAAATCCATGTCTTTTGTGGCCGTTGTGCCCTTGGGATGAATATAATAATTATAATTACCTTCTCCCCGATTCGCAACTCTCACTTACAAGGCTCTTTGTCACGTGGTCGGGTATTTCTTACAGGCTACAAGTGAAGACAGACACTTCGAGACGCAACTGCGCCCGTCCTTATCCAATTCGATCACATTTGCATTGATGTCAGAGTGCTGAGTACCGGGCAGTTAGCAAGTTTGGTAGGCTACTACTGACCATCAGCTGGATCAGAGCTTAGAGAAGCCTAATCATCACGACTAAACGGTCACGTGGAATTTGACTGCCTTCATGACTTGTGACCACTAGTGTGGCGGTAATACGGTCACAGTACCAGCCCTAGTTCAGGCTAGGCCCTCTTAACGCTACAGCATACAATGACATTCTAGATGCTTCTGTGCTTCCAACTTTGTGGCAACAGTTTAGGAGCCCTTAGCCCTTTCCTGTTTCAGAATGACAATGCCCCGATGCACAAAGCGAGATCCATACAGAAATGATTTGTCAAGATCGGTGTGGAAGAACTTGACTGTCCTGAACAGAGCCCTGACAATGCCGTTGAACACATTTTGGATGAATTGGAACGCCGACTGTGAGCCAGGCCTAATTGCTGTTACAGCAGCAAAGGGGGGACCAACTTCATATTAATGCCCATGATTTTGGAATAAGATGTTGGACGAGCAGGTGTCCACATACGTTTGGTCATGTAGTGTCCCTACTGTGTATATATACAATTATATTTGTGTTTGTGGAGTAATTTACATCTACCAGATGCCTTTTGCATTGAGAAGTATACCACCTCAGTCATCGGCTTCATCAATAAGTGCATCGACGACGTTGTCCCCACAGTGACCGTGCGTTAATGTCCCAACCAGAAGCCATGGATTATAGGCAACATCCGCAACGAGCTAAAGGCTAGAGCTGCTGCTTTCAAGGAGCAGGACACTAATCCGGACGCCTAATAAGAAATCCCCCTACAACAACCTCTCCCTCAATGTGAGCAAGACAAAGGAGCTGATCGTGGACTACAGGAAAAGTTGGGCTGAACAGGCCCCCATTAACATCACCACATCACCAATGATCTATCATGGTCCAAGCACACCAAGGCAGTCATGAAGAGGGCACGACGAAACCTTTTACTCCTCAGGAGACTGAAAAGATACTTATGTGAATAAGGTATTTCAGTTTTCTATTTTTAATAAATTAGCAAAACATTTTGAAAAACCTGTTTTTGGTTTGTCATTATGGGGTATTGTGTGTAGTATGATGGCAAAAAAAAACATTTAATTCATCTTAGAATAAGGCTGTAATGTAACAAAAATGTGGAAAAGGTCAAGGGGTCTGAATACTTTCCAAATGCACTTTATTTAACAATACACACATTCAAGACTTGAACCACATCCATCCCAAGTGGTTGTATAAGCAAGGCGTATGAGGTTAATGTCCATGTGATTTCGTCTGAGATGGTGAGGTAACCAGGATGCACTGTATCTTGTTGCTTTCTAGCTACTCTGTTGACAGTTTGAACATACCTAACTAGAAGATGTGGTATCTAACTAGAAGATGTGTTATCTAACTAGAAGATGTGGTATCTAACTAGAAGATGTGTTATCTAACTAGAAGATGTGGTATCTAACTAGAACATATGTTATCTAACTAGAAGATGTGTTATCTAACTAGAAGATGTGGTATCTAACTAGAAGATGTGGTATCTAACTAGAAGATGTGGTATCTAACTAGAACATATGTTATCTAACTAGAAGATGTGGTATCTAACTAGAAGATGTGGTATCTAACTAGAACATATGTTATCTAACTAGAAGATGTGGTATCTAACTAGAAGATGTGGTATCTAACTAGAACATATGTTATCTAACTAGAAGATGTGGTATCTAACTAGAAGATGTGGTATCTAACTAGAACATATGTTATCTAACTAGAAGATGTGGTATCTAACTAGAAGATGTGGTATCTAACTAGAAGATGTGGTAGCTAACTAGAAGATGTGGTAGCTAACTAGAAGATGTGGTAGCTAACTAGAAGATGTGGTATCTAACTAGAAGATGTGGTATCTAACTAGAACATATGTTATCTAACTAGAAGATGTGGTATCTAACTAGAAGATGTGGTATCTAAGTAGAAGATGTGGTATCTAACTAGAACATATGTTATCTAACTAGAAGATGTGGTATCTAACTAGAAGATGTGGTAGCTAACTAGAAGATGTGGTAGCTAACTAGAAGATGTGGTATCTAACTAGAAGATGTGGTATCTAACTAGAAGATGTGGTATCTAACTAGAACATATGTTATCTAACTAGAAGATGTGGTATCTAACTAGAAGATGTGGTATCTAACTAGAAGATGTGGTATCTAACTAGAAGATGTGGTATCTAACTAGAAGATGTGGTATCTAACTAGAACATATGTTATCTAACTAGAAGATGTGGTATCTAACTAGAAGATGTGGTATCTAACTAGAACATATGTTATCTAACTAGAAGATGTGGTATCTAACTAGAAGATGTGGTATCTAACTAGAAGATGTGGTATCTAACTAGAAGATGTGGTAGCTAACTAGAAGATGTGGTAGCTAACTAGAAGATGTGGTATCTAACTAGAAGATGTGGTATCTAACTAGAAGATGTGGTATCTAACTAGAACATATGTTATCTAACTAGAAGATGTGGTATCTAACTAGAAGATGTGGTATCTAACTAGAAGATGTGGTAGCTAACTAGAAGATGTGGTATCTAACTAGAAGATGTGGTATCTAACTAGAACATATGTTATCTAACTAGAAGATGTGGTATCTAACTAGAACATATGTTATCTAACTAGAAGATGTGGTATCTAACTAGAAGATGTGGTATCTAACTAGAAGATGTGGTAGCTAACTAGAAGATGTGGTAGCTAACTAGAAGATGTGGTATCTAACTAGAAGATGTGGTATCTAACTAGAAGATGTGGTATCTAACTAGAACATATGTTATCTAACTAGAAGATGTGGTATCTAACTAGAAGATGTGGTATCTAACTAGAAGATGTGGTAGCTAACTAGAAGATGTGGTAGCTAACTAGAAGATGTGGTAGCTAACTAGAAGATGTGGTATCTAACTAGAACATATGTTATCTAACTAGAAGATGTGGTATCTAACTAGAAGATGTGGTATCTAACTAGAACATATGTTATCTAACTAGAAGATGTGGTATCTAACTAGAAGATGTGGTATCTAACTAGAAGATGTGGTAGCTAACTAGAAGATGTGGTAGCTAACTAGAAGATGTGGTATCTATCTAGAAGATGTGGTATCTAACTAGAAGATGTGTTATCTAACTAGAAGATGTGTTATCTAACTAGAAGATGTGTTATCTAACTAGAAGATGTGGTATCTAACTAGAAGATGTGGTATCTAACTAGAAGATGTGGTATCTAACTAGAAGATGTGGTATCTAACTAGAACATATGTTATCTAACTAGAAGATGTGGTATCTAACTAGAAGATGTGGTATCTAACTAGAAGATGTGGTATCTAACTAGAACATATGTTATCTAACTAGAAGATGTGGTATCTAACTAGAAGATGTGGTAGCTAACTAGAAGATGTGTTATCTAACTAGAAGATGTGGTATCTAACTAGAAGATGTGGTATCTAACTAGAACATATGTTATCTAACTAGAAGATGTGTTATCTAACTAGAAGATGTGGTAGCTAACTAGAAGATGTGTTATCTAACTAGAAGATGTGGTATCTAACTAGAAGATGTAGTATCTAACTAGAAGATGTGGTATCTAACTAGAAGATGTGGTATCTAAGTAGAAGAAGTGAATAATTTTGAATATACTCGAGGTGAAATCATCATGTAACTAGAAGATGTGGTATCTAACTAGAAGATGTTGTAGCTAAGTAGAAGATGTTGTAGCTAAGTAGAAGATGTGGTAGCTAAGTAGAAGATGTGGTATCTAACTAGAAGATGTGGTATCTAACTAGAAGATGTTGTAGCTAAGTAGAAGATGTGGTAGCTAAGTAGAAGATGTGGTAGCTAAGTAGAAGATGTGGTATCTAACTAGAAGATGTGGTATCTAACTAGAAGATGTTGTAGCTAAGTAGAAGATGTGGTAGCTAAGTAGAAGATGTGGTAGCTAAGTAGAAGATGTGGTAGCTAAGTAGAAGATGTGGTAGCTAACTAGAAGATGTGGTAGCTAAGTAGAAGATGTGGTATCAAAACTAGAAGATGTTGTATCTAACTAGAAGATGTTGTATCTAACTATAAGATGTTGTATCTAACTATAAGATGTGGTATCTAACTATAAGATGTGGTATCTAACTAGAAGATGTGGTAGCTAACTAGAAGATGTGGTATCTAACTAGAACATGTGGTATCTAACTAGAACATATGTTATCTAAAAAAAAAGTGTTCTTACACTATAATATCATATCATACAAAGCAACTGGGAAACTTTAATGGCAGACAATTGGCAGGTTTCCATTGACCCTGGTTAATTCGAGCAAAGCAATGTCGCATCTTTGGTACATGTTTAAAGCAAACGGCAGATATAGGAGGCATTTTCTAAAAATGGACAGAACATTTTTTGTCCAGGGATTTTTATTTCGTCTAACTTTCTTTAAATGATGGAAACAGTGTTCTTCAAAGAAATGACGATCACTGAATCATTTTGAATATACTCAGGGCGTGTGAAATCATCATGTAACTATAGAGTGCCAGTTACTGCTTACAAAAAAAAAATAATCTTTGCAAGAATTGCCTGACTTTCAAGAATTGCCTGAATTGCTTCGCCTTGCTTTTCTGGTTGCCTGCCTCGCCGTCCAATTATTACAGATCAATAGGAGTGCGAGTTTCACCATGGCGAGACGTTGGCGATGAGAATTATTAGAATATGGAAAATATTAGTCAATTATTGCGTTCTATCCATTCTGGCTTTTTTGGGGGGCTACCTGAGACATGGAGCAGATACTTAGGAGGGCATTCAGGCTGTCGCCAATTTATTAATGCACAATTTGCCTAAATGGGTGATGGAAACACGTCAACCACTACGTTCTTATTCAATGCTGTAGGTGTTTGTGAAAAGTTTTTTGTCGTTGTTGTTTTTTGGGGGGTGTGATGTCATTACGTCAAGCTGTTTTTTATCGGCGAAAGATAGATACATGGAAACGCACCCTGGCAGGCGATTGTCACATCTACAGTGAACTCCGGAATTATTGGCACCCTAGGTACATTTAAACAACAGTCTGTGAGAAAAAATGTCATTGTTGTTTATCAGCTTGGTCTGACACTCAAAATATCATATGAACCTTTAATTAAGTTTAAATTGTTCAAAGAAAACATTATCAAGAAAAATATATTTTTATTCAAAAACATGCATGTCACAATTATTGTCACCCCTGCATTTTGTACTTTACGCACCCTCCCTTTGCCAAGGTAACAGCTCTGGGTCGTCTCCACACGGGATTGGATTAGAGACCATTCCTCCGTACAGAAACTCTCCAGATCCTTCAGAGTCCACCACTATACTACACAGATCCACCACTATACTACACAGATCCACCACCATACTACACAGATCCACCACTATACTACACAGATCCACCACTATCCTACACAGATCCACCACTATACTACACAGATCCACCACTATACTACACAGATCCACCACTATACTACACAGATCCACCACTATACTACACAGATCCACCACTATACTACACAGATCCACCACTATACTACACAGATCCACCACTATACTACACAGATCCACCACTATACTACACAGATCCACCACTATACTACACAGATCCACCACTATACTACACAGATCCACCACTATACTACACAGATCCACCACTATACTACACAGATCCACCACTATACTACACAGATCCACCACTATACTACACAGATCCACCACTATACTACACAGATCCACCACTATACTACACAGATCCACCACTATACTACACAGATCCACCACTATACTACACAGATCCACCACTATACTACACAGATCCACCACTATACTACACAGATCCACCACTATACTACACAGATCCACCACTATACTACACAGATCCACCACTATACTACACAGATCCACCACTATACTACACAGATCCACCACTATACTACACAGATCCACCACTATACTACACAGATCCACCACTATACTACACAGATCCACCACTATACTACACAGATCCACCACTATACTACACAGATCCACCACTATACTACACAGATCCACCACTATACTACACAGATCCACCACTACTACACAGATCCACCACTATACTACACAGATCCACCACTATACTACACAGATCCACCACTATACTACACAGATCCACCACTATACTACACAGATCCACCACCATACTACACAGATCCACCACTATACTACACAGATCCACCACTATACTACACAGATCCACCACTATACTACACAGATACCACTATACTACACAGATCCACCACACTATCCACCACTATACTACACAGATCCACCACTATACTACACAGATCCACCACTATACTACACAGATCCACCACTATACTACACAGATCCACCACTATACTACACAGATCCACCACTATACTACACAGATCCACCACTATACTACACAGATCCACCACTATACTACACAGATCCACCACTATACTACACAGATCCACCACTATACTACACAGATCCACCACTATACTACACAGATCCACCACTATACTACACAGATCCACCACTATACTACACAGATCCACCACTATACTACACAGATCCACCACTATACTACACAGATCCACCACTATACTACACAGATCCACCACTATACTACACAGATCCACCACCATACTACACAGATCCACCACCATACTACACAGATCCACCACTATACTACACAGATCCACCACTATACTACACAGATCCACCACTATACTACACAGATCCACCACTATACTACACAGATCCACCACTATACTACACAGATCCACCACTATACTACACAGATCCACCACTATACTACACAGATCCACCACTATACTACACAGATCCACCACTATACTACACAGATCCACCACTATACTACACAGATCCACCACTATACTACACAGATCCACCACATACTACACAGATCCACCACCATACTACACAGATCCACCACCACTACACAGATCCACCACTATACTACACAGATCCACCACTATACTACACAGATCCACCACTATACTACACAGATCCACCACTATACTACACAGATCCACCACTATACTACACAGATCCACCACTACTACACAGATCCACCACTATACTACACAGATCCACCACTATACTACACAGATCCACCACTATACTACACAGATCCACCACTATACTACACAGATCCACCACTATACTACACAGATCCACCACTATACTACACAGATCCACCACTATACTACACAGATCCACCACTATACTACACAGATCCACCACTATACACAGATCCACCACTATACTACACAGATCCACCACTATACTACACAGATCCACCACCATACTACACAGATCCACCACTATACTACACAGATCCACCACTATACTACACAGATCCACCACTATACTACACAGATCCACCACTATACTACACAGATCCACCACTATACTACACAGATCCACCACTATACTACACAGATCCACCACTATACTACACAGATCCACCACTATACTACACAGATCCACCACTATACTACACAGATCCACCACTATACTACACAGATCCACCACTATACTACACAGATCCACCACTATACTACACAGATCCACCACTATACTACACAGATCCACCACTATACTACACAGATCCACCACTATACTACACAGATCCACCACTATACTACACAGATCCACCACTATACTACACAGATCCACCACTATACTACACAGATCCACCACTATACTACACAGATCCACCACTATACTACACAGATCCACCACTATACTACACACAGATCCACCACTATACTACACAGATCCACCACTATACTACACAGATCCACCACTATACTACACAGATCCACCACTATACTACACAGATCCACCACCATACTACACAGATCCACCACTATACTACACAGATCCACCACTATACTACACAGATCCACCACTATACTACACAGATCCACCACTATACTACACAGATCCACCACTATACTACACAGATCCACCACTATACTACACAGATCCACCACCATACTACACAGATCCACCACTATACTACACAGATCCACCACTATACTACACAGATCCACCACTATACTACACAGATCCACCACTATACTACACAGATCCACCACTATACACAGATCCACCACTATACTACACAGATCCACCACCATACTACACAGATCCACCACTATACTACACAGATCCACCACTATACTACACAGATCCACCACTATACTACACAGATCCACCACTATACTACACAGATCCACCACTATACTACACAGATCCACCACTATACTACACAGATCCACCACTATACTACACAGATCCACCACTATACTACACAGATCCACCACTATACTACACAGATCCACCACTATACTACACAGATCCACCACTATACTACACAGATCCACCACTATACTACACAGATCCACCACTATACTACACAGATCCACCACTATACTACACAGATCCACCACTATACTACACAGATCCACCACTATACTACACAGATCCACCACTATACTACACAGATCCACCACTATACTACACAGATCCACCACTATACTACACAGATCCACCACCATACTACACAGATCCACCACTATACTACACAGATCCACCACTATACTACACAGATCCACCACTATACTACACAGATCCACCACACTATACTACACAGATCCACCACTATACTACACAGATCCACCACTATACTACACAGATCCACCACTATACTACACAGATCCACCACTATACTACACAGATCCACCACAGATCCACCACTATACTACACAGATCCACCACTATACTACACAGATCCACCACTATACTACACAGATCCACCACTATACTACACAGATCCACCACTATACTACACAGATCCACCACCATACTACACAGATCCACCACTATACTACACAGATCCACCACTATACTACACAGATCCACCACTATACTACACAGATCCACCACTATACTACACAGATCCACCACTATACTACACAGATCCACCACTACTACACAGATCCACCACTATACTACACAGATCCACCACTATACTACACAGATCCACCACTATACTACACAGATCCACCACTATACTACACAGATCCACCACTATACTACACAGATCCACCACCATACTACACAGATCCACCACTATACTACACAGATCCACCACTATACTACACAGATCCACCACTATACTACACAGATCCACCACTATACTACACAGATCCACCACCATACTACACAGATCCACCACTATACTACACAGATCCACCACTATACTACACAGATCCACCACTATACTACACAGATCCACCACTATACTACACAGATCCACCACTATACTACACAGATCCACCACTATACTACACAGATCCACCACTATACTACACAGATCCACCACTATACTCACAGATCCACCACTATACTACACAGATCCACCACTATACTACACAGATCCACCACTATACTACACAGATCCACCACCATACTACACAGATCCACCACTATACTACACAGATCCACCACTATACTACACAGATCCACCACTATACTACACAGATCCACCACTATACTACACAGATCCACCACTATACTACACAGATCCACCACTATACTACACAGATCCACCACTATACTACACAGATCCACCACTATACTACACAGATCCACCACTATACTACACAGATCCACCACTATACTACACAGATCCACCACTATACTACACAGATCCACCACTATACTACACAGATCCACCACTATACTACACAGATCCACCACTATACTACACAGATCCACCACTATACTACACAGATCCACCACCATACTACACAGATCCACCACTATACTACACAGATCCACCACTATACTACACAGATCCACCACTATACTACACAGATCCACCACTATACTACACAGATCCACCACTATACTACACAGATCCACCACTATACTACACAGATCCACCACCATACTACACAGATCCACCACTATACTACACAGATCCACCACTATACTACACAGATCCACCACTATACTACACAGATCCACCACCATACTACACAGATCCACCACTATACTACACAGATCCACCACTATACTACACAGATCCACCACTATACTACACAGATCCACCACTATACTACACAGATCCACCACCATACTACACAGATCCACCACTATACTACACAGATCCACCACCATACTACACAGATCCACCACTATACTACACAGATCCACCACTATACTACACAGATCCACCACTATACTACACAGATCCACCACTATACTACACAGATCCACCACTATACTACACAGATCCACCACTATACTACACAGATCCACCACTATACTACACAGATCCACCACTATACTACACAGATCCACCACCATACTACACAGATCCACCACCATACTACACAGATCCACCACTATACTACACAGATCCACCACTATACTACACAGATCCACCACCATACTACACAGATCCACCACTATACTACACAGATCCACCACTATACTACACAGATCCACCACTATACTACACAGATCCACCACTATACTACACAGATCCACCACTATACTACACAGATCCACCACTATACTACACAGATCCACCACCATACTACACAGATCCACCACTATACTACACAGATCCACCACTATACTACACAGATCCACCACTATACTACACAGATCCACCACTATACTACACAGATCCACCACTATACTACACAGATCCACCACTATACTACACAGATCCACCACTATACTACACAGATCCACCACTATACTACACAGATCCACCACTATACTACACAGATCCACCACCATACTACACAGATCCACCACCACTACACAGATCCACCACCATACTACACAGATCCACCACTATACTACACAGATCCACCACTATACTACACAGATCCACCATCATACTACACAGATCCACCACTATACTACACAGATCCACCACTATACTACACAGATCCACCACTATACTACACAGATCCACCACCATACTACACAGATCCACCACTATACTACACAGATCCACCACTATACTACACAGATCCACCACTATACTACACAGATCCACCACTATACTACAGATCCACCACCATACTACACAGATCCACCACTATACTACACAGATCCACCACTATACTACACAGATCCACCACTATACTACACAGATCCACCACTATACTACACAGATCCACCACCATACTACACAGATCCACCACTATACTACACAGATCCACCACTATACTACACAGATCCACCACTATACTACACAGATCCACCACTATACTACACAGATCCACCACTATACTACACAGATCCACCACTATACTACACAGATCCACCACCATACTACACAGATCCACCACTATACTACACAGATCCACCACTATACTACACAGATCCACCACTATACTACAGATCCACCACTATACTACACAGATCCACCACTATACTACACAGATCCACCATACTACACAGATCCACCACCATACTACACAGATCCACCACTATACTACACAGATCCACCACTATACTACACAGATCCACCACTATACTACACAGATCCACCACTATACTACACAGATCCACCACTATACTACACAGATCCACCACTATACATACTACACAGATCCACCACTATACTACACAGATCCACCACTATACTACACAGATCCACCACTATACTACACAGATCCACCACTATACTACACAGATCCACCACTATACTACACAGATCCACCACTATACTACACAGATCCACCACCATACTACACAGATCCACCACTATACTACACAGATCCACCACTATACTACACAGATCCACCACTATACTACACAGATCCACCACCATACTATACTACACAGATCCACCACTATACTACACAGATCCACCACTATACTACACAGATCCACCACTATACTACACAGATCCACCACTATACTACACAGATCCACCACTATACTACACAGATCCACCACTATACTACACAGATCCACCACTATACTACACAGATCCACCACTATACTACACAGATCCACCACCATACTACACAGATCCACCACTATACTACACAGATCCACCACTATACTACACAGATCCACCACTATACTACACAGATCCACCACTATACTACACAGATCCACCACTATACTACACAGATCCACCACTATACTACACAGATCCACCACTATACTACACAGATCCACCACCATACTACACAGATCCACCACTATACTACACAGATCCACCACTATACTACACAGATCCACCACCATACAACACAGATCCACCACTATACTACACAGATCCACCACTATACTACACAGATCCACCACTATACTACACAGATCCACCACTATACTACACAGATCCACCACTATACTACACAGATCCACCACCTATACTACACAGATCCACCACTATACTACACAGATCCACCACTATACTACACAGATCCACCACTATACTACACAGATCCACCACCATACTACACAGATCCACCACTATACTACACAGATCCACCACTATACTACACAGATCCACCACTATACTACACAGATCCACCACCATACTACACAGATCCACCACTATACTACACAGATCCACCACCATACTACACAGATCCACCACTATACTACACAGATCCACCACTATACTACACAGATCCACCACTATACTACACAGATCCACCACTATACTACACAGATCCACCACTATACTACACAGATCCACCACCATACTACACAGATCCACCACTATACTACACAGATCCACCACTATACTACACAGATCCACCACTATACTACACAGATCCACCACTATACTACACAGATCCACCACCATACTACACAGATCCACCACACTACAGATCCACCACTACACAGATCCACCACCTATACTACACAGATCCACCACTATACTACACAGATCCACCACTATACTACACAGATCCACCACACTACTACACAGACCCACCACTATACTACACAGATCCACCACTATACTACACAGATCCACCACTATACTACACAGATCCACCACCATACTACACAGATCCACCACTATACTACACTGATCCACCACTATACAATACAGATCCACCACACTACTACACAGATCCACCACTATACTACACAGATCCACCACTATACTACACAGATCCACCACTATACTACACAGATCCACCACACTACTACACAGACCCACCACTATACAATACAGATCCACCACTATACTACACAGATCCACCACCATACTACACAGATCCACCACTATACTACACAGATCCACCACTATACAATACAGATCCACCACTATACAATACAGATCCACCACTATACTACACAGATCCACCACCATACTACACAAACCCACCACTATACTACACAGATCCACCACTATACTAAACAGATCCACCATCATACTACACAGATCCACCACCATACTACACAGATCCACCACCATACTACACAGATCCACCACCATACTACACAGATCCACCACTATACTACACAGATCCACCACTATACTACACAGATCCACCACCATACTACACAGATCCACCACCATACTACACAGATCCACCACTATACTACACAGATCCACCACCCTACTACACAGATCCACCACTATACAACACAGATCCACCACTATACTACACAGATCCACCACCATACTACACAGATCCACCACTATACTACACAGATCCACCACTATACTACACAGATCCACCACTATACAATACAGATCCACCATCATACTACACAAATCCACCACTATACTACACAGATCCACCACTATACTACACAGATCCACCACTATACTACACAGATCCACCACCATTCTACACAAACCCACCACTATACTACACAGATCCACCACTATACTACACAGATCCACCACTATACTACACAGATCCACCACCATACTACACAGATCCACCACCATACTACACAGATCCACCACTATACTACACAGATCCACCACAATACAACACAGATCCACCATCATACTACACAAATCCACCACTATACTACACAGATCCACCACTATACTACACAGATCCACCACTATACTACACAGATCCACCACCATTCTACACAAACCCACCACTATACTACACAGATCCACCACTATACTACACAGATCCACCACTATACTACACAGATCCACCACCATACTACACAGATCCACCACCATACTACACAAATCCACCACTATACTACACAGATCCACCACTATACTACACAGATCCACCACAATACAACACAGATCCACCACTATCCTACACAGATCCACCACTATCCTACACAGATCCACCACCATACTACACAGATCCACCACTATACAACACAGATCCACCACCATACTACACAGATCCACCACTATACTACACAGATCCACCACTATACTACACAGATCCACCACTATACTACACAGATCCACCACTATACAATACAGATCCACCACTATACTACACAGATCCACCACCATACTACACAAACCCACCACTATACTACACAGATCCACCACTATACTAAACAGATCCACCATCATACTACACAGATCCACCACCATACTACACAGATCCACCACCATACTACACAGATCCACCACCATACTACACAGATCCACCACTATACTACACAGATCCACCACTATATTACACAGATCCACCACCATACTACACAGATCCACCACTATACTACACAGATCCACCACCCTACTACACAGATCCACCACTATACAACACAGATCCACCACTATACTACACAGATCCACCACCATACTACACAGATCCACCACTATACTACACAGATCCACCACTATACTACACAGATCCACCACTATACAATACAGATCCACCATCATACTACACAAATCCACCACTATACTACACAGATCCACCACTATACTACACAGATCCACCACCATTCTACACAAACCCACCACTATACTACACAGATCCACCACTATACTACACAGATCCACCACTATACTACACAGATCCACCACCATACTACACAGATCCACCACCATACTACACAAATCCACCACTATACTACACAGATCCACCACTATACTACACAGATCCACCACAATACAACACAGATCCACCATCATACTACACAAATCCACCACTATACTACACAGATCCACCACTATACTACACAGATCCACCACTATACTACACAGATCCACCACCATTCTACACAAACCCACCACTATACTACACAGATCCACCACTATACTACACAGATCCACCACTATACTACACAGATCCACCACCATACTACCCAGATCCACCACCATACTACACAAATCCACCACTATACTACACAGATCCACCACTATACTACACAGATCCACCACAATACAACACAGATCCACCACTATCCTACACAGATCCACCACCATACTACACAGATCCACCACCATACTACACAGATCCACCACTATACTACACAGATCCACCACTATACTACACAGATCCACCACTATACTACACAGATCCACCACCATACTACACAGATCCACCACCATACTACACAGATCCACCACTATACTACACAGATCCACCACTATCCTACACAGATCCACCACTATACTACACAGATCCACCACACTACTACAAAGATCCACCACTATACTACAAAGATCCACCACTATCCTACACAGATCCACCACTATACTACACAGATCCACCACCATACTACACAGATCCACCACTATACTACACAGATCCACCATCATACTACACAGATCCACCACTATACTACACAGATCCACCACCATACTACACAGATCCACCACCATACTACACAGATCCACCACCATACTACACAGATCCACCACACTACTACACAGATCCACCACTATACTACACAGATCCACCACTATACTACACAGATCCACCATCATACTACACAGATCCACCACTATACTACACAGATCCACCACACTACTACACAGATCCACCACTATACTACACAGATCCACCACTATACTACACAGATCCACCATCATACTACACAGATCCACCACTATACTACACAGATCCACCATCATACTACACAGATCCACCACACTACTACACAGATCCACCACTATACTACTCAGATCCACCACTATACTACTCAGATCCACCACTATACTACACAGATCCACCATCATACTACACAGATCCACCACTATACTACACAGATCCACCACCATACTACACAGATCCACCACCATACTACACAGATCCACCACACTACTACACAGATCCACCACTATACTACACAGATCCACCACTATACTACACAGATCCACCATCATACTACACAGATCCACCACTATACTACACAGATCCACCACACTACTACACAGATCCACCACTATACTACACAGATCCACCACTATACTACACAGATCCACCATCATACTACACAGATCCACCACTATACTACACAGATCCACCATCATACTACACAGATCCACCACACTACTACACAGATCCACCACTATACTACTCAGATCCACCACTATACTACTCAGATCCACCACTATACTACACAGATCCACCATCATACTACACAGATCCACCACTATACTACACAGATCCACCACTATACTACACAGATCCACCACTATACTACACAGATCCACCACTATACTACTCAGATCCACCACTATACTACACAGATCCACCACCACTATACTACACAGATCCACCACTATACTACACAGATCCACCACTATACTACACAGATCCACCACCATACTACACAGATCCACCACTATACTACACAGATCCACCATCATACTACACAGATCCACCACTATACTACTCAGATCCACCACTATACTACACAGATCCACCACCACTATACTACACAGATCCACCACCACTATACTACACAGATCCACCACTATACTACACAGATCCACCACTATACTACACAGATCCACCACTATACTACACAGATCCACCACCATACTACACAGATCCACCACTATACTACACAGATCCACCACTATACTACACAGATCCACCACTATACTACACAGATCCACCACCATACTACACAGATCCACCATCATACTACACAAATCCACCACCATACTACACAGATCCACCACTATACTACACAGATCCACCACTATACTACACAGATCCACCACTATACTACACAGATCCACCACTATACTACACAGATCCACCACTATACTACACAGATCCACCACTATACTACACAGATCCACCACTATACTACACAGATCCACCACTATACTACACAGATCCACCACCATACTACACAGATCCACCACTATACTACACAGATCCACCACTATATTACACAGATCCACCACCATACTACACAGATCCACCACCATACTACACAGATCCACCACCCTACTACACAGATCCACCACTATACAACACAGATCCACCACTATACTACACAGATCCACCACCATACTACACAGATCCACCACTATACTACACAGATCCACCACTATACTACACAGATCCACCACTATACAATACAGATCCACCATCATACTACACAAATCCACCACTATACTACACAGATCCACCACTATACTACACAGATCCACCACTATACTACACAGATCCACCACCATTCTACACAAACCCACCACTATACTACACAGATCCACCACTATACTACACAGATCCACCACTATACTACACAGATCCACCACCATACTACACAGATCCACCACCATACTACACAAATCCACCACTATACTACACAGATCCACCACTATACAACACAGATCCACCACTATCCTACACAGATCCACCACTATACTACACAGATCCACCACTATACTACACAGATCCACCACTATACTACACAGATCCACCACTATACTACACAGATCCACCACTATACTACACAGATCCACCACCATACTACACAGATCCACCACTATACTACACAGATCCACCACTATACTACACAGATCCACCACACTACTACAAAGATCCACCACTATACTACACAGATCCACCACTATACTACACAGATCCACCACTATACTACACAGATCCACCACTATACTACACAGATCCACCATCATACTACACAGATCCACCACTATACTACACAGATCCACCACTATACTACACAGATCCACCACTATACTACACAGATCCACCACACTACTACAAAGATCCACCACTATACTACAAAGATCCACCACTATCCTACACAGATCCACCACTATACTACACAGATCCACCATCATACTACACAGATCCACCACTATACTACACAGATCCACCACTATACTACACAGATCCACCACACTACTACACAGATCCACCACTATACTACACAGATCCACCACTATACTACACAGATCCACCACTATACTACACAGATCCACCACTATACTACACAGATCCACCACACTACTACAAAGATCCACCACTATACTACACAGATCCACCACTATCCTACACAGATCCACCACTATACTACACAGATCCACCACCATACTACACAGATCCACCACTATACTACACAGATCCACCACTATACTACACAGATCCACCACTATATTACACAGATCCACCACTATACTACACAGATCCACCACTATACAACACAGATCCACCACCATACTACACAGATCCACCACCATATTACACAGATCCACCACTATACTACACAGATCCACCACTATATTACACAGATCCACCACTATACTACACAGATCCACCACCATACTACACAGATCCACCACTATACTACTCAGATCCACCATCATACTACACAGATCCACCACTATACTACACAGATCCACCACTATACTACTCAGATCCACCACTATACTACACAGATCCACCACTATACTACACAGATCCACCATCATACTACACAGATCCACCACTATACTACACAGATCCACCACTATACTACACAGATCCACCATCATACTACACAGATCCACCACTATACTACACAGATCCACCACCATACTACACAGATCCACCACACTACTACACAGATCCACCACTATACTACACAGATCCACCACCATACTACACAGATCCACCACTATACTACTCAGATCCACCACTATACTACTCAGATCCACCACTATACTACACAGATCCACCACCATACTACACAGATCCACCACTATACTACACAGATCCACCACTATACTACACAGATCCACCACTATACTACACAGATCCACCACTATACTACACAGATCCACCACTATACTACACAGATCCACCACACTACTACACAGATCCACCACTATACTACACAGATCCACCATCATACTACACAGATCCACCACACTACTACACAGATCCACCACTATACTACACAGATCCACCACTATACTACACAGATCCACCACTATACTACACAGATCCACCACTATACTACACAGATCCACCACACTACTACACAGATCCACCACTATACTACACAGATCCACCACCATACTACACAGATCCACCACCATACTACACAGATCCACCACCATACTACACAGATCCACCACTATACAACACAGATCCACCACTATACTACACAGATCCACCACTATACTACACAGATCCACCACTATACTACACAGATCCACCACTATACTACACAGATCCACCACTATACTACACAGATCCACCACCATACTACACAGATCCACCACTATACTACACAGATCCACCACTATACTACACAGATCCACCACTATACTACACAGATCCACCACTATACTACACAGATCCACCACTATACTACACAGATCCACCACTATACTACACAGATCCACCACCATACTACACAGATCCACCACTATACTACACAGATCCACCACCATACTACACAGACCCACCACCATACTACACAGATCCACCACCATACTACACAGATCCACCACTATACTACACAGATCCACCACTATACTACACAGATCCACCACCATACTACACAGATCCACCACTATACTACACAGATCCACCACTATACTACACAGATCCACCACTATACTACACAGATCCACCACTATACTACACAGATCCACCACCACTATACTACACAGATCCACCACTATACTACACAGATCCACCACTATACTACACAGATCCACCACCATACTACACAGATCCACCACTATACTACACAGATCCACCATCATACTACACAGATCCACCACTATACTACTCAGATCCACCACTATACTACACAGATCCACCACCATATTACACAGATCCACCACCATACTACACAGATCCACCACCATACTACACAGATCCACCACTATACTACACAGATCCACCACTATACTACACAGATCCACCACCATACTACACAGATCCACCACTATACTACACAGATCCACCACTATACTACACAGATCCACCACTATACTACTCAGATCCACCACTATACTACACAGATCCACCACCACTATACTACACAGATCCACCACTATACTACACAGATCCACCACTATACTACACAGATCCACCACCATACTACACAGATCCACCACTATACTACACAGATCCACCATCATACTACACAGATCCACCACTATACTACTCAGATCCACCACTATACTACACAGATCCACCACTATATTACACAGATCCACCACCATACTACACAGATCCACCACTATACAACACAGATCCACCACTATACTACACAGATCCACCACTATACTACACAGATCCACCACTATACTACACAGATCCACCACTATACTACACAGATCCACCACCACTATACTACACAGATCCACCACTATACTACACAGATCCACCACCATACTACACAGATCCACCACTATACTACACAGATCCACCACTATACTACACAGATCCACCACTATACTACACAGATCCACCACCATACTACACAGATCCACCACCCTACTAATCAAATCAAATCAAATTTATTTATAAAGCCCCCCTTACATCAGCTGATGTCATAGAGTGCTGTACAGAAACCCAGCCTAAAACCCCAAACAGCAAGCAATGCAGGTGTAAAAGCACGGTGGCTAGGAAAAACTCCCTAGAAGGCCAAAACCCAGGAAGAAACCTAGAGAGGAACCAGGCTGTGAGGGGTGGCCAGTCCTCTTCTGGCTGTGCCGGGTGCAGATTATAACAGAACATGGACAAGATTTTAAAATGTTCATAAAACAGGCAGAACAGTTGAAACTGGAGAAGCAGCATGGCCAGGTGGACTCGGGACATCCAGGTAGGCCTTGAGGAATGGTCCTAATGCTCAGGTCCTCCGAGAGAGAGAGAGAGAGAGAGAGAGAGAGAGAGAGAGAGAGAGAGAGAGAGAGAGAGAGAGAGAGAGAGAGAGAGAGAGAGAGAGAGAGAGAGAGAGAGAGAGAGAGAGAGAGAGAGAGAGAGAGAGAGAGAGAGAGAGAGAGAGAGAGAGAGAGAGAGAGAGAGAGAGAGAGAGAGAGAGGAAGAAAAAAGAAAGAGAGAGATAATTAGAGAGAGCATACTTAAATTCACACAGGACACCAGATAAGAGAAGAAATACTCCAGATATAACAGACGGACCCTAGCCCCCCGACACATAAACTACTGCAGCATAAATACTGGGGGCTGAGACAGGAGGGGTCGGGAGACACTGAGGCCCCGTCCGATGAAACCCCCGGACAGGGCCAAACAGGCAGGATATAACCCCACCCACTCTGCCGAAGCACAGCCCCCACACTACTAGAGGGATATCTTCAACCACCAACTTACCATCCTGAGACAAGGCCGAGTATAGCCCACAAGATCTCCGCCACGGCACCAGAAGCCAGTGACTCAGCCCCTGTAATAGGGTTAAGAGGCAGAGAATCCCAGTGGAGGGGAACTGGCCAGGCAAAGACAGCAAGGGTGGTTCGTTGCTCCAGTGCCTTTCCGTTCACCTTCACACTCCTGGGCCAGACTACACTCAGTCATAGGACCTACTGAAGAGATGAGTCTTCTATAAAGACTTAAAGGTTGAGACCGAGTCTGCGTCTCTCACATGGATAGGCAGACTATTCCATAAAAATGGAGCTCTATAGGAAAAAGCCCTGCCTCCAGCTGTTTGCTTAGAAATTCTAGGGACAGTAAGGAGGCTCTGCGTCTTGTGACCGTAGCGTCACGTGTAGGTATGTACGGCAGGACCAAATCAGAAAGATAGGTAGGAGCAAGCCCATGTAATGCTTTGTAGGTTAGCAGTAAAACCTTGAAATCAGCCCTTGCCTTAACAGGAAGCCAGTGTAGAGAGGCTACTACTGGAGTAATATGATCAAATTTTGGGGTTCTAGTCAAGATTCTAGCAGCCGTGTTAAGCACTAACTGAAGTTTATTTAGTGCTTTATCCGGATAGCCGGAAAATAAAGCATTGCAGTAGTCTAATCTAGAAGTTACAAATGCATGGATTAACTTTTCTGCATCATTTTTGGACAGAAAGTTTCTGATTTTTACAATGTTACGTAGATGGAAAAAAGCTGTCCTTGAAACAGTCTTGATATGTTCGTCAAAAGAGAGATCAGGGTCCAGAGTAACGCCGAGGTCCTTCACAGTTTTATTTGAGACGACTGTACAACCATCAAGATTAATTGTCAGATTCAACAGAAGATCTCTTTGTTTCTTGGGACCTAGAACTAGCATCTCTGTTTTGTCAGAGTTTAAAAGTAGAACATTTTCCGCCATCCACTTCCTTATGTCTGAAACACAGGCTTCCAGGGAGGGCAATTTTGGGGCTTCACCATGTTTCATCGAAATGTACAGCTGTGTATCATCCGCATAGATCCACCATCATACTACACAGATCCACCACTATACTACACAGATCCACAACTATCCTACACAGATCCACCACTATACTACACAGATCCACCACTATACTACACAGATCCACAACTATCCTACACAGATCCACCACTATACTACACAGATCCACCACTATACTACACAGATCCACCATCATACTACACAGATCCACCACTATACTACACAGATCCACCACTATACTACACAGATCCACCACTATCCTACACAGATCCACCACTATCCTACACAGATCCACCACTATACTACACAGATCCACCACTATACTACACAGATCCACCACCATACTACACAGATCCACCACTATCCTACACAGATCCACCACTATCCTACACAGATCCACCACTATACTACACAGATCCACCACTATACTACACAGATCCACCATCATACTACACAGATCCACCATCATACTACACAGATCCACCACTATACTACACAGATCCACCACTATACTACACAGATCCACCACTATACTACACAGATCCACCACTATACTACACAGATCCACCACTATACTACACAGATCCACCACTATACAACACAGATCCACCACTATACTACACAGATCCACCACCACTATACTACACAGATCCACCACTATACTACACAGATCAACCACCATACTACACAGATCCACCACCATACTACACAGATCCACCACTATACTACACAGATCCACCACCATACTACACAGATCCACCACTATACTACACAGATCCACCACTATACTACACAGATCCACCACTATACAACACAGATCCACCACTATACTACACAGATCCACCACTATACTACACAGATCCACCACTATACTACACAGATCCACCACTATACTACACAGATCCACCACTATTCTACACAGATCCACCACCATACTACACAGATCCACCACTATACTACACAGATCCACCACTATACTACACAGATCCACCACTATACTACACAGATCCACCACTATACTACACAGATCCACCACTATACTACACAGATCCACCACTATACTACACAGATCCACCACTATACTACACAGATCCACCACTATTCTACACAGATCCACCACCATACTACACAGATCCACCACTATACTACACAGATCCACCACCATACTACACAGATCCACCACTATACTACACAGATCCACCACTATACTACACAGATCCACCACCATACTACACAGATCCACCACTATACTACACAGATCCACCACTATACTACACAGATCCACCACTATACTACACAGATCCACCACTATACTACACAGATCCACCACTATACTACACAGATCCACCACCATACTACACAGATCCACCACTATACTACACAGATCCACCACTATACTACACAGATCCACCACTATACTACTCAGATCCACCACTATACTACACAGATCCACCACCACTATACTACACAGATCCACCACCACTATACTACACAGATCCACCACTATACTACACAGATCCACCACCATACTACACAGATCCACCACTATACTACACAGATCCACCATCATACTACACAGATCCACCACTATACTACTCAGATCCACCACTATACTACACAGATCCACCACTATATTACACAGATCCACCACCATACTACAGATCCACCACTATACAACACAGATCCACCACTATACTACACAGATCCACCACTATACTACACAGATCCACCACTATACTACACAGATCCACCACTATACTACACAGATCCACCACTATACTACACAGATCCACCACTATACTACACAGATCCACCACTATTCTACACAGATCTACTGTTCTCCCTCCAGAGTTGTACTTTCCGTTACTCTTCCACAACTCTTTCACCATTCAACTACACAATCTGTTTTCTTTCAGTATAGTTATTAAAAAGAGCTGTCCAAACTTTTCAACATTTCAATTTTCACATATTGGGATTATTGATATTCATCATTACCAGTCCCTGACACGTTTGTTCTGCAACATGTTGATGGGAACCTACATCCACCAGGTGGTGATGTACATGTGGGAGGAGGACTAACGGGACCTTCTGCTTTCACCATAGAAGTAGTACAAGGAACCAGAACAAGAAGAGCATTCACCTTTCATTTCCACAGCGGGTCGACGTTTCGTGTCTGTTTTAGACTTAAAGTAAGTAAATATGACTATTGGTTTGATTATTTAAAATGCATTATTAAGGTTTGATTAACAAAATAAATGTTGATATGCTAATTTATAACTTGACTCTCTGATTTACACGAAGCTACAACATATGAACTAGCTGCTAACGTTAGCTTTTAGGTTCTAGCAAAAATATCTTTCATGATTTCTGCTGAAATGAAAGTTTCTATCCTTTTCATATTTGTTAGTAATGGTCCCCCCCGTGGGAGTCACAACCCTGGCGTTGCATCGCTCTACTAACTGACGGGGCCAGCGTACCGTCAAGCGACGCGGACGTTCAACATATTGGACGCTTGCTGTGTGTCCACAGAACGCACCGCAGCCTAGTGCGGCCACCGCGGCGTAGCGTTGCGTACTGCTCCGTTCCACAGTGAATGACCTCCGACAGAACGCAAAGAGTTTTTTTTTCCACGCGTCTGGTGGACGTGAGGCGTAAAAGTGCCAGATACGGGCCTGGCGCGTAAGACAGAAACAAATATATCGATCCGTTTTAAGGTATCGATTTTGTGAGATCGTGAACTTTAATAGTAACATCACACATCTGAGGTCAAAAGGATGTGTGTTTCCTGTAATTAGTGTGTGGTGAGAATTTTTGTCTGTGTGATGGAGAGACTGAAAAACAGCTTCTACCTCAAGGCCATTAGACTGTTAAACAGCCATCACTAACATTGAGTGGCTGCTGCCAACATACTGACTCAAATCTCTTGCCACTTTAATAAATTAATAATTGGATGTAATAAATGTATCACTAGCCACTTTAAACGATGCCACTTTATATAATGTTCACATATCATACATTACTCATCTCATATGTATATACTGTACTCCATACCATCTACTGCATCTTGACTATGCCGGTCAGCCATCGCTCATCCATATATTTATATGTACATACTCTTATTCATTCCTTTACTCTTGTGTGTATAAGGTATTTGTTGTGAATTTGTTAGATTACTTGTTAGATACTACTGCATGGTCGGAACTAGAAGCACAAGCATTTCGCTACACTCGCATTAACATCTGCTAACCATGTGTATGTGACCAATAACATTTGATTTGGATAGTGACACATTGTGTCCACCATAGGGAAGTAAGTGTTATATAACATAATGAAATATGTCAAAGTAATTCAATATTTCAATATGTGATGATAGTAAATGTAGCACACTCTATTTCTTCAACTTTTAATATCTATATATTTTTTAATGTAACCTTTATTTAACTAGGCAGGTCAGTTAAGAACAAATTCTTATTTACAATGACGGCCTACCCAGGCCAAACCCGGACGACGCTGGGCCAGTTGTGCACTGTCCTATGGGACTCCCAAGCACGGCCGGATGTGATACAGCCTGGAATCAAACCAGGGTCTAGCACTGAGATGCAGTGCCTTAAACTGCTGTGCCACTCGGGAGCCCCTACTTTAACCATGGAGAGAGTTTAAACATCGCCTAAGCAGTATTTAAGCAGGCCCTCTAGACTAGAGGCTCCATAGGGTCTGCAGCAGGCTGAACGTCCAGGCCCTCTAGACTAGAGGCTCCATAGGGTCTGCAGCAGGCTGAACGTCCAGGCCCTCTAGACTAGAGGCCCCATAGGGTCTGCAGCAGGCTGAACGTCCAGGCCCTCTAGACTAGAGGCTCCATAGGGTCTGTGCAGCAGGCTGAACGTCCAGGCCCTCTAGACTAGAGGCTCCATAGGGTCTGCAGCAGGCTGAACGTCCAGGCTCTCTAGACTAGAGGCTCCATAGGGTCTGCAGCAGGCTGAACGTCCAGGCCCTCTAGACTAGAGGCTCCATAGGGTCTGCAGCAGGCTGAACGTCCAGGCTCTCTAGACTAGAGGCTCCATAGGGTCTGCAGCAGGCTGAACGTCCAGGCTCTCTAGACTAGAGGCTCCATAGGGTCTGCAGCAGGCTGAACGCGTCCAGGCTCTCTAGACTAGAGGCTCCATAGGGTCTGCAGCAGGCTGAACGTCCAGGCCCTCTAGACTAGAGGCTCCATAGGGTCTGCAGCAGGCTGAACGTCCAGGCCCTCTAGACTAGAGGCTCCATAGGGTCTGCAGCAGGCTGAACGTTTGACGTCCCTACACTGTGTAATTAACAATGGCTACCAAAGCGAACTAGCTACTTTAATAGACAACATCAACCTTAAAATCCCATCCACAGCTAAGCTAACTATGATGCTATTTGCTAACCCTGTCTGTCTATGTTGTCAGATTTTGGGGACTATTCAGTTAAAGTTTATATTTTCTATTTTATTCAACATAATAGTAATCTTGAGCGATTTCCAGAATCACAATTTAACCCCTGTAATCTCTCCTCCCTTGCTGTAGAATGCGTTACGTGGCCGCTTACCTGTTGGCCTCGCTGGGTGGCAACCCCAGCCCCAGCAGTCAGAACATCAAGGACATCCTGGGCAGCGTAGGCATCGAGGCTGACGACCAGCGCCTGGCTAAGGTTGGGGCACACAGAGACAGCGTGACAGCTGGTTGTAAACCCTCTCTCTCTCTCTGTCTGACGTTGTGTTGCTCCACTGCAGGTCATCAGTGAGCTGATGGGAAAAGACATCAATGAAGTCCTGAACGCAGGTAAATATCTGTCTGGGTCCCTTCCCTGTGGACCCTGGTCAACGGTAGTGCACCGTATAGGGTCCCTTCCGTGTGGACCCTGGTCAACGGTAGTGGACCGTATAGGGTCCCTTCCCTGTGGAAGGGACCCTATACCGTTCTCCGGGGTACAGTTTCCCTGGGTACAGATCTAGGATCGGCTTCCCGTTCTCCGGGGTACAGTTTCCCTGGGTACAGATCTAGGATCGGCTTCCCATTCCCCGGGGGTACAGTTTCCCTAGGTACAGATCTAGGATTAACTTCCCGTTCTCCGGGGTACAGTTTCCCTGGGTACAGATCTAGGATCGGCTTCCCGTTCCCCGGGGGTACAGTTTCCCTAGGTACAGATCTAGGATCGGCTTCCCGTTCCCCGGGGGTACAGTTTCCTTAGGTACAGATCTAGGATCGGCTTCCCATTCTCCAGGGTACAGTTTCCTTAGGTACAGATCTAGGATCGGCTTCCCATTCTCCAGGGTACAGTTTCCCTAGGTACAGATCTAGGATTAGCTTCCCATTCTCTGGGGTACAGTTTCCCTAGGTACACATCTAGGATCAGCTTCCCATTCTCTGGGGTACAGTTTCCCTAGGTACAGATCTAGGATCAGCTTCCCCTCTCCCAATCCTAACCTAAAATGCTAAACTGACCCCAGATCAGCATCTAGGGGCAACTTCTCTGTGTAGCTCTAGTCTAACCCATGTCTGTCTGTCTGTCCGTAGGAATGTCCAAGTTGGCCTCCGTGCCAGTAGGGGGGGCTGTGGCGGTGTCGGCGGCTGGTGGATCTGCTGCTGTTGCTCCTGGGGCCGCTCCTGCCTGTGAGAACCGCTCTCTATTGCATGTTCCTCACTGCCTCTCTCCTCCTCAAAACCCATTGGATGAGAAAGCCAGAGGTCCCTCCTCTCTGACCTTCTCCCATTGGTTTTGAGAAGGAGACGAGGATGTGAGAAAAATGCAATTGAGATTCTCCCTGTATCTGTCTCTCTTGTTTTGGTCTCTCTCTCCCTTTCACCTCTCTCCCTCTTTCATTTCCATTCTCCCTTTTTTCTCCTGAATTTAAATATTTTTCTTACAGCGGAAGAGAAGAAGAAGGAGGAGGAGAAGAAGGAGGAGTCTGAGGAGTCTGATGAAGACATGGGTTTTGGTCTCTTTGATTAGTTTCTGACCTTTTCTACCCTTTAACTAGGAAACAAAGAAACCTTTTATTTTGTTAACTAGAGAACAAAAACATTTTCCTTTGTTAACTAGAGAACAAAGAAACCTTTTATTTTGTTAACTAGAAACCTTTTATTTTGTTAACTAGAGAACAAAGAAACCTTTTATTTTGTTAACTAGAAACCTTTTATTTTGTTAACTAGTGAACGTTTGTTAAAGAAGCAATAACATAAAGTTTGTGAAATAAAGCTGCTGTGTCAATTAAAGGGGCAGTCTGGGATTTCTCTTCATATCCACATTTCAAAGTGTGGCGCCCTGATCAGGGGTGTATTAGTCAGACTCCGTAACGAGCGTAAAGAAATGGAAACCGTTGGACCCGTATTCAAATCAAAATCTTATTGGTCACATACACATATTTAGCAGATGTTTTTTGCGGGTGTAGTGAAATGCTGGTGTTCCTAGCTCCAACAGTGCAGTAATATCTAACGAATCACAACAATACACACACACATCTAAAGGAATGGAATTTAGGATATATAAATATTTGGACAAGCAATGTCAGACTAAGATACAGTAGAATAGAATACAGTATATACATATGAGATGAGTAATGTATAGACTAAGATACAGTAGTATAGAATACAGTATAAACATATGAGATGAGTAATGTATAGACTAAGATACAGTAGTATAGAATACAGTATAAACATATGAGATGAGTAATGTATAGACTAAGATACAGTAGTATAGAATACAGTATAAACATATGAGATGAGTAATGTATAGACTAAGATACAGTAGTATAGAATACAGTATAAACATATGAGATGAGTAATGTATAGACTAAGATACAGTAGTATAGAATACAGTATATACATATGAGATGAGTAATGTATAGACTAAGATACAGTAGTATAGAATACAGTATAAACATATGAGATGAGTAATGTATAGACTAAGATACAGTAGTATAGAATACAGTATAAACATATGAGATGAGTAATGTATAGACTAAGATACAGTAGTATAGAATACAGTATAGACATATGAGATGAGTAATGTATAGACTAAGATACAGTAGTATAGAATACAGTATAGACATATGAGATGAGTAATGTATAGACTAAGATACAGTAGTATAGAATACAGTATAAACATATGAGATGAGTAATGTATAGACTAAGATACAGTAGTATAGAATACAGTATAAACATATGAGATGAGTAATGTATAGACTAAGATACAGTAGTATAGAATACAGTATAGACATATGAGATGAGTAATGTATAGACTAAGATACAGTAGTATAGAATACAGTATAAACATATGAGATGAGTAATGTAAATCTAATCTAATACTATTAGTCACATGCTTCGAATACAACAGGTGTAGACCTTACAGTGAAATGCCGAATACAACAGGTGTAGACCTTACAGTGAAATGCTGAATACAACAGGTGTAGACCTTACAGTGAAATGCTGAATACAACAGGTGTAGACCTCACAGTGAAATGCTGAATACAACAGGTGTAGACCTTACAGTGAAATGCTGAATACAACAGGTGTAGACCTTACAGTGAAATGCTGAATACAACAGGTGTAGACCTTACAGTGAAATGCTGAATACAACAGGTGTAGACCTCACAGTGTAATGCTGAATACAACAGGTGTAGACCTCACAGTGAAATGCTGAATACAACAGGTGTAGACCTTACAGTGAAATGCTGAATACAACAGGTGTAGACCTTACAGTGAAATGCTGAATACAACAGGTGTAGACCTTACAGTGAAATGACGAATACAACAGGTGTAGACCTTACAGTGAAATGCTGAATACAACAGGTGTAGACCTTACAGTGAAATGCTGAATACAACAGGTGTAGACCTCACAGTGTAATGCTGAATACAACAGGTAAAGACCTTACAGTGAAATGCTGAATACAACAGGTGTAGACCTTACAGTGAAATGCTGAATACAACAGGTGTAGACCTCACAGTGTAATGCTGAATACAACAGGTAAAGACCTTACAGTGAAATGCTGAATACAACAGGTGTAGACCTTACAGTGAAATGCTGAATACAACAGGTGTAGACCTCACAGTGAAATGCTGAATACAACAGGTGTAGACCTCACAGTGAAATGCTGAATACAACAGGTGTAGACCTTACAGTGAAATGCTGAATACAACAGGTGTAGACCTTACAGTGAAATGCTGAATACAACAGGTGTAGACCTTACAGTGAAATGCTGAATACAACAGGTGTAGACCTTACAGTGAAATGCTGAATACAACAGGTGTAGACCTCACAGTGTAATGCTGAATACAACAGGTGTAGACCTCACAGTGAAATGCTGAATACAACAGGTGTAGACCTTACAGTGAAATGCTGAATACAACAGGTGTAGACCTTACAGTGAAATGCTGAATACAACAGGTGTAGACCTTACAGTGAAATGCTGAATACAACAGGTGTAGACCTCACAGTGTAATGCTGAATACAACAGGTAAAGACCTTACAGTGAAATGCTGAATACAGCAGGTGTAGACCTTACAGTGAAATGCTGAATACAACAGGTGTAGACCTCACAGTGTAATGCTGAATACAACAGGTGTAGACCTCACAGTGAAATGCTGAATACAACAGGTGTAGACCTTACAGTGAAATGCTGAATACAACAGGTGTAGACCTCACAGTGAAATGCTGAATACAACAGGTGTAGACCTTACAGTGAAATGCTGAATACAACAGGTGTAGACCTCACAGTGTAATGCTGAATACAACAGGTAAAGACCTTACAGTGAAATGCTGAATACAACAGGTGTAGACCTCACAGTGTAATGCTGAATACAACAGGTAAAGACCTTACAGTGAAATGCTGAATACAACAGGTGTAGACCTTACAGTGAAATGCTGAATACAACAGGTGTAGACCTCACAGTGTAATGCTGAATACAACAGGTGTAGACCTCACAGTGAAATGCTGAATACAACAGGTGTAGACCTCACAGTGAAATGCTGAATACAACAGGTGTAGACCTTACAGTGAAATGCTGAATACAACAGGTGTAGACCTTACAGTGAAATGCTGAATACAACAGGTGTAGACCTTACAGTGAAATGACGAATACAACAGGTGTAGACCTTACAGTGAAATGCTGAATACAACAGGTGTAGACCTTACAGTGAAATGCTGAATACAACAGGTGTAGACCTCACAGTGTAATGCTGAATACAACAGGTAAAGACCTTACAGTGAAATGCTGAATACAACAGGTGTAGACCTTACAGTGAAATGCTGAATACAACAGGTGTAGACTCTCACAGTGTAATGCTGAATACAACAGGTAAAGACCTTACAGTGAAATGCTGAATACAACAGGTGTAGACCTTACAGTGAAATGCTGAATACAACAGGTGTAGACCTCACAGTGTAATGCTGAATACAACAGGTGTAGACCTCACAGTGAAATGCTGAATACAACAGGTGTAGACCTTACAGTGAAATGCTGAATACAACAGGTGTAGACCTTACAGTGAAATGCTGAATACAACAGGTGTAGACCTGACAGTGAAATGCTTACTTATAAGCCCTTAACCAACAATGCAGTTAAAAAAAATACGGATAAGAAAAAGAGAAAAGTGTAATTTAATAATGTGAACATTGTGATTTCCAGTATATGTATAAAGGGCAGCAGCCTCTAATGTGCTAGTGATGGCTATTTAACAGTCCGATGACCTTGAGGTAGAAGCTGTTTTTCAGTCTCTCGGTCCCAGCTTTGATGCACCTGTACTGACCTCGTCTAATGGATGATAGCGGAGTGAACAGAGCGTATCGGAGTAGGAGTGGTGATCTAGGATCAGTTGTGTCTTTAAGATCATAATGAATAAGATAGGAGAGCTGATCTAGGATCAGTTATGTCTTTAAGATCATAATGAATGAGAGAGGAGAGCTGATCCTAGATCAGCAGTCTGACACGCTCTCTGAATAATACAGGCTCTAGGCTCTGATAAAACAGAGAGATTAAATGTTTTGCAGCTTTGACGACCTTTGAGCGTCGTTGAGGGTTGATTGAATTAACTAATTGATTGTCTATGATATGCGTTATTGAGGACAGCACACATTCCACCGAGAGACCCGGGTGCTGCTAATCAACATCGATAGCTGTCATCAAACTGTGGTGTATTCATTACGAACCAAACGAACCAAACAGGGAGGGACCTAACTGAATTTGTCCAATAGAAACTGTTTTTTATCGCAAAATGTTTTATCAGTTTGAAGTAAACTGTTTCTGAATGAATTTCTTGTTACCACTCTGCCTGCTAAAACCTCTGATATTCCTTGTTACCTCTCCACCCAGCCCTCTACCTCTCCACCCAGCCCTCTACCTCTCCACCCAGCCCTCTACTTCTCCACCCAGCCCTCTACCTCTCCACCCAGCCCTCTACCTCTCCAGCCATCCCTCTACCTCTCCACCTAGCCCTCTACCTCTCCACCCAGCCCTCTACCTCTCCACCCATCCCTCTACCTCTCCACCCATCCCTCTACCTCTCCACCTAGCCCTCTACCTCTCCACCCAGCCCTCTACCTCTCCACCCAGCCCTCTCCACCCATCCCTCTACCTCTCCACCCAGCCCTCTACCTCTCCACCCAGCCCTCTACCTCTCCACCTAGCCCTCTACCTCTCCACCCAGCCCTCTACCTCTCCACCCATCCCTCTACCTCTCCACCCAGCCCTCTACCTCTCCACCCAGCCCTCTCCACCTAGCCCTCTACCTCTCCACCCAGCCCTCTACTTCTCCACCCAGCCCTCTACCTCTCCACCCAGCCCTCTACCTCTCCACCCAGCCCTCTACCTCTCCACCCAGCCCTCTCCTCCCAGCCCTCTACCTCTCCACCCAGCCCTCTTCCTCTCCTCCCAGCCCTCTACCTCTCCTCCCAGCCCTCTACTTCTCCACCCAGCCCTCTACCTCTCCTCCCAGCCCTCTACCTCTCCACCCAGCCCTCTTCCTCTCCTCCCAGCCCTACCTCTCCTCCTCCCAGCCCTCTACTTCTCCACCCAGCCCTCTACCTCTCCTCCCAGCCCTCTACCTCTCCACCCAGCCCTCTACCTCTCCACCCAGCCCTCTTCCTCTCCACCCAGCCCTCTACCTCTCCACCCAGCCCTCTACCTCTCCACCCAGCCCTCTCCTCCCAGCCCTCTACCTCTCCACCCAGCCCCCACCTCTCCTCCCAGCCCCCACCTCTCCTCCCAGCCCTCTACCTCTCCACCCAGCCCTCTACCTCTCCACCCAGCCCTCTACCTCTCCACCCAGCCCTCTCCACCCAGCCCTCTACCTCTCCAGCCAGCCCTCTACCTCTCCAGCCAGCCCTCTGCCTCCACCCAGCCCTCCACCCAGCCCTCTACCTCTCCACCCAGCCCTCCACCCAGCCCTCTACTTCTCCACCCAGCCCTCTACCTCTCCACCCAGCCCTCTGCCTCTCCACCCAGCCCTCTACCTCTCCACCCAGCCCTCTCTCTCCACCCAGCCCTCTCCTCCCAGCCCTCTCCTCCACCCAGCCCTCTCCTCTCCACCCAGCCCTCCCTCTCCTCCCAGCCCTCTCCTCCCAGCCCTCTACCTCTCCACCCAGCCCTCTTCCTCTCCTCCCAGCCCTCTTCCTCTCCTCCCAGCCCTCTACTTCTCCACCCAGCCCTCTACCTCTCCTCCCAGCCCTCTACCTCTCCACCCAGCCCTCTTCCTCTCCTCCCAGCCCTCTACCTCTCCACCCAGCCCTCTTCCTCTCCTCCCAGCCCTCTACCTCTCCTCCCAGCCCTCTACTTCTCCACCCAGCCCTCTACCTCTCCTCCCAGCCCTCTACCTCTCCAGCCAGCCCTCTACCTCTCCACCCAGCCCTCTTCCTCTCCACCCAGCCCTCTACCTCTCCACCCAGCCCTCTACCTCTCCACCCAGCCCTCTCCTCCCAGCCCTCTACCTCTCCACCCAGCCCTCTACCTCTCCTCCCAGCCCTCTACCTCTCCTCCCAGCCCTCTACCTCTCCACCCAGCCCTCTACCTCTCCAGCCAGCCCTCTACCTCTCCACCCAGCCCTCTACCTCTCCACCCAGCCCTCTACCTCTCCACCCAGCCCTCCACCCAGCCCTCTACTTCTCCACCCAGCCCTCTACCTCTCCACCCAGCCCTCTTCCTCTCCTCCCAGCCCTCTACCTCTCCACCCAGCCCTCTACTTCTCCACCCAGCCCTCTACCTCTCCTCCCAGCCCTCTACTTCTACCCCCCTTCCCCTAGACCCCAAAGTAACCCCTATCCTTCTTCCCCTAGGCCCCAAAACAACCCCTTACCTCTTCCCATGGCGCAACTTAATGAAGTGATGGCTCCACCATAATGCCTCCACCTATCCCCACCTTTCAGATCTACAGACTAGCACACTCAGCCTATCAGAAGGCTAGGTGGAGCCATCACTTACGAACAGTCAATGTCAGACTGATAGTTGATAACAGATGGAGTGTTTTTGTCTATAACCTCTCCTCAGGCTCTGGACAAGGCCTACCACAGTGGATACAGAGACGGCCTTCAGTTCCTACAAACCAGTGGTGGGTCATGATGTCATGTGATTTCTGTATAGATGAGTCTCTTTATGGTGGAAACTCTCTATGGTGGAAACACTCTCTCTCACACTGTCTCTCTCTCTCTCTCTCTCTCTCTCTCTCTCTCTGTCACTCTCTCTTTCTGTCTCTCAATTCAATTTCAATTCAATTTAAGGGCTTTATTGGCATGGGAAACATGTTTACATTGCCAAAGCAAGTGAAATAGATAATAAACAATAGTGAAATAAACAGCATGAAATGAACAGTAAACATTACACTCAGAAGTTCCAAAAAGAATAAAGACATTTCAAATGTCATATTATGTGCAAATAGTTAAAGTACAAAAGGGAAAATAAATAAACATAAATATAAACACAAACGGTGTTTGTTCTTCACTGGTTGCCCTTTTCTTGTGGCAACAGGTCACACATCTTGCTGCTGTGACGGCACACTGTGGTATTTCACCCAGTAGATATGGGAGTTTATCAAAATCGGGTTTGTTTTTGAATTCTTTGTGGGTCTGTGTAATCTGAGGGAAATATGTCTCTAATATGGTCATACATTTGGCAGGAGGTTAGGAAGTGCAGCTCAGTTTCCACCGCATTTTGTGGGCAGTGTGCACATAGCCTGTCTTCTCTTGAGAGCCAGGTCTGCCTACGGTGGCCTTTCTCAATAGTAAGGCTATGCTCACTGAGTCTGTACATAGTCAAAGATTTCCTTAATTTTGGGTCAGTCACAGTGGTCAGGTATTCTGCCACTGTGTACTCTCTGTTTAGGGCCAAATAGCATTCTAGTTTGCTCTGTTTTTTCGTACATTCTTTCCAATGTGTCAAGTAATTATCTTTTTGTTTTCTCATGATTTGGTTGGGTCTATTTGTGTTGCTGTCCTGGGGCTCTGTGGGGTATGTTTGTGTTTGTGAACAGAGCCCCAGGACCAGCTTGCTAAGGGGACTCTTCTCCAGGTTCATCTCTCTGTAGGTGATGGCTTTTTTATGGAAGGTTTGGGAATCGCTTTCTTTTAGGTGGTTGTAGAATTTAACGTCTCTTTTCTGGATTTTGATCATTAGCGGCATTATTTGGTGTTTTATGTTGTACACAGAGGATATTTTTTCAGAATTCTGCCTGCAGTGTCTGTTTGGTGTTTGTCCCATTTTGTGAATTCTTGGTTGGTGAGGGGACCCAAGACATCACAACCATAAAGGGCAATGGCTTCTAAAACAGATTCAAATATTTTAAGCCAGATCCTGATTGTTATGTTGAATTTTATGTTCCTTTTGATGGCATAGAAGGCCCTTCTTGCCTTGTCTCTCAGATCATTCACAGCTTGTGGAAGTTACCTGTGGCACTGATGTTTGGGCCGAGGTATGTATAGTTATTTTGTGTGCACTAGGGCAACGGTGTCTAGGTGGAATTTGTATTTGTGGTCCTGGGAACTGGGCCTTTTTTGGAACACCATTATTTTGGTCTTACTGAGATTTACTGTCAGGGCCCAGGTCTGTATCTTACTGTCAGGGCCCAGGTCTGGCAGAATCTGTACAGAAGATCTAGGTGCTTCTGTAGGACCACCTTGTTTGGGGACAGAAGCACCAGATCAGCAGTAGACATTTGACTTCAGATTCTAGGAGGGTGAGGCCGGGTGCTGCAGACTGTTCTAGTGCCCTCGCCAATTCGTTGATATATTTGTTGAAGAGGGTGGGGCTTAAGCTGCATCCCTGTTTCAACCCACAACTGCACTTGTTGTTTGTGTACATGGATTTTATAATATCGTATGTTTTTCCCAAAACACTTTCCATCAATTTGTATAGCAGACCGTCGTGCCAAATTTAAGTCGAAAGCTTTTTTTTTTTTTAAATCAACAAAGCATGAGAAGACTTTGTTGTGGTTTGTTTGTTTGTCAATTAAGGTGTGCAGGGTGAATACGTGGTCTGTCGTACGATAATTTGGTAATAAGCCAATTTGACATTTGCTCAGTACATTGTTTTCGCTGAGGAAATGTACGAGTCTGCTGTTAATGATAATGCAGAGGATTTTCCCAAGGTTGCTGTTGACGCATATCCCAGGGTAGTTATTGGGGTGATCAGTCCTTGGTTCCAAATATTGGGGAAGATGCCAGAGCTGAGGATGATGTTAAAGAGTTTAAGTATAGCCAATTGGAATTTGTGGTCTGTATATTTTATCATTTCATTTAGGATACCATCAACACAACAGACCTTTTTGGGTTGGAGGGTTTGTATTTTGTCCTGTAGTTCATTCAATGTAATTGAAGAATCCAGTGGGTTCTGGTAGTCTTTAATAGCTGATTCTAAGATGTGTATTTGATCATGTCTATGTTTTTGCTGTTTGTTATATGTTATAGAGTTAAAAACATTGGAGAAGTGGTTTATTTATACATCTCCGTTTTGGATAGATAACTCTTCGTGTTGTTGTTTGTTTAGAGTTTTCCAATTTTCCCAGAAGTGGTTCGATTCTATGGATTCTTCAATGACATTGAGCTGATTTCTGACTTGCTGTTCCTTCTCTTTCCATAGTGTATTTATGTATTGTTTTAGTGTTTCACCATAGTGAAGGCGTAGGCTCAGGTTTTCTGGGTCTCTATTTTTGGATGGACAGGTTCCTCAATTTCTTTCTTATGTTTTTGCATTCTTCATCAAACCATTTCAAATCAAATCAAATTGTATTTGTCACATGCGCGGAATACAACAGGTGTGGACCTTACAGTGAAATGCTTACGTACAAGCCTTTAACCAACAATGCAGTTTTAAGAAAATCCATTAAAAAAATAAGAAATAAGAATAACAAATAATTAAAGAACAGCAGTAAAATAACAATAGCAAGGCTATATACAGGGGATACCGGTACAGAGTCAATGTGGAGACTATATACAGGGGATACCGGTACAGAGTCAATGTGGAGGCTATATACAGGGGGTACCGGTACAGAGTCAATGTGGAGGCTATATACAGGGGGTACCAGTACAGAGTCAATGTGGAGGCTATATACAGGGGTACCAGTACAGAGTCAATGTGGAGGCTATATACAGGGGGTACCAGTACAGAGTCAATGTGGAGGCTATATACAGCGGGTACCGGTACAGAGTCAATGTGGAGGCTATATACAGGGGGTACCAGTACAGAGTCAATGTGGAGGCTATATACAGGGGGTACCGGTACAGAGTCAATGTGGAGGCTATATACAGGTGGTACCGGTACAGAGTCAATGTGGAGGCTATATACAGCGGGTACCGGTACAGAGTCAATGTGGAGGCTATATACAGGGGGTACCTGTACAGAGTCAATGTGGAGGCTATATACAGGGGGTACCGGTACAGAGTCAATGTGGAGGCTATATACAGGGGGTACCTGTACAGAGTCAATGTGGAGACTATATACAGGGGGTACTGCACAGAGTCAATGTGGAGGCTATATACAGGGGTACCTGTACAGAGTCAATGTGGAGACTATATACAGGGGTACTGCACAGAGTCAATGTGGAGGCTATATACAGGGGGTACCGGTACAGAGTCAATGTGGAGGCTATATACAGGGGGTACCGGTACAGAGTCAATGTGGAGGCTATATACAGGGGGTACTGGTACAGAGTCAATGTGGAGGCTATATACAGGGGGTACCGGTACAGAGTCAATGTGGAGGCTATATACAGGGGGTACCAGTACAGAGTCAATGTGGAGACTATATACAGGGGGTACCGGTACAGAGTCAATGTGGAGACTATATACAGGGGGTACCGGTACAGAGTCAATGTGGAGGCTATATACAGGGGGTACTGCACAGAGTCAATGTGGAGACTATATACAGGGGTACCGGTACAGAGTCAATGTGGAGGCTATATACAGGGGCTACCGGTACAGAGTCAATGTGGAGGCTATATACAGGGGGTACTGCACAGAGTCAATGTGGAGACTATATACAGGGGGTACCGGTACAGAGTCAATGTGGAGGCTATATACAGGGGTACCAGTACAGAGTCAATGTGGAGGCTATATACAGGGGGTACTGCACAGAGTCAATGTGGAGACTATATACAGGGGTACTGTACAGAGTCAATGTGGAGGCTATATACAGGGGGTACTGCACAGAGTCAATGTGGAGACTATATACAGGGGGTACCGGTACAGAGTCAATGTGGAGGCTATATACAGGGGGTACCAGTACAGAGTCAATGTGGAGGCTATATACAGGGGGTACCTGCACAGAGTCAATGTGGAGGCTATATACAGGGGTACCTGCACAGAGTCAATGTGGAGGCTATATACAGGGGTACCGGTACAGAGTCAATGTGGAGGCTATATACAGGGGGTACCGGTACAGAGTCAATGTGGAGGCTATATACAGGGGGTACCAGTACAGAGTCAATGTGGAGGCTATATACAGGGGGTGCAAATTAATTACTTAAAATCATACAATGTGATTTTCTGGATTTTTGTTTTAGATTCCATCACTCACAGTTGAAGAGAACCTATGATAAAAATTACAGGCTTCTACATGCTTTGTAAGTGGGAAAACCTGCAAAATCAGCAGTGTATCAAATACTTGTTCTCCCCACTGTATATATATATCATCGTTAATATCAGAGAGTAGCAGCAGCGTAGAAGAGAGAGGGGGGGGCAATGCAAATAGTCTGGGTAGCCATTTGATTAGATGTTCAGGAGTCTGATGGCTTGGGGGTAGAAGCTGTTTAGAAGCCTCTTGGACCTAGACTTTGCGCTCCGGTACCACTTGCCGTGCGGTAGCAGAGAGAACCGTCTATGACGAGGGTGGCTGGAGTCTTTGACAAAGTCTCCTGAGGGGGAATAGGTTTTGTCATGCCCTCTTCACGACTGTCTTGGTGTGCTTGGACCATGTTAGTTTGTTGGTGATGTTGAACTTGAAGCTCTCAACCTGCTCCACTACAGCCCCGTCGATGAGAATGGGGGCGTGCTCGGTCCTCCTTTTCCTGTAGTCCACAATCATCTCCTTTGTCTTGATCACATTGAGGGAGAGGTTGTTGTCCTGGCACCACACGATCAGGTCTCTGATCTCTTCCCTATAGGCTGTCTCATCGTTGCTGGTGATCAGGCCTTGGTGATCAGGCCTGTTGTGTCATCGGCAAATTTAATGATGGTGTTGGAGTCGTTCCTGGCCGTGTAGTCATGAGTGAACAGGGAGTACAGAAGGGGACTGAGCACTCACCCCTGAGGGGCCCCCGTGTTGAGGATCAGCGTGGCGGATGTGTTGTTACCTACCCTCACCACCTGGGGGCGGACCTTCAGGAAGTCCAGGATCCAGTTGCAGAGAGAGGTGTTTAGTCCCAGGGTCCTTAGCTTAGTGATGAGCTTTGAGGGCACTTTGGTGTTGAACACTGAGTTGTAGTCAATGAATAGCATTCTCACATAGGTGTTCCTTTTGTCCAGGTGGGAAAGGGCAGTGTGGAGTGCAATAGAGATTGCATCATCTGTAGATCTGTTGGGGCGGTATGGAAATTGGAGTGGGTCTAGGGTTTCTGGGATAATGGTGTGATGTGAGCCATGATCAGCCTTTCAAAGCACTTCATGGCTACAGATTTGAGTGCTACGGGTCGCTAGTCATTTAGGCAGGTTATCTTATTATTGGGCACAGGGACGATGGTGGTCTGCTTGAAACATGTTGGTATTACAGACTCAGACAGGGAGAGGTTGAAAATGTCAGTGAAAACACTTGCCAGTTGGTCAGCGCATGCTCTGAGTACACGTCCTGGTAATCCGTCTGGCCCTGCGGCCTTGTGAATGTTGACTTGTTTAAAGGTTTTACTCACATCGGCTGTGGAGAGCGTGATCACACTGTCGTCCGGAACAAGTTGATTCTCCCCTTTGTAGTCTATAATAGTTTGCAAGCCCTGCCACATCCGGCGAGCGTCGAAGCCGGTGTAGTATGATTCGATTGTATTGTATTGACGCTTTGCCATATGTCATTGTTAATTTTCTTAGGTTGTCTGTTTGAAATGTTTTGATTTGATAAGGAAGTTGAGGTCAAATATACGGTTCAGGTTTTCTACTACCAAGTTTACACCTTCACTATTACAGTGGAACGTTTTGTCCAGGAAGTTGTCTAGAAGGGATTGCCCCCCGCACCTCTCTGATTCAGAGGGGTTGGGTTAAATGCGGAAGACACATTTCAGTTGAAGGCATTCGGTTGTACAACTGACTAATAATGGTGACTTTGACTTTGATCTATAGCATTTATTAATATTATTCAGTTCCTTTGGCTTTGATGCCTCATGATTGAGTATTGCTCTGTTCCAGTAGACTGTGATTTTGCTGTGATCTGATAGGGGTGTCAGTGGGCTGAATGTGAATTCCCCCGAGAGACTCTGGGTTGAGGTCAGTGATAAAGTAGTCTACAGTACTACTGCCAAGAGATGAGCTATAGGTGTACCTACCATAGGAGTCCATTCAAAGCCTACCATTGACTATGTACCTACCCAGCGTGTGACAGAGCTGCAGGAGTTGTGACCCGTTTTTGTTGGTTATGTTGTCCTAGTTGTGTCTAGGGGGGAATATGGGGGAGGGAATGTTGTCGCCTCCAGGCAGGTGTTTGTCCCCCTGTCCCCCAGCCCCCACCACCCAACCCAGGGGGAAGTTGCCCCTAAACTCTGATCTGGGGTCAGTTTAGCATTTTCCCCACTAAGGTTAGGATTGGGTGAGGGGAAGCTGATCCTAGATCTGTACCTAGGGAAACTGTACCCCGGAGAATGGGAAGCTAATTCTAGATCTGTACCTAGGGAAACTGTACCCCTGAGAATGGGAAGCTAATCCTAGATCTGTACCCAGGGAAACTGTACCCCAGAGAATGGGAAGCTAATCCTAGATCTGTACCTAGGGAAACTGTACCCCAGAGAATGGGAAGCTAATCCTAGATCTGTACCTAGGGAAACTGTACCCCAGAGAATGGGAAGCTAATCCTAGATCTGTACCTAGGGAAACTGTACCCCAGAGAATGGGAAGCTAATCCTAGATCTGTACCTAGGGAAACTGTACCCTGGAGAATGGGAAGCTAATCCTAGATCTGTACCTAGGGAAACTGTACCCCAGAGAATGGGAAGCTAATCCTAGATCTGTACCTAGGGAAACTGTACCCTGGAGAATGGGAAGCTAATCCTAGATCTGTACCTAGGGAAACTGTACCCTGGAGAATGGGAAGCTAATCCTAGATCTGTACCTAGGGAAACTGTACCCCTGAGAATGGGAAGCTGATCCTAGATCTGTACCTAGGGAAACTGTACCCCTGAGAATGGGAAGCTGATCCTAGATCTGTACCTAGGGAAACTGTACCCCTGAGAATGGGAAGCTGATCCTAGATCTGTACCTAGGGAAACTGTACCCCTGAGAATGGGAAGCTGATCCTAGATCTGTACCTAGGGAAACTTCAACATACTCACTGCGTAATGGGAAGGTTAATCCTCACCCAATCTGTACCTAGGGAAAACTTCATCTCTGAGAACATCTTCACCTGAGAGCTTTGAGACACCAGCGTGAACTCCAACATTACCTAACATAACCAACCTAACCTAACTAACCTCACCTAACCCAACATAACCCCAACTCTCACCTCACCCAACATAACCTAACATAACCTAACTCAACATAACCTAACCTCACCTAACTCCAACATAACCTAACATAACCTAACTCCAACATAACCTAACCTCACCTAACCCAACATAACCTAACATAACCTAACTCAACATAACCTAACCTCACCTAACCCAACATAACCTAACCTCACCTAACCCAACATAACCTAACCTCACCTAACCCAACATAACCTAACCTCACCCTAAATTTGGGTCATAACCTAACCTCACCTAACCCAACATAATTTAATTTTCACTCTAACCCAACATAATTTAACCTCACCTAATTTAATATAATTCTAATTTTTACTTAACCCAATGATAATTTAACCTCTTACTTTAATTTCCAATATAATTTAATTACTAACCCAATTCTAATATAATTCCCTAATCTTCACTTAATCTCCAATATAATTCTAATTTCATACTTAATCTCTAATGATAATTCTAATTCTTACTTAACTCTAATATAATTCTAACTTTCACTTAATTTAATATAATTCTAATTTCAATGTGAATTTAATTTAATATAATTCTAATTTTACTTAATTTAATATAATTTAACTCCTAATATAATTCTAATTTTTTACTTAATTTAATATAATTTAATGTGAATTTAATTTAATTTTACTTAATTTAATGAATTTAATATAATTTAATTTAATATAATTTAATTTACTTAATTTAATGTGAATTTAATGTGAATTTAATTCTAATTTTTACTTAATTTAATTGTGAATTTAATATAATTCTAATTTAATATAATTTAATTTCACTTAATTTAATGTGAATTTAACTCCCTTTACTTAATTTAATGGGAATTTAATTGAATTTAACTTAATATAATTTAAATTTAATGAATTTAACAATATAATTCTAATTTAACGTGAATTTTCTAATTCTAATATAACTTTAATTTAACGTGAATTTAACTTAATGTGAATTTAATATAATTTAATTCTAATGAATTTAATTTAATATAATTCTAATTCCATGTCAGAATTTAACTTAATGTGAATTTAATATAATTTAATTTTTAATATAATTTAATTCTAATATAATTCTAATTCTTAATGAATTTAATATAATTCTAATTTAATGTGAATTTAATTCTAATATAATTCTAATTTAATCGTGAATTTCTAATTTAATGTGAATCAACTTAACGAATTTAATATAATTTAATCTCTAATATAACTTAATTTACTTAATTTAACAGAATTTAATTTAATCGTGAATTCTAATTTAATCGTGGAATTTAATTTAATGTGAATTTAATTAATGTAACGAATTTAATATAATTTAACTTAAATATAATTCTAATTTACTTAATTTAACGAATTTAATTTAATTGTGAATTTAATTTAATGTGAATTTAATTTAATGTGAATTTAATTTCAATTGTGAATTTAATTTTAATGTAATTTAAATATAATTTAAATCTAATATAATTTAATTTTACTTAATTTAATGTAATTTAATTTGTAATGTGAATTTAATTTTAATGAATTTAATATAATTCTAATATAATTCTAATCTCCAATATAATCTTAACTTTACTTAATTTAAATATAATTTAACTTTACTTAATTTAATCGTAGAATTTAATTTAACGAATTTAATATAATTCTAATTCCAATATAATTTAATTCACTTAATTTAATGAATTTAATGTGGAATTTAATTCTAATTTCTTTACTTAATTTAATTGAATTTAATTTAACAGTAATTTAATTTAATGATGAATTTAATTAATCGTGAATTTACCTCATTTCAATTGTAATTTAATTTAATGTGAATTTTAATTTAATGTGAATTTAATTTAACGAATTTAATATAATTTAATCTCTAATATAATTCTAATTTCACTTTAATTTAATGTGAATTTAATCTCATAATGTGAATTTAATTTAATGTGAATGTAATATAATTCTAATTCCAATATAATTTAATTTTTACTTAATTCTAATATAATTCTAATTCATTTAATTCTCATTAATGAATTTAATGTGAATTTAATTCTAATTCTCTTACTTAATTTAATATAATTCTATTTTTTACTTAATTTAATGTGAATTTAATTTAATTGAATTTAATTTAATGAATTTAATATAATTTAATAATATAATTCTAATTCTAATATAATTTAATTTTACTTAATTGAATTTAATTCTAATTCTCTTTACTTAATTTAATGTGAATTTAATATAATTTAATATAATTTAATTTAATATAATTTAATATAATTTAAATTCTAATATAATTTAATATAATTCTAACTCCTAATAGAACTAACCCTTTACTTAATTTAATATAATTTAATCTCTCACCTTTAATTTAACGTGAATTTAACTCTAATGTGAATTTAATATAATTTAATCCCTAACATAACCTAACTCCTCACCTAACTCAACGTGAACCTAACGTGAATTTAATCCTAACCTCACCTAACTCTGTAACGTAACCTAACTCAACGCAACTCCAACATAACCTAACCTTACTCAATATAATCACTAACCCAACATAACCTAACCCATAACATAACCTAACATAACCTAACCCAACATAATCTAACCTCTTTACCTAACCCAACATAACCTAACCTCACCTAACCCAACATAACCTAACCTCACCTAACTCAACGTAACCTAACTCAACGTAACCTAACATAACCTAACCCAACATAACCTAACCTCACCTAACTCAACGTAACCTAACCCAACGTAACCTAACCTAACCTCACCTAACTCAACGTAACCTAACTCAACGTAACCTAACATAACCTAACCTTACTCAACATAACCTAACCCAACATAACCTAACATAACATAACCTAACCTTACTCAACATAACCTAACCCAACATAACCTAACCTCACCTAACTCAACGTAACCTCCAACATAACCTAACTCAACATAACCTAACATAACCTCACCTAACTCAACATAACCTAACTCAACATAACCTAACCTAATCTAGGATCAGCTGCTGCTCTCAGGGCTCCCCTTACTACCACTAATACCTGGTCTAGGATCAGCTACTGCTCTCAGGGGCTCCCCCTACTACCACTAATACCTGATCTAGGATCAGCTGCTGATCCTACTACCACTAATACCTGATCTAGGATCAGCTGCTGCAGGTATCTTCACAGCACCAGTGAGAAGAGTCTACTACTTCAGATTCACTGCCTTTGACTATCACACTGCCAATTACGTGGGAATACGCCAGCACCACAATGACAAGAAGGTTGTATAGTACTCTGAATTAATTGACCCATGGGTGTAATGCTATGTCTCTAGTACTGGAGAAGGAGCTGTAGTCTACATATGTCTCCCCTCAGGCAGAGGGCTCTAGAAGGAGCTGTGGTCTACACACGTCTCCCCTCAGGCAGAGGGCTCTAGAAGGAGCTGTGGTCTACACGCGTCTCCCCTCAGGCAGAGGGCTCTAGAAGGGGCTGTGGTCTACATACGTCTCCCCTCAGGCAGAGGGCTCTAGAAGGGGCTGTGGTCTACACACGTCTCCCCTCAGGCAGAGGGCTCTAGAAGGGGCTGTGGTCTACATATGTCTCCCCTCAGGCAGAGGGCTCTAGAAGGAGCTGTGGTCTACACGCGTCTCCCCTCAGGCAGAGGGCTCTAGAAGGGGCTGTGGTCTACATACGTCTCCCCTCAGGCAGAGGGCTCTAGAAGGGGCTGTGGTCTACATACGTCTCCCCTCAGGCAGAGGGCTCTAGAAGGAGCTGTGGTCTACACGCGTCTCCCCTCAGGCAGAGGGCTCTAGAAGGAGCTGTGGTCTACACGCGTCTCCCCTCAGGCAGAGGGCTCTAGAAGGGGCTGTGGTCTACATATGTCTCCCCTCAGGCAGAGGGCTCTAGAAGGAGCTGTGGTCTACATGCGTCTCCCCTCAGGCAGAGGGCTCTATTGTACTACTGTAATGAAAGTACCTTCAATGGCTTCCTGCTCTTCCCTGTGTGAGGGGAGCAGACTACTCTCTTCTCTGTGTGAGGGGAGCAGACTACTCTCTTCCCTGTGTGAGGGGAGCAGACTACTCTCTTCTCTGTGTGAGGGGAGCAGACTACTCTCTTCTCTGTGTGAGGGGAGCAGACTACTCTTCTCTGTGTGAGGGGAGCAGACTACTCTCTTCTCTGTGTGAGGGCAGCAGACTACTCTCTTCCCTGTGTGAGGGGAGCAGACTACTCTCTTCTCTGTGTGAGGGGAGCAGACTACTCTCTTCCCTGTGTGAGGGGAGCAGACTACTCTCTTCTCTGTGTGAGGGGAGCAGACTACTCTTCTCTGTGTGAGGGGAGCAGACTACTCTCTTCTCTGTGTGAGGGCAGCAGACTACTCTCTTCCCTGTGTGAGGGGAGCAGACTACTCTCTTCTCTGTGTGAGGGGAGCAGACTACTCTCTTCCCTGTGTGAGGGGAGCAGACTACTCTCTTCTCTGTGTGAGGGGAGCAGACTACTCTTCTCTGTGTGAGGGGAGCAGACTACTCTCTTCCCTGTGTGAGGGGAGCAGACTACTCTCTTCTCTGTGTGAGGGCAGCAGACTACTCTCTTCTCTGTGTGAGGGGAGCAGACTACTCTCTTCTCTGTGTGAGGGGAGCAGACTACTCTCTTCTCTGTGTGAGGGGAGCAGACTACTCTCTTCTCTGTGTGAGGGGAGCAGACTACTCTCTTCTCTGTGTGAGGGGAGCAGACTACTCTCTTCCCTGTGTGAGGGGAGCAGACTACTCTCTTTGTGTGAGTAGAGCAGACTACTCTCTTCTCTGTGTGAGGGGAGCAGACTACTCTCTTCCCTGTGTGAGGGGAGCAGACTACTCTCTTCTCTGTGTGAGTAGAGCAGACTACTCTCTTCTCTGTGTGAGGGCAGCAGACTACTCTCTTCCCTGTGTGAGGGGAGCAGACTACTCTCTTCTCTGTGTGAGGGGAGCAGACTACTCTCTTCCCTGTGTGAGGGGAGCAGACTACTCTCTTCTCTGTGTGAGGGGAGCAGACTACTCTTCTCTGTGTGAGGGGAGCAGACTACTCTCTTCCCTGTGTGAGGGGAGCAGACTACTCTCTTTGTGTGAGGGGAGCAGACTACTCTCTTCTCTGTGTGAGGGGAGCAGACTACTCTCTTTAATATTATGAAATATGAGTAGTGAAATAATAACATTGGTATTATGAAATAATAGATATGATTGTGATTAATATGAATATATTTAATATTATTATTATTATTATGACTATGATTATGATTATGCATATAATTATGATTATTATGATTATGAATATAATTATGATTAATATTATGAATATTATGATGATGATGTTGATATTATTATTGATAATGATGATTATGATTGATGATAATATTATGATTACGATTAGTATTATGTCGATTATATTATTATCATTATAATATAATGATTATTCTATCGTTATGATTATTCTATTAATATGATGATGATTATTTTGGTGATTATGAGTATTATTTTGATTAGGATTATCTTTTTGCTGAATGGATAACAGTTTGCACTTTTAAATACAATAAAGGTTACGCTTTAATCAACTAAATATATTTATAATTATATATATAACTATATATATATATATATATTTGTGTGTGTGTGTGTTTGCTATTGCACTTTTGAAAACAATTAATGTTCTGTTTCATGTGTTACATTTGTTTCTTCTAAACGAATCACCAATGTAAATGTATTTACAGTTGTGCTTTTTAATACCATATTACATATTCAATATTACAATACATATTAAAGGTTGTTTCTATTGTCTTGCCCTCTCTCTAGTGAAGAGTTTTACATCGTCAAGGTAACAGCTGATGACAATTAAGAATGAATGGACCAGTCATCATTTTGCTGGTGCTCCTAACTTTTGTCTGGTGCTCCTACATTTTGTCTGGTGCTCCTACATTTTGTCTGGTGCTCCTAACTTTTGTCTGGTGCTCCTAACCTTTTAAAGTTAGGAGCACCATTGCTACCAATGAAACATTTTAATTTAGAGCCCTGAGTGTCAGTGACATAAAATGATACGGTAGAACATTAATAAAAATATAATATTTTCTTCTTGGAAAACACATTCATGTATGTGATCCCTGTGGAAATTGAAGCCACAACCTTAGTGTCAGTACTGCCCTGCTCTAGTCCAGATGAACCACATTTTACATATACACACACAGGCAAGCATGCTGTGTTAGTGAGTCTGTGATGTTTGTGTTAGTGAGTGAGTGAGTGTGTTAGTGTGTGTTAGTGAGTGAGTGAGTGAGTGTGTTAGTGTGTGTGTGTTAGTGAGTGAGTGAGTGTGTTTGTGTGTGTGTGTTAGTGAGTGAGTCTGTGTGTTAGTGTGTGTGTGTTAGTGAGTGAGTGTGTTTGTGTGTTAGTGAGTGAGTGAGTGAGTGAGTGAGTGTGTTAGTGTGTGTGTGTTAGTGAGTGAGTGAGTGAGTGTGTTAGTGTGTGTGTGTTAGTGAGTGAGTGAGTGTGTTTGTGTGTGTGTGTTAGTGAGTGAGTGAGTGTGTTTGTGTGTGTGTGTTAGTGAGTGAGTCTGTGTGTTAGTGTGTGTGTGTTAGTGAGTGAGTGTGTTTGTGTGTTAGTGAGTCTGTGTCTGTGATGTTTGTGTTAGTGGGTGTGTGTGTGTTAGTGAGTGAGTGAGTCTGTGTGTTAGTGTGTGTGTGTTAGTGAGTGAGTGTGTTAGTGTGTGTGTGTTAGTGAGTGAGTGTGTTAGTGTGTGTGTGTTAGTGAGTGAGTGTGTTAGTGTGTGTGTTAGTGAGTGAGTGTGTTAGTGTGTGTGTGTTAGTGAGTGAGTGTGTTAGTGTGTGTGTGTTAGTGAGTGTGTGTGTTAGTGTGTGTGTTAGTGAGTGAGTGTGTTAGTGTGTGTGTGTGTGTGTTAGTGAGTGTATGTGTCACTACCGTCATGACGCTGGGATTTAGGGGATTCCTGTCAAACTGTTAAAGATGCATGAGGACCTTTAACGAGCCACTATGATGGAAAGTTCCATTCTGCTGCCCCGACGACAGAGACAGAAGGGGGAGAGTTCCATACTGCTGCCCCGACGACAGAGACAGAAGGGGGAGAGTTCCATACTGCTGCCCCGACGACAGAGACAGAAGGGGGAGAGTTCCATACTGCTGCCCGGCGACAGAGACAGAAGGGGAGAGTTCCATACTGCTGCCCGGCGACAGAGACAGAAGGGGAGAGTTACATACTGCTGCCCGGCGACAGAGACAGAAGGGGAGAGTTACATACTGCTGCCACCGACGACAGAGACAGAAGGGGGAGAGTTACATACTGCTGCCCCGACGACAGAGACAGAAGGGGGAGAGTTACATACTGCTGCCCCGACGACAGAGACAGAAGGGGGAGAGTTACATACTGCTGCCCCGACGACAGAGACAGAAGGGGGAGAGTTACATACTGCTGCCCGGCGACAGAGACAGAAGGGGAGAGTTACATACTGCTGCCCGGCGACAGAGACAGAAGGGGAGAGTTCCATACTGCTGCCCGGCGACAGAGACAGAAGGGTGAGAGTTCCATACTGCTGCCCGGCGACAGAGACAGAAGGGGGAGAGTTACATACTGCTGCCCCGACGACAGAGACAGAAGGGGGAGAGTTACATACTGCTGCCCCGACGACAGAGACAGAAGGGGGAGAGTTACATACTGCTGCCCCGACGACAGAGACAGAAGGGGGAGAGTTCCATTCTGCTGCCCCGACGACAGAGACAGAAGGGGGAGAGTTACATACTGCTGCCCCGACGACAGAGACAGAAAGGGAAGAGTTCCATATACTGCTGCCCCGACGACAGAGACAGAAGGGGGAGAGTTCCATACTGCTGCCCCGACGACAGAGACAGAAGGGGGAGAGTTCCATACTGCTGCCCCGACGACAGAGACAGAAGGGGGAGAGTTACATACTGCTGCCCTGACGACAGAGACAGAAGGCGGAGAGTTACATACTGCTGCCCCGACGAGAGAGAGAGACACAGTATTGCACTATATAGGGAATGTAGTCCTTTACTCCCCTGGTAGTAGTGCACTATATAGGGAATGTAATCTATTACTCCCCTGGTAGTAGTGCACTATATAGGTAATGTAATCTATTACTCCCCTGGTAGTAGTGCACTATATAGGGAATGTAATCTATTACTCCCCTGGTAGTAGTGCACTATATAGGGAATGTAATCTATTACTCCCCTGGTAGTAGTGCACTATATAGGGAATGTAATCTATTACTCCCCTGGTAGTAGTGCACTATATAGGGAATGTAATCTATTACTCCCCTGGTAGTAGTGCACTATATAGGGAATGTAGTCCTTTACTCCCCTGGTAGTAGTGCACTATATAGGGAATGTAATCTATTACTCCCCTGGTAGTAGTGTACTATATAGGGAATGTAATCTATTACTCCCCTGGTAGTAGTGCACTATATAGGGAATGTAATCTATTACTCCCCTGGTAGTAGTGCACTATATAGGGAATGTAATCTATTACTCCCCTGGTAGTAGTGCACTATATAGGGAATGTAATCTATTACTCCCCTGGTAGTAGTGCACTATATAGGGAATGTAATCTATTACTCCCCTGGTAGTAGTGCACTATATAGGTAATGTAATCTATTACTCCCCTGGTAGTAGTGCACTATATAGGGAATGTAATCTATTACTCCCCTGGTAGTAGTGTACTATATAGGGAATGTAATCTATTACTCCCCTGGTAGTAGTGCACTATATAGGGAATGTAATCTATTACTCCCCTGGTAGTAGTGCACTATATAGGGAATGTAATCTATTACTCCCCTGGTAGTAGTGCACTATATAGGGAATGTAATCTATTACTCCCCTGGTAGTAGTGTACTATATAGGGAATGTAATCTATTACTCCCCTGGTAGTAGTGCACTATATAGGGAATGTAATCTATTACTCCCTGGTAGTAGTGCACTATATAGGGAATGTAATCTATTACTCCTGGTAGTAGTGCACTATATAGGGAATGTAATCTATTACTCCTGGTAGTAGTGCACTATATAGGAATGTAATCTATTACTCCCTGGTAGTAGTGCACTATATAGGGAATGTAATCTATTACTCCCTGGTAGTAGTGCACTATATAGGGAATGTAATCTATTACTCCCTGGTAGTAGTGCACTATATAGGGAATGTAATCTATTACTCCCTGGTAGTAGTGCACTATATAGGGAATGTAATCTATTACTCCTGGTAGTAGTGCACTATATAGGGAATGTAATCTATTACTCCCCTGGTAGTAGTGTACTATATAGGGAATGTAATCTATTACTCCCCTGGTAGTAGTGTACTATATAGGGAATGTAATCTATTACTCCCCTGGTAGTAGTGTACTATATAGGGAATGTAATCTATTACTCCCCTGGTAGTAGTGCACTATATAGGGAATGTAATCTATTACTCCCCTGGTAGTAGTGTACTATATAGGAATGTAATCTATTACTCCTGGTAGTAGTGTACTATATAGGGAATGTAATCTATTACTCCCTGGTAGTAGTGTACTATATAGGGAATGTAATCTATTACTCCCTGGTAGTAGTGTACTATATAGGGAATGTAATCTATTACTCCCTGGTAGTAGTGTACTATATAGGGAATGTAATCTATTACTCCCTGGTAGTAGTGTACTATATAGGGAATGTAATCTATTACTCCTGGTAGTAGTGTACTATATAGGGAATGTAATCTATTACTCCCTGGTAGTAGTGTACTATATAGGGAATGTAATCTATTACTCCTGGTAGTAGTGTACTATATAGGGAATGTAATCTATTACTCCTGGTAGTAGTGTACTATATAGGGAATGTAATCTATTACTCCCTGGTAGTAGTGCACTATATAGGGAATGTAATCTATTACTCCCTGGTAGTAGTGCACTATATAGGGAATGTAATCTATTACTCCTGGTAGTAGTGTACTATATAGGGAATGTAATCTATTACTCCCTGGTAGTAGTGCACTATATAGGTAATGTAATCTATTACTCCCTGGTAGTAGTGCACTATATAGGAATGTAATCTAATCTATGTAACTCCCTGGTAGTAGTACTATATAGGGAATGTAATCATTACTCCTGGTAGTAGTGCACTATATAGGGAATGTAATCTATTACTCCTGGTAGTAGTGCACTATATAGGAATGTAATCCGACTTACTCCTGTAGTAGTGCACTATATATGGGAATGTAATCTATTACTCCTGGTAGTAGTGCACTATATAGGGAATGTAATCTATTACTCCCTGGTAGTAGTGTACTATATAGGGAATGTAATCTATTACTCCCTGGTAGGTAGTGCACTATATAGGGAATGTAATCTATTACTCCCCTGGTAGTAGTGTGTACTATATAGGGAATGTAATCTATTACTCCTGGTAGTAGTGTACCACTATAGGGAATGTAATCTATTACTCCCCTGTAGTAGTGCACTATATAGGGAATGTAATCTATTACTTCTGGTAGTAGTGCACCTAATATAGGAGAATGTAATCTATTACTTCCTGGTAGTAGTGCACTATATAGAGAATGTAATCATATACTCCTTCTGGTAGTAGTGCACTATATAGGGAATGTAATCTATTACTCCTGGTAGTAGTGCACTATAGGAATGTAATCTATTACTCCCTGGTAGTAGTAGTGCACATAATTATATATGTAATCTATTACTCCCCTGGTAGTAGTGCACTATATAGGAATGTAGTCCTAGTAGGTACTATATAGAATGTAATCTATTACTCTCTGGTAGTAGTGTACTATATAGGAATGTAATCCGTACTATAGTAGGGAATGTACTACTCTGGTATAGGCACCATATAGAATGTAATCTATTACTGGTAGTAGTCTATATAGGGAATGTCCTTACTCCCTCATAGTAGTAGTGTTGCACTATATAGCACTATATAGGAATGTAATCTATTACTCCCCTGGTAGTAGTGTACTATATAGGGAATGTAATCTATTACTCCCCTGGTAGTAGTGTACTATATAGGGAATGTAATCTATTACTCCCCTGGTAGTAGTGTACTATATAGGGAATGTAATCCATTAATGTTAATTTATTAATGTTCTACAGATATAGATTCTTCATCTAATACATAATCACATGTATATAATTATCAAAATGCACAAATAAACGTATCAACAAATACATACGCAATCCAGACAGTCTACCGTACTATAGTTATGATATTAGTTTAAATGATCTGAATGTTCACCTATTCACCTAAAACAAATGTATTTTATACGGTAGTAGTACAACACAGTCACTATTTGCACTGAGGAGGTAAAAGTTGTTTATGATAAAATATACAAAAAACGAAGAATCATCGCGAAGAAAAGCAACACACGACTCCGCGCTTACCTAACACTTCTTCTCACTTAAAATGTTATTTTTCCCGACCATCTTTATTTGACAGTAAAGGGCAGGTATCTTCCCACAGAGGGGACTTTATGTCTTTCTCCCCGAGGACAGGAGAGTCTTTCTCTGTCTCAGTCGCTATCTTCCATAATGGACAGGTCACTCTGTGTCTGTCTGTCTGTCCCACATTGTCTCTTCTACAGTGTTAGAATAGACAATACCAGAATATGTATCTCTGTAGAAAGATCAGTCAGTCTCCATAATGTCTCTGTCCCAGTCTGTCTCGTCCAGTCAGTCTCCATGTCTCAGAGGCCAGTGAGCTAGTTTCTCTGCCAGGTCCCGTTGGTCTTGTTCAGTGAGGTACTACTTCCATGTTTACTCTCTCCTGAGGCCTTTATGGCCAGCTCTACTGCGTCCGCCATCGGCTGCTTGTCTTCTTGCTCCGTCTCCCGGTGGTAGAAGTAGTTGAAGTTGGAACGATGACAGGGACGGGAAGGGCGATGGTCAACACGCCAGCGATAGCGCAGAGCGTCCCCACCATCTTTCCCCCCATGGTGATCGGGCACATGTCGCCATAGCCCACTGTAGTCATGGTGACCACTGCCCACCAGAATCCGTCGGGGATGCTGACGAACTGCGTGCTGGGCTCGTCCACCTCGGCGAAGTAGATGGCGCTGGAGAAGAGGATAACTCCGATGAAGAGGAAGAAGATGAGCAGGCCCAGCTCCCGCATGCTGGCCTTCAGTGTCTGGCCCAGGATCTGGAGCCCCTTGGAGTGTCTGGACAGCTTGAAGATCCTGAACACCCTGACCAGACGGATGATGCGAAGGATCGCCAAGGACATGTTCTGGCTGGAGTTCTGGTCCGGGGGTAGTGACCAGCTCCGTTACCAAGGTGATGAAGTACGGGATGATGGAGACAATGTCAATGATGTTCATGAGGTTGTGGAAGAAGTCACTCTTGGAGGGACAGACCACGAAGCGCACAACCAGCTCGAAGAAGAACCAGACAATGCAGGCCGTCTCGATGATGAAGAACGGGTCGGAGAACGTGGAGGTGATGGTTTTTGGAGTGGCCGAGGGCGGGGACAAGGTCCCGAGGCCGCACAGCGATTGGTTCCCATTGAAAGGCATCAGCTGCGTGACGGTGGTGGGTAGGACGGGGTCCAGGGAGTTATCCCGGAACTCTGGCAGCGTCTCCAGGCAGAATATGATGATGGAGATAACGATGACAAACACGGAGACCAGCGCCACGCCGCGCGCCGCGTTGGAACTCTCGGGGTACTCGAACAGCAGCCAGAACTGGTGGTACATCTCATTGGTCGGGAGAGGGATCTCCACTTCCTTGATGAAGCCCTCGTCCTCTCTGAACTGCTCCATGGCCTCACTCCCCAGCTCATAGAACACGATCTCATCAGCAAACACATCCAGCGGAACGTTGGCCGGCCGACGGATCTTCCCTCCTGACTGGTAGTAGTATAGGATACCATCGAAGCTGGGCCGGTTCCGGTCTAAAAAATACTCATTCCTCATGGGGTCAAAGTAGTCCATCCTCTTCATAGGGTCCCCCAGAAGGCTCTCAGGGAACTGGTAGAGGGTTTTGAGCTGCGTCTCGAAGCGTAGCCCGGCGATGTTGATGGTGACCTTCTGGTTTCCGTCGTCTAGCCCTCTCTTGTCCACAAACACATCCTCACAGCACTCCTTTGCCAGCCGGCTGAAGATGGTCTCACTCTGCGTCTGGGTCTCACTATTAAGCAACATCTGCCAGTTGGTGATGATGCTGGCACAGCTAGGGCGCCCCCTCCTGCTGTGGGCTGGCATGAGGGGCGACTGAGGCACGCCCAAATTATTGGGGGACAGGGACGGGCAGGGGGAGGTGTGCCAAATGTGGGGGTTGTGTGAGGAGGGGCGGTGAGGCTGGGGGGTGTAGGTGTGGTTGGGCAGGGGGGAGAGGATGTGGTGGAAGGTGGGGAAGGAGCGTTGTTCGGGGGTCATGTCGACCGTCAGGGCTGCGGTCTCATCAGGGTAATCTGGGTTGTCCAGCTCATTTTCCAGGCTGCTGTCGATGTCGTCCAGACTCTCAAAGTCCACCATAGCCACCTCCATGGTTTCTGCTGCTGCAGCTGTTCACCACAGTCCCAGACCCAGGTCCCTAACAAAGACCCTCAGCCTGAGGCACAGGAAATCCAGTTGAGGAGATCCAGGTGAGGAGATCCAGGGAGGGTGGCAGACTTCAGCCCCAGGCCTGCCTGTATGGCCAGAGAGAGAGGCTGTCCTCAGACTCTGAGGCCCAGAGAGACAGATGGAGGCAGTCTTCAGGGTGACAGCAGTCAACAGATGGTTCCTCACCTCTGTCCTCAGACTCTAAGGCCCAGAGAGAGAGACTGTCCTCAGACTCTGAGGCCCAGAGAGACAGATGGAGGCAGTCTTCAGGGTGACAGGCTCTCCAGCAGTCAACAGATGGTTCCTCACCTCTGCTACACCCTCTCCTTCTCAAACCTGCAGCTGGGGACCAGGAGAGTTAAAGAGAGAGAGATGATTATTTTTATGATTATTGTTATTTTTATTGTTATACATTTTTTTTTACTGTTGATGTCGTTTTTTTGTTTTTCTCAGTTTTGTATATATACAGTTGTAGTCGGAAGTTCACATATACTTTGGTTGAAGTCATTAAAACTAGTTTTTCAATCACTCCAAAAAAGACAGATTATTTCACTTATATTCCACCGTATCACATTTCCAGTGGGTCAGAAGTTTACATACACTAAGTTGACTTGTGGAGGTCTACAATCTTTTTCTGAGGTCTTGGCTGATTTCATTTGTTTTTCCAATGATGTCAAGCAAAGAGGCACTGAGTTTGAAGGTCGGCCTTGAAATACATCCACAGGTACACCTCCAATTGACTCAAATGATGTCAATTAGCCTATCAGAAGCTTCTAAAGCCATGATGTCATTTTCTGGAATTTTCCAAGCTGTTCAAAGGCACAGTCCACTTAGTGTATGTAAACTTCTGACCCACTGGAATTGTGAAACAGTGAATTCTAAGTGAAATAATCTGTCTGTAAACAATTGTTGGAAAGATTACTTGTGTCATGCACAAAGTAGATGTCCTAACCGACTTGCCTAAACTATAGTTTGTTAACAAGACATTTGTGGAGTGGTTGAAAAAACGAGTTTCAATGACTGCAATGTAAACTTCTGACTTCAACTGTATATATATATACACAGCATTGGGTTAGAGAGTGGCATGACAGTCCTGCTATCCGCACCAGCTGCTTTAGGCTGGCTCTGCTTTCAACTGCTTGACACTGACAGCCTGATGCCTTACACACAGTCACCTGCTCCTTCCTCCTGTTCACTTGCTATGCATCTGACCTGGTTAGAACAACAGGGCTATTGGGTCTCAGCATGGGAGTTGTGCTTTATTCCCTGACACATAGGATGCCCTGCCTGCTCCAGAACAGCACACCACACACACACACACACACACACACACACACACACACACACACACACACACACACACACACACACACACACACACACACACACACACACACACACACACACACACACACACACACACACACACACACACACACAGGTGCAAAAATCCGAAACACAAAGAAAAGGTGTCTAATCAGTTTGTGTTAAATGAGAGAGAGACCCTTTCACACTGATAATGTCAATAAATAGAAACACAATATTGAGTGTGTGTGTGCTATCCCCCGCAAATGTTTAATTAAAGACTCCAGAGATGATTCACCACCCGATATAATGGAGAGAGAGACAGAGAGAAACTGAGAGAGAGAGAGAGAGAGACAGAGAGACAGAGAGACAGAGAGACAGAGAGAGAGAGAGAGAGAGAGAGAGAGAGAGAGAGAGAGAGAGAGAGAGAGAGAGAGAGAGAGAGAGAGAGAGAAGGGCAACCAGTGCAGAAAAAACACCATTGTAAATACAACCCATATTTATGTTTATTTATTTTCCCCTTTGTACATATATATAGAGAGAGAAAGAGAGAGAGAGAGAGATGGATAATTGGGGGGAAATGAAGACAGGATAATTGTAGAGAGAAAAAGAATGGGAGCAGGGAGGAATGAGAGAAAGAACAAAGGCTTATGAGGGGTGGAAATGCGTGTGAGAGAGAGGGTTGAGGGAGAAGGAGAAGAAAAGGGATGAAGAGGTGACAACACATTAATGAGTGCCACTTTCCATAGTGTTGGCTGCATCGTGTTATGGGTATGCTTGCAATCGTTAAGGACTGGGGAGTTTTTCAAGATAAAAAAGAAACGGAGCTAAGCAGAGGAGCTAAGCAGAGGCAAAATCCTAGAGGAAAACCTGGTTCAGTCTGCTTTTTACCAGACACTGGGAGATTCATTCACCTTTCAGCAGGATAATAACCTAAAACATAAGGTCAAATCTACACTGGAGTTGACGAGTTACAGTTTTGACTTAAATCTACTTGAAAATCTATGGGAAGACCAGAAAATGGTTGTCTAGCAATGATCAACAAGCAATTTGACAGAGTTTGAAGAATTTCAAAAAAGAATAATGGGCAAATGTTGCACAATCCAGGTGTGGAAAGCTCTTAGAGACTCACCCAAAAAGACTCACAGCTGTAAGTATTGGCTCAGGGGTGTGAATACTTACAGTATGTAAATAATATATGTCTGTATTTCATTTTCAATAAACTCGCTAAACATTAAAAAAATATGTTTTCACTTTGCCATTATGGGGTATGGTGTGAAAAAAATATATATTGAATCCATTTTGAATTCAGGCTGCAACAACAAATGTGGAATAAGTCCAGGGCTATGAATGCTTTCTGAAGGCGCTGTCCGCTGTTTGTTCAACGGTATCTTCTAAATCAGAGAGGAACTGGTGAAACATGAACATCTTAGCTAGCTTCAGGAGGTAAGAAACATGTCAGATCTAATTAGGGTCCCCTGGAAACACTGACCAACACTTTGGTTCCTACACTGTGTCATAATTCCCAACGAGACCCAACGAGTATCCTTGTTCCATAGAAAGAGAGGGAAAAAATTAAAAATACAAATAATTGTACTAGTTGATTTGAAAAGCTCGGGAAGTAGAAACATCTGCTGCTATTAGTTACCAAGTTATAATGCTAACTGTATCTGCTGCTATTAGTTACCAAGTTATAGTGCTAACTGTATCTGCTGCTATTAGTTACCAAGTTATAATGCTAACTGTATCTTCTGCTATTAGTTACCAAGTTATAGTGCTAACTGTATCTGCTGCTATTAGTTACCAAGTTATAATGCTAACTGTATCTGCTGCTATTAGTTACCAAGTTATAGTGCTAACTGTATCTGCTGCTATTAGCTACCAAGTTATAATGCTAACTGTATCTGCTGCTATTAGTTACCAAGTTATAGTGCTAACTGTGTCTGCTGCTATTAGTTACCAAGTTATAATGCTAACTGTATCTGCTGCTATTAGTTACCAAGTTATAGTGCTAACTGTATCTGCTGCTATTAGCTACCAATATATAATGCTAAATGTATCTGCTGCTATTAGTTACCAAGTTATAATGCTAACTGTGTCTGCTGCTATTAGTTACCAAGTTATAATGCTAACTGTATCTGCTGCTATTAGTTACCAAGTTATAATGCTAACTGTGTCTGCTGCTATTAGTTACCAAGTTATAATGCTAACTGTATCTGCTGCTATTAGTTACCAAGTTATAGTGCTAACTGTGTCTGCTGTTATTAGTTACCAAGTTATAGTGCTAACTGTATCTGCTGCTATTAGCTACCAATATATAATGCTAACTGTATCTGCTGCTATTAGTTACCAAGTTATAATGCTAACTGTGTCTGCTGCTATTAGTTACCAAGTTATAATGCTAACTGTATCTGCTGCTATTAGTTACCAAGTTATAATGCTAACTGTGTCTGCTGCTATTAGTTACCAAGTTATAATGCTAACTGTATCTGCTGCTATTAGTTACCAAGTTATAATGCTAACTGTATCTGCTGCTATTAGTTACCAAGTTATAATGCTAACTGTGTCTGCTGCTATTAGTTACCAAGTTAAAATGCTAACTGTATCTGCTGCTATTAGTTACCAAGTTATAATGCTAACTGTATCTGCTGCTATTAGTTACCAAGTTATAATGCTAACTGTATCTGCTGCTATTAGTTACCAAGTTATAGTGCTAACTGTGTCTGCTGCTATTAGTTACCAAGTTATAATGCTAACTGTATCTGCTGCTATTAGTTACCAAGTTATAATGCTAAATGTATCTGCTGCTATTAGTTACCAAGTTATAACGCTAGCTGTATCTGCTGCTATTAGTTACCAAGTTATAACGCTAGCTGTATCTGCTGCTATTAGTTACCAAGTTATAATGCTAACTGTGTCTGCTGCTATTAGTTACCAAGTTATAATGCTAACTGTGTCTGCTGCTATTAGTTACAAAGTTATAATGCTAACTGTATCTGCTGCTATTAGTTACCAAGTTATAATGCTAAATGTATCTGCTGCTATTAGTTACCAAGTTATAATGCTAACTGTATCTGCTGCTGTAGTTACCAAGTTATAATGCTAACTGTATCTGCTGCTATTAGTTACCAAGTTATAATGCTAACTGTATCTGCTGCTATTAGTTACCAAGTTATAGTGCTAACTGTGTCTGCTGCTATTAGTTACCAAGTTATAATGCTAACTGTATCTGCTGCTATTAGTTACCAAGTTATAATGCTAACTGTATCTGCTGCTATTAGTTACCAAGTTATAATGCTAACTGTATCTGCTGCTATTAGTTACCAAGTTATAGTGCTAACTGTGTCTGCTGCTATTAGTTACCAAGTTATAATGCTAACTGTATCTGCTGCTATTAGTTACCAAGTTATAATGCTAAATGTATCTGCTGCTATTAGTTACCAAGTTATAACGCTAGCTGTATCTGCTGCTATTAGTTACCAAGTTATAACGCTAGCTGTATCTGCTGCTATTAGTTACCAAGTTATAATGCTAACTGTGTCTGCTGCTATTAGTTACCAAGTTATAATGCTAACTGTGTCTGCTGCTATTAGTTACAAAGTTATAATGCTAACTGTATCTGCTGCTATTAGTTACCAAGTTATAATGCTAAATGTATCTGCTGCTATTAGTTACCAAGTTATAATGCTAACTGTATCTGCTGCTATTAGTTACCAAGTTATAATGCTAACTGTATCTGCTGCTATTAGTTTCCAAGTTATAATGCTAAATGTATCTGCTGCTATTAGTTACCAAGTTATAATGCTAACTGTATCTGCTGCTATTAGTTACCAAGTTATAATGCTAACTGTATCTGCTGCTATTAGTTTCCAAGTTATAATGCTAAATGTATCTGCTGCTATTAGTTACCAAGTTATAATGCTAACTGTATCTGCTGCTATTAGTTACCAAGTTATAATGCTAACTGTGTCTGCTGCTATTAGTTACCAAGTTATAATGCTAACTGTGTCTGCTGCTATTAGTTACAAAGTTATAATGCTAACTGTATCTGCTGCTATTAGTTACCAAGTTATAATGCTAAATGTATCTGCTGCTATTAGTTACCAAGTTATAATGCTAACTGTATCTGCTGCTATTAGTTACCAAGTTATAATGCTAACTGTATCTGCTGCTATTAGTTTCCAAGTTATAATGCTAAATGTATCTGCTGCTATTAGTTACCAAGTTATAATGCTAACTGTGTCTGCTGCTATTAGTTTCCAAGTTATAATGCTAAATGTATCTGCTGCTATTAGTTACCAAGTTAAAATGCTAACTGTATCTGCTGCTATTAGTTTCCAAGTTATAATGCTAAATGTATCTGCTGCTATTAGTTACCAAGTTATAATGCTAACTGTATCTGCTGCTATTAGTTACCAAGTTATAATGCTAAATGTATCTGCTGCTATTAGTTTCCAAGTTATAATGCTAACTGTATCTGCTGCTATTAGTTACCAAGTTATAATGCTAAATGTATCTGCTGCTATTAGTTACCAAGTTATAATGCTAACTGTATCTGCTGCTATTAGTTACCAAGTTATAATGCTAAATGTATCTGCTGCTATTAGTTTCCAAGTTATAATGCTAACTGTATCTGCTGCTATTAGTTACCAAGTTATAATGCTAACTGTATCTGCTGCTATTAGTTACCAAGTTATAATGCTAACTGTATCTGCTGCTATTAGTTACCAAGTTATAGTGCTAACTGTATCTGCTGCTATTAGTTACCAAGTTATAATGCTAAATGTATCTGCTGCTATTAGTTACCAAGTTATAATGCTAACTGTATCTGCTGCTATTAGTTACCAAGTTATAACGCTAACTGTATCTGCTGCTATTAGTTACCAAGTTATAATGCTAACTGTATCTGCTGCTATTAGTTACCAAGTTATAGTGCTAACTGTGTCTGCTGCTATTAGTTACCAAGTTAAAATGCTAACTGTATCTGCTACTATTAGTTACCAAGTTATAATGCTAACTGTGTCTGCTGCTATTAGTTACCAAGTTAAAATGCTAACTGTATCTGCTGCTATTAGTTACCAAGTTATAATGCTAACTGTATCTGCTGCTATTAGTTACCAAGTTATAATGCTAACTGTATCTGCTGCTATTAGTTACCAAGTTATAGTGCTAACTGTATCTGCTGCTATTAGTTACCAAGTTATAGTGCTAACTGTGTCTGCTGCTATTAGTTACCAAGTTATAATGCTAACTGTATCTGCTGCTATTAGTTACCAAGTTATAATGCTAACTGTATCTGCTGCTATTAGTTTCCAAGTTATAATGCTAAATGTATCTGCTGTTATTAGTTACCAAGTTATAGTGCTAACTGTATCTGCTGCTATTAGCTACCAATATATAATGCTAACTGTATCTGCTGCTATTAGTTACCAAGTTATAATGCTAACTGTACTGCTGCTATTATTTACCAAGTTATAATGCTAACTGTATCTGCTGCTAATAGTTACCAAGTTATAATGCTAACTGTGTCTGCTGCTATTAGTTACCAAGTTATAATGCTAACTGTATCTGCTGCTATTAGTTACCAAGTTATAATGCTAACTGTATCTGCTGCTATTAGTTACCAAATTATAATGCTAACTGTGTCTGCTGCTATTAGTTACCAAGTTATAATGCTAACTGTATCTGCTGCTATTAGTTACCAAGTTATAATGCTAACTGTATCTGCTGCTATTAGTTACCAAGTTATAATGCTAACTGTATCTGCTGCTATTAGTTACCAAGTTATAGTGCTAACTGTGTCTGCTGCTATTAGTTACCAAGTTATAATGCTAACTGTATCTGCTGCTATTAGTTACCAAGTTATAATGCTAAATGTATCTGCTGCTATTAGTTACCAAGTTATAACGCTAGCTGTATCTGCTGCTATTAGTTACCAAGTTATAACGCTAGCTGTATCTGCTGCTATTAGTTACCAAGTTATAATGCTAACTGTGTCTGCTGCTATTAGTTACCAAGTTATAATGCTAACTGTGTGTCTGCTGCTATTAGTTACAAAGTTATAATGCTAACTGTATCTGCTGCTATTAGTTACCAAGTTATAATGCTAAATGTATCTGCTGCTATTAGTTACCAAGTTATAATGCTAACTGTATCTGCTGCTATTAGTTACCAAGTTATAATGCTAACTGTATCTGCTGCTATTAGTTTCCAAGTTATAATGCTAAATGTATCTGCTGCTATTAGTTACCAAGTTATAATGCTAACTGTATCTGCTGCTATTAGTTACCAAGTTATAATGCTAACTGTATCTGCTGCTATTAGTTTCCAAGTTATAATGCTAAATGTATCTGCTGCTATTAGTTACCAAGTTATAATGCTAACTGTATCTGCTGCTATTAGTTACCAAGTTATAATGCTAACTGTGTCTGCTGCTATTAGTTTCCAAGTTATAATGCTAACTGTGTCTGCTGCTATTAGTTACAAAGTTATAATGCTAACTGTATCTGCTGCTATTAGTTACCAAGTTATAATGCTAAATGTATCTGCTGCTATTAGTTACCAAGTTATAATGCTAACTGTATCTGCTGCTATTAGTTACCAAGTTATAATGCTAACTGTATCTGCTGCTATTAGTTTCCAAGTTATAATGCTAAATGTATCTGCTGCTATTAGTTACCAAGTTATAATGCTAACTGTATCTGCTGCTATTAGTTACCAAGTTATAGTGCTAACTGTATCTGCTGCTATTAGTTACCAAGTTATAATGCTAAATGTATCTGCTGCTATTAGTTACCAAGTTATAACGCTAGCTGTATCTGCTGCTATTAGTTACCAAGTTATAGCACGCTAGCTGTATCTGCTGCTATTAGTTACCAAGTTATAATGCTAACTGTGTCTGCTGCTATTAGTTACCAAGTTATAATGCTAACTGTGTCTGCTGCTATTAGTTACAAAGTTATAATGCTAACTGTATCTGCTGCTATTAGTTACCAAGTTATAATGCTAAATGTATCTGCTGCTATTAGTTACCAAGTTATAATGCTAACTGTATCTGCTGCTATTAGTTACCAAGTTATAATGCTAACTGTATCTGCTGCTATTAGTTTCCAAGTTATAATGCTAAATGTATCTGCTGCTATTAGTTACCAAGTTAAAATGCTAACTGTATCTGCTGCTATTAGTTTCCAAGTTATAATGCTAAATGTATCTGCTGCTATTAGTTACCAAGTTATAATGCTAACTGTATCTGCTGCTATTAGTTACCAAGTTATAATGCTAAATGTATCTGCTGCTATTAGTTTCCAAGTTATAATGCTAACTGTATCTGCTGCTATTAGTTACCAAGTTATAATGCTAAATGTATCTGCTGCTATTAGTTACCAAGTTATAATGCTAACTGTATCTGCTGCTATTAGTTACCAAGTTATAATGCTAAATGTATCTGCTGCTATTAGTTTCCAAGTTATAATGCTAACTGTATCTGCTGCTATTAGTTACCAAGTTATAATGCTAACTGTATCTGCTGCTATTAGTTACCAAGTTATAATGCTAACTGTATCTGCTGCTATTAGTTACCAAGTTATAGTGCTAACTGTATCTGCTGCTATTAGTTACCAAGTTATAATGCTAAATGTATCTGCTGCTATTAGTTACCAAGTTATAATGCTAACTGTATCTGCTGCTATTAGTTACCAAGTTATAACGCTAACTGTATCTGCTGCTATTAGTTACCAAGTTATAATGCTAACTGTATCTGCTGCTATTAGTTACCAAGTTATAGTGCTAACTGTGTCTGCTGCTATTAGTTACCAAGTTAAAATGCTAACTGTATCTGCTACTATTAGTTACCAAGTTATAATGCTAACTGTGTCTGCTGCTATTAGTTACCAAGTTAAAATGCTAACTGTATCTGCTGCTATTAGTTACCAAGTTATAATGCTAACTGTATCTGCTGCTATTAGTTACCAAGTTATAATGCTAACTGTATCTGCTGCTATTAGTTACCAAGTTATAGTGCTAACTGTATCTGCTGCTATTAGTTACCAAGTTATAGTGCTAACTGTGTCTGCTGCTATTAGTTACCAAGTTATAATGCTAACTGTATCTGCTGCTATTAGTTACCAAGTTATAATGCTAACTGTATCTGCTGCTATTAGTTTCCAAGTTATAATGCTAAATGTATCTGCTGTTATTAGTTACCAAGTTATAGTGCTAACTGTATCTGCTGCTATTAGCTACCAATATATAATGCTAACTGTATCTGCTGCTATTAGTTACCAAGTTATAATGCTAACTGTGTCTGCTGCTATTAGTTACCAAGTTATAATGCTAACTGTATCTGCTGCTATTAGTTACCAAGTTATAATGCTAACTGTGTCTGCTGCTATTAGTTACCAAGTTATAATGCTAACTGTATCTGCTGCTATTAGTTACCAAGTTATAATGCTAACTGTATCTGCTGCTATTAGTTACCAAATTATAATGCTAACTGTGTCTGCTGCTATTAGTTACCAAGTTATAATGCTAACTGTATCTGCTGCTATTAGTTACCAAGTTATAATGCTAACTGTATCTGCTGCTATTAGTTACCAAGTTATAATGCTAACTGTATCTGCTGCTATTAGTTACCAAGTTATAGTGCTAACTGTGTCTGCTGCTATTAGTTACCAAGTTATAATGCTAACTGTATCTGCTGCTATTAGTTACCAAGTTATAATGCTAAATGTATCTGCTGCTATTAGTTACCAAGTTATAACGCTAGCTGTATCTGCTGCTATTAGTTACCAAGTTATAACGCTAGCTGTATCTGCTGCTATTAGTTACCAAGTTATAATGCTAACTGTGTCTGCTGCTATTAGTTACCAAGTTATAATGCTAACTGTGTCTGCTGCTATTAGTTACAAAGTTATAATGCTAACTGTATCTGCTGCTATTAGTTACCAAGTTATAATGCTAAATGTATCTGCTGCTATTAGTTACCAAGTTATAATGCTAACTGTATCTGCTGCTATTAGTTACCAAGTTATAATGCTAACTGTATCTGCTGCTATTAGTTTCCAAGTTATAATGCTAAATGTATCTGCTGCTATTAGTTACCAAGTTATAATGCTAACTGTATCTGCTGCTATTAGTTACCAAGTAATAATGCTAACTGTATCTGCTGCTATTAGTTTCCAAGTTATAATGCTAAATGTATCTGCTGCTATTAGTTACCAAGTTATAATGCTAACTGTATCTGCTGCTATTAGTTACCAAGTTATAATGCTAACTGTGTCTGCTGCTATTAGTTACCAAGTTATAATGCTAACTGTGTCTGCTGCTATTAGTTAAAAAGTTATAATGCTAACTGTATCTGCTGCTATTAGTTACCAAGTTATAATGCTAAATGTATCTGCTGCTATTAGTTACCAAGTTATAATGCTAACTGTATCTGCTGCTATTAGTTACCAAGTTATAATGCTAACTGTATCTGCTGCTATTAGTTTCCAAGTTATAATGCTAAATGTATCTGCTGCTATTAGTTACCAAGTTATAATGCTAACTGTATCTGCTGCTATTAGTTACCAAGTTATAGTGCTAACTGTATCTGCTGCTATTAGTTACCAAGTTATAATGCTAAATGTATCTGCTGCTATTAGTTACCAAGTTATAACGCTAGCTGTATCTGCTGCTATTAGTTACCAAGATATAACGCTAGCTGTATCTGCTGCTATTAGTTACCAAGTTATAATGCTAACTGTGTCTGCTGCTATTAGTTACCAAGTTATAATGCTAACTGTGTCTGCTGCTATTAGTTACAAAGATATAATGCTAACTGTATCTGCTGCTATTAGTTACCAAGTTATAATGCTAAATGTATCTGCTGCTATTAGTTACCAAGTTATAATGCTAACTGTATCTGCTGCTATTAGTTACCAAGTTATAATGCTAACTGTATCTGCTGCTATTAGTTTCCAAGTTATAATGCTAAATGTATCTGCTGCTATTAGTTACCAAGTTAAAATGCTAACTGTATCTGCTGCTATTAGTTTCCAAGTTATAATGCTAAATGTATCTGCTGCTATTAGTTACCAAGTTATAATGCTAACTGTATCTGCTGCTATTAGTTACCAAGTTATAATGCTAAATGTATCTGCTGCTATTAGTTTCCAAGTTATAATGCTAACTGTATCTGCTGCTATTAGTTACCAAGTTATAATGCAAAATGTATCTGCTGCTATTAGTTACCAAGTTATAATGCTAACTGTATCTGCTGCTATTAGTTACCAAGTTATAATGCTAAATGTATCTGCTGCTATTAGTTTCCAAGTTATAATGCTAACTGTATCTGCTGCTATTAGTTACCAAGTTATAATGCTAACTGTATCTGCTGCTATTAGTTACCAAGTTATAATGCTAACTGTATCTGCTGCTATTAGTTACCAAGTTATAGTGCTAACTGTATCTGCTGCTATTAGTTACCAAGTTATAATGCTAAATGTATCTGCTGCTATTAGTTACCAAGTTATAATGCTAACTGTATCTGCTGCTATTAGTTACCAAGTTATAACGCTAACTGTATCTGCTGCTATTAGTTACCAAGTTATAATGCTAACTGTATCTGCTGCTATTAGTTACCAAGTTATAGTGCTAACTGTGTCTGCTGCTATTAGTTACCAAGTTAAAATGCTAACTGTATCTGCTACTATTAGTTACCAAGTTATAATGCTAACTGTGTCTGCTGCTATTAGTTACCAAGTTATAATGCTAACTGTATCTGCTGCTATTAGTTACCAAGTTATAATGCTAACTGTATCTGCTGCTATTAGTTACCAAGTTATAATGCTAACTGTATCTGCTGCTATTAGTTACCAAGTTATAGTGCTAACTGTTTCTGCTGCTATTAGTTACCAAGTTATAGTGCTAACTGTGTCTGCTGCTATTAGTTACCAAGTTATAATGCTAACTGTATCTGCTGCTATTAGTTACCAAGTTATAATGCTAACTGTATCTGCTGCTATTAGTTTCCAAGTTATAATGCTAAATGTATCTGCTGCTATTAGTTACCAAGTTATAATGCTAACTGTATCTGCTGCTATTAGTTACCAAGTTATAATGCTAACTGTATCTGCTGCTATTAGTTTCCAAGTTATAATGCTAAATGTATCTGCTGCTATTAGTTACCAAGTTATAATGCTAACTGTATCTGCTGCTATTAGTTACCAAGTTATAATGCTAACTGTGTCTGCTGCTATTAGTTACCAAGTTATAATGCTAACTGTGTCTGCTGCTATTAGTTACAAAGTTATAATGCTAACTGTATCTGCTGCTATTAGTTACCAAGTTATAATGCTAAATGTATCTTAACTTGCTATTAGTTACCAAGTTATAATGCTAACTGTATCTGCTGCTATTAGTTACCAAGTTATAATGCTAACTGTATCTGCTGCTATTAGTTTCCAAGTTATAATGCTAAATGTATCTGCTGCTATTAGTTACCAAGTTATAATGCTAACTGTATCTGCTGCTATTAGTTACCAAGTTATAGTGTTAACTGTATCTGCTGCTATTAGTTACCAAGTTATAACGCTAGCTGTATCTGCTGCTATTAGTTACCAAGTTATAATGCTAACTGTGTCTGCTGCTATTAGTTACCAAGTTATAATGCTAACTGTGTCTGCTGCTATTAGTTACAAAGTTATAATGCTAACTGTATCTGCTGCTATTAGTTACCAAGTTATAATGCTAAATGTATCTGCTGCTGTTAGTTACCAAGTTATAATGCTAACTGTATCTGCTGCTATTAGTTACCAAGTTATAATGCTAACTGTATCTGCTGCTATTAGTTTCCAAGTTATAATGCTAAATGTATCTGCTGCTATTAGTTACCAAGTTAAAATGCTAACTGTATCTGCTGCTATTAGTTTCCAAGTTATAATGCTAAATGTATCTGCTGCTATTAGTTACCAAGTTATAATGCTAACTGTATCTGCTGCTATTAGTTACCAAGTTATAATGCTAAATGTATCTGCTGCTATTAGTTTCCAAGTTATAATGCTAACTGTATCTGCTGCTATTAGTTACCAAGTTATAATGCTAAATGTATCTGCTGCTATTAGTTACCAAGTTATAATGCTAACTGTATCTGCTGCTATTAGTTACCAAGTTATAATGCTAAATGTATCTGCTGCTATTAGTTTCCAAGTTATAATGCTAACTGTATCTGCTGCTATTAGTTACCAAGTTATAATGCTAACTGTATCTGCTGCTATTAGTTACCAAGTTATAATGCTAACTGTATCTGCTGCTATTAGTTACCAAGTTATAGTGCTAACTGTATCTGCTGCTATTAGTTACCAAGTTATAATGCTAAATGTATCTGCTGCTATTAGTTACCAAGTTATAATGCTAACTGTATCTGCTGCTATTAGTTACCAAGTTATAGCATGCTAACTGTATCTGCTGCTATTAGTTACCAAGTTATAATGCTAACTGTATCTGCTGCTATTAGTTACCAAGTTATAGTGCTAACTGTGTCTGCTGCTATTAGTTACCAAGTTAAAATGCTAACTGTATCTGCTGCTATTAGTTACCAAGTTATAATGCTAACTGTGTCTGCTGCTATTAGTTACCAAGTTAAAATGCTAACTGTATCTGCTGCTATTAGTTACCAAGTTATAATGCTAACTGTATCTGCTGCTATTAGTTACCAAGTTATAATGCTAACTGTATCTGCTGCTATTAGTTACCAAGTTATAGTGCTAACTGTGTCTGCTGCTATTAGTTACCAAGTTATAGTGCTAACTGTATCTGCTGCTATTAGTTACCAAGTTATAATGCTAACTGTATCTGCTGCTATTAGTTACCAAGTTATAATGCTAACTGTATCTGCTGCTATTAGTTTCCAAGTTATAATGCTAAATGTATCTGCTGCTATTAGTTACCAAGTTATAATGCTAACTGTATCTGCTGCTATTAGTTACCAAGTTATAGTGCTAACTGTATCTGCTGCTATTAGTTACCAAGTTATAATGCTAAATGTATCTGCTGCTATTAGTTACCAAGTTATAACGCTAGCTGTATCTGCTGCTATTAGTTACCAAGTTATAACGCTAGCTGTATCTGCTGCTATTAGTTACCAAGTTATAATGCTAACTGTGTCTGCTGCTATTAGTTACCAAGTTATAATGCTAACTGTGTCTGCTGCTATTAGTTACAAAGTTATAATGCTAACTGTATCTGCTGCTATTAGTTACCAAGTTATAATGCTAAATGTATCTGCTGCTATTAGTTACCAAGTTATAATGCTAACTGTATCTGCTGCTATTAGTTACCAAGTTATAATGCTAACTGTATCTGCTGCTATTAGTTTCCAAGTTATAATGCTAAATGTATCTGCTGCTATTAGTTACCAAGTTAAAATGCTAACTGTATCTGCTGCTATTAGTTTCCAAGTTATAATGCTAAATGTATCTGCTGCTATTAGTTACCAAGTTATAATGCTAACTGTATCTGCTGCTATTAGTTTCCAAGTTATAATGCTAAATGTATCTGCTGCTATTAGTTACCAAGTTATAATGCTAACTGTATCTGCTGCTATTAGTTACCAAGTTATAATGCTAACTGTATCTGCTGCTATTAGTTACCAAGTTATAATGCTAACTGTATCTGCTGCTATTAGTTACCAAGTTATAATGCTAACTGTATCTGCTGCTATTAGTTACCAAGTTATAGTGCTAACTGTATCTGCTGCTATTAGTTACCAAGTTATAATGCTAAATGTATCTGCTGCTATTAGTTACCAAGTTATAATGCTAACTGTATCTGCTGCTATTAGTTACCAAGTTATAACGCTAACTGTATCTGCTGCTATTAGTTACCAAGTTATAATGCTAACTGTATCTGCTGCTATTAGTTACCAAGTTATAGTCCTAACTGTGTCTGCTGCTATTAGTTACCAAGTTAAAATGCTAACTGTATCTGCTACTATTAGTTACCAAGTTATAATGCTAACTGTGTCTGCTGCTATTAGTTACCAAGTTAAAATGCTAACTGTATCTGCTGCTATTAGTTACCAAGTTATAATGCTAACTGTATCTGCTGCTATTAGTTACCAAGTTATAGTGCTAACTGTGTCTGCTGCTATTAGTTACCAAGTTATAATGCTAACTGTGTCTGCTGCTATTAGTTACCAAGTTATAATGCTAACTGTGTCTGCTGCTATTAGTTACCAAGTTATAATGCTAACTGTGTCTGCTGCTATTAGTTACCAAGTTATAATGCTAACTGTATCTGCTGCTATTAGTTACCAAGTTATAGTGCTAACTGTGTCTGCTGCTATTAGTTACCAAGTTAAAATGCTAACTGTATCTGCTGCTATTAGTTACCAAGTTATAATGCTAAATGTATCTGCTGCTATTAGTTACCAAGTTATAATGCTAACTGTATCTGCTGCTATTAGTTACCAAGTTATAATGCTAACTGTATCTGCTGCTATTAGTTACCAAGTTATAATGCTAAATGTATCTGCTGCTATTAGTTACCAAGTTATAATGCTAACTGTATCTGCTGCTATTAGTTACCAAGTTATAATGCTAACTGTATCTGCTGCTATTAGTTACCAAGTTATAATGCTAACTGTATCTGCTGCTATTAGTTACCAAGTTATAATGCTAACTGTATCTGCTGCTATTAGTTACCAAGTTATAATGCTAACTGTACACTAACTGTACCTGCTGCTATTTGGTAATTTTTTGTCTTATATATATATATACATACACTGCTCAAACAAATAAATGGAACACTTAAACAACACAATGTAACTCCAAGTCAATCACACTTCTGTGAAATCAAACTGTCCACTTAGGAAGCAACACTGATTGACAATACATTTCACATGCTGTTGTGCAAATGGAATAGACAATAGGTGTAAATTATAGGCAATTAGCAAGACACCCCCAATAAAGGAGTGGTTTTGCAGGTGGTGACCACAGACCACTTCTCAGTTCCTATGCTTCCTGGCTGATGTTTTGGTCACTTTTGAATGCTGGCGGTGCTTTCACTCTAGTGGTAGCATGAGACGCAGTCTACAACCCACACAAGTGGCTCAGGTAGTGCAGCTCATCCAGGATGGCACATCAATGCTGTGTCTGTCAGCGTAGTGTCCAGAGCATGGAGGCGCTACCAGGAGACAGGCCAGTACATCAGGAGACGTGGAGGAGGCTGTAGGAGGGCAACAACCCAGCAGCAGGACCGCTACCTCCGCCTTTGTGCAAGGAGGAGCAGGAGGAGCACTGCCAGAGCCCTGCAAAATGACCTCCAGCAGGCCACAAATGTGCATGTGTCTGCTCAAACGGTCAGAAACAGACTCCATGAGGGTGGTATGAGGGCCCGACGTCCACAGGTGGGGGTTGTGCTTACAGCCCAACACCGTGCAGGACGTTTGGCATTTGCCAGAGAACACCAAGATTGGCAAATTCGCCATTGGCGCCCTGTGCTCTTCACAGATGAAAGCAGGTTCACACTGAGCAGGTTCACACTGGAGAACGTTCTGCTGCCTGCAACATCCTCCAGCATGACCGGTTTGGCGGTGGGTCAGTCATGGTGTGGGGTGGCATTTCTTTGGGGGGCCGCACAGCCCTCCATGTGCTCGCCAGAGGTAGCCTGACTGCCATTAGGTACCGAGATGAGATCCTCAGACCCCTTGTGAGACCATATGCTTGTGCGGTTAGTGTGGTTTTCCACTTTAATTTTGAGTGTGACTCCAAATCCAGACCTCCATGGGTTGATACATTTGATTTCCATTGATAATTTTTGTGTAATTTTGTTGTCAGCACATTCAACTATGTAAAGAAAAAAGTATTTAATAAGATTATTTCATTCATTCAGATCTAGGATGTGTTATTTTAGTGTTCCCTTTATTTTTTTGAGCAGTGTATATATATATATACACACCAGTCAAAAGTTTGGACACACCAACTCATTCAAGAGTTTTTCTTTATGTTTACTATTTTCTACATTGTAGAATAATAGTGAAGACATCAAAACTATGAAACAACACACATGGAATCATTTAGTAATCAAAAAAGTGTTAAACAAATCAAAAACATATTTGAGATTCTTTAAAGTAGCCACCCTTTGCCTTGAAGAGAGCTTTGCACACTCTTGGCATTCTGTCAACAAGCTTCATGAGGTAGTCACCTCACTGTTGAAGTTGAGACTGGTGTTTTGCGGATTCATTCACCAAATCAACCTAGGAGCTATGGCATCTGGGATTCACCAAACCAGCATACTTCATAACACTTGATAAGCCTTCATAAGCCTTCATAGACACACATACACATACATGCGCGTATCATCCAGTCTTACCTCTGCTGAGTCCCTAGAGGTTGAGAGTTGGAGAGGGGGAGAGAGAGGGATGTCCCAGTAGACCAGTCTGTATGATCTGGGATCATGATGACTAGTCTATCAGAGACCGGGGTAACCCTAACCCTACCTTACTTTACCCAATTAGAAACTAGAGCAGGGGCACAGGGCACAAGCACACACACGCATGGACGAACACACGCACACACACACACACACGGCATGCAAACACCAGCATCTGTTACCTGTTCAATGGCTGCAGTGTGTCTTCTCTATGTAGTCCAGTGTCTTCTCTATGCATTCCAGTGTGTCTTCTCTATGTAGTCCAGTGTGTCTTCTCTATGTAGTCCAGTGTCTTCTCTATGTAGTCCAGTGTGTCTTCTCTATGTAGTCCAGTGTGTCTTCTCTATGTAGTCCAGTGTCTTCTCTATGTAGTCCAGTGTGGCTTCTATTTGTAGTCCAGTGTGGCTTCTATTTGTAGTCCAGTGTGTCTTCTCTATGTAGTCCAGTGTGTCTTCTCTATGTAGTCCAGTGTGTCTTCTCTATGTAGTCCAGTGTGTCTTCTCTATGTAGTCCAGTGTGTCTTCTCTTTGTAGTCCAGTGTGTCTTCTCTATGTAGTCCAGTGTGTCTTCTCTATGTAGTCCAGTGTGTCTTCTCTATGTAGTCCAGTGTGTCTTCTTTATGTAGTCCAGTGTGTCTTCTCTATGTAGTTCAGTTTGTCTTCTCTATGTAGTCCAGTTTGTCTTCTCTATGTAGTCCAGTGTCTTCTCTGTGTAGTCCAGTGTGTCTTCTCTATGTAGTCCAGTGTGGCATCTATTTGTAGTCCAGTGTGGCTTCTCTATGTAGTCCAGTTTGTCTTCTCTATGTAGTTCTGTGTCTTCTCTATGTAGTCCAGTGTGGCTTCTATTTGTAGTCCAGTGTGGCTTCTCTATGTAGTCCAGTTTGTCTTCTCTATGTAGTCCTGTGTCTTCTCTATGTAGTCCAGTGTGGCTTCTATTTGTAGTCCAGTGTCTTCTCTAAGTATTCCAGTGTGTATTCTCTATGTAGTCCAGTTTGTCTTCTCTATGTAGTCCAGTCTGTCCTCTCCATGTAGTCCAGTGTCTTCTCTATGTAGTCCAGTCTGTCTTCTCTATGTAGTCCAGTGAATTCTCTATGTAGTCCAGTGTCTTCTCTACGTAGTCCAGTGTCTTCTCTATGTAGTCCAGTGTGGCTTCTATTTGTAGTCCAGAGAGATAGAGACCATTATGTGTCTGTAGAGAGTGAGACCAGTGTGTGTCTGTAGAGAGAGAGAGGCCAGTGTGTGTATGTAGAGAGAGAGAGGCCAGTGTGTGTCTGTAGAGAGAGAGAGAGGCCAGTGTGTGTCTGTAAAAAGAGACCAGTGTGTCTGTAGAGAGATACCAGTGTGTATGTAGAGAGAGAGACCAGTGTGTGTCTGTAGAGAGAGACCAGTGTGTCTGTAGAGAGAGACCAGTGTGTCTGTAGAGAGAGAGACCAGTGTGTCTGTAGAGAGTGAGACTAGTGTGTCTGTAGAGAGTGAGACTAGTGTGTGTCTGTAGAGAGAGACCAGTGTGTGTCTGTAGAGAGAGAGACCAGTGTGTCTGTAGAGAGTGAGACCAGTGTGCCTGTAGAGAGAGAGACCAGTGTGTCTGTAGAGAGAGAGACCAGTGTGTCTGTAGAGAGTGAGACCAGTGTGTGTCTGTAGAGAGAGAGACCAGTGTGTCTGTAGAGATTGAGGCCAGTGTGTCTGTAGAGAGAGAGACCAGTGTGTCTGTAGAGAGAGAGACCAGTGTGTCTGTAGAGAGTGAGACCAGTGTGTGTCTGTAGAGAGAGAGACCAGTGTGTCTGTAGAGATTGAGGCCAGTGTGTCTGTAGAGAGAGAGACCAGTGTGTCTGTAGAGAGAGAGACCAGTGTGTCTGTAGAGAGAGACGCCAGTGTGTCTGTAGAGAGAGAGACCAGTGTGTGTCTGTAGAGAGAGAGGCCAGTGTGTCTGTAGAGAGAGAGGCCAGTGTGTCTGTAGAGAAAGAGGCCAGTGTGTCTGTAGATAGAGACCAGTGTGTCTGTAGAGAGAGATACCCGTGTGTGTCTGTAGAGAGAGACCAGTGTGTCTGTAGAGAGAGAGGCCAGTGTGTCTGTAGAGATTGAGGCCAGTGTGTGTCTGTAGATAGAGACCAGTGTGTCTGTAGAGAGAGAGACCAGTGTGTGTCTGTAGAGAGAGAGACCAGTGTGTCTGTAGAGATTGAGGCCAGTGTGTCTGTAGATAGAGACCAGTGTGTCTGTAGAGAGAGATGCCAGTGTGTCTGTAGAGAGAGAGGCCAGTGTGTCTGTAGAGAGAGAGGCCAGTGTGTCTGTAGATGGAGACCAGTGTGTCTGTAGATAGAGACCAGTGTGTGTCTGTAGAGAGAGAGACCAGTGTGTCTGTAGAGAGAGACACCATTGTGTGTCTGTAGATAGAGACACCATTGTGTGTCTGTACATAGAGACCAGTGTGTGTCTGTAGAGAGAGAGACCAGTGTGTGTCTGTAGAGAGAGAGGCCAGTGTGTCTGTAGAGATTGAGGCCAGTGTCTGTCTGTAGATAGAGACCAGTGTGTCTGTAGAGAGAGAGACCAGTGTGTGTCTGTAGAGAGAGAGACCAGTGTGTGTCTGTAGAGAGAGAGACCAGTGTGTCTGTAGAGATTGAGGCCAGTGTGTCTGTAGATAGAGACCAGTGTGTCTGTAGAGAGAGAGGCCAGTGTGTCTGTAGAGAGAGAGGCCAGTGTGTCTGTAGATGGAGACCAGTGTGTCTGTAGATAGAGACCAGTGTGTGTCTGTAGAGAGAGAGACCAGTTTGTCTGTAGAGAGAGACACCATTGTGTGTCTGTAGATAGAGACACCATTGTGTGTCTGTACATAGAGACCAGTGTGTGTCTGTAGAGAGAGAGACCAGTGTGTGTCTGTAGAGAGAGAGACCAGTGTGTCTGTAGAGAGAGAGACCAGTGTGTCTGTAGAGAGAGAGACCAGTGTGTAGAGAGAGAGACCAGTGTGTCTGTAGAGAGAGATACCCATGTGTGTCTGTAGAGAGAGACCAGTGTGTCTGTAGAGAGTGAGACCAGTGGGTCTGTAGAGAGAGAGGCCAGTGTTTCTGTAGAGAGTGAGACCAGTGTGTCTGTAGAGAGAGAGGCCAGTGTGTCTGTAGAGAGAGAGACCAGTGTGTCTGTAGAGAGAGAGACCAGTGTGTCTGTAGAGAGAGAGGCCAGTGTGTGTCTGTAGAGAGAGACCAGTGTGTGTCTGTAGATAGAGACCAGTGTGTCTGTAGATAGAGACCAGTGTGTCTGTAGAGAGAGAGGCCAGTGTGTCTGTAGATAGAGACCAGTGTGTCTGTAGAGAGAGACCAGTGTGTCTGTAGAGAGAGAGGCCAGTGTGTCTGTAGAGAGAGACCAGTGTGTGTCTGTAGAGAGAGAGACCAGTGTGTCTGTAGATAGAGAGAGACCAGTGTGTCTGTAGAGAGAGAGACCAGTGTGTCTGTAAAGAGAGAGACCAGTGTGTGTCTGTAGAGAGAGACCAGTGTGTGTCTGTAGATAGAGAGAGACCAGTGTGTGTCTGTAGAGAGAGAGACCAGTGTGTGTCTGTAGAGATTGAGGCCAGTGTGTGTCTGTAGAGAGAGAGACCAGTGTGTCTGTAGAGAGAGAGACCAGTGTGTCTGTAGAGAGAGAGACCAGTGTGTCTGTAGAGAGAGAGACCAGTGTGTGTCTGTAGAGAGAGACCAGTGTGTGTCTGTAGATAGAGACCAGTGTGTCTGTAGATAGAGACCAGTGTGTCTGTAGAGAGAGACCAGTGTGTCTGTAGAGAGAGAGACCAGTGTGTCTGTAGAGAGAGACCAGTGTGTGTCTGTAGATAGAGACCAGTGTGTCTGTAGAGAGAGAGGCCAGTCACATGCGCCTTATACAACCTTACAGTGAAATGGTTACCTACAAGTCCTTAACCAACAATATAGCTTCAATATACCTTCAATATAGCTTCAATATAGCTTTAATATAGCTTCAATATAGCTTTAATATAGCTTCAATATAGCTTCAATATAGCTTCAATATACCTTCAATATACCTTCAATATAGCTTTAATATAGCTTCAATATACCTTCAATATAGCTTCAATATAGCTTCAATATAGCTTCAATATAGCTTTAATATAGCTTCAATATAGCTTCAATATAGCTTCAATATAGCTTCAAGAAAAATAACTGTTTAACAAAGTATTTGCTAAATAAAGTCAAGGGGGAAAAAGGAGAAAATAGAAAATTAACTATTAATTAAAGAGCAACAATAAAATAACAGTAACAAGAATTTATACAGGGGCTACCGGTACAGAGTCAATGTGGAGGCTATATACAGGGGGTACCGGTACAGAGTCAGTGTGGAGGCTATATACAGGGGGTACCGGTACAGAGTCAATGTGGAGGCTATATACAGGGGGTACCGGTACCGAGTCAGTGTGGAAGCTATATACAGGGGTACCGGTACAGAGTCAATGTGTAGGCTATATACAGGGGGTACTGCGGTACAGAGTCAATGTGGAGGCTATATACAGGGGTACCTGTACAGAGTCAATGTGGAGGCTATATACAGGGGGTACCTGCACAGAGTCAATGTGGAGGCTATATACTGGGGAACTGGTACAGAGTCAATGTGGAGGCTATATACAGGGGGTACCGGTACAGAGTCAATGTGGAGGCTATATACAGGGGGTACCGGTACAGAGTCAATGTGGAGGCTGTATACAGGGGGTACCAGTACAGAGTCAATGTGGAGGCTATATACAGTACAGGGGGTACCGGTACAGAGTCAATGTGGAGGCTATATACAGGGGGTACCGGTACAGAGTCAATGTGGAGGCTATATACAGGGGGTACCAGTACAGAGTCAATGTGGAGGCTATATACAGTACAGGGGGTACCGGTACAGAGTCAATGTGGAGGCTGTATACAGGGGGTACCGGTACAGAGTCAATGTGGAGGCTATATACAGGGGGTACCGGTACAGAGTCAATGTGGAGACTATATACAGGGGGTACCGGTACAGAGTCAATGTGGAGGCTGTATACAGGGGGTACCGGTACAGAGTCAATGTGCGGGGGCACAGGTTAGTCGATGTAATTGAAGTAATATGTACATGTAGGTAGGGGTAAAGTGACTATGTATAGATAATAAATAGAGAGAAGCAGCAGTGTAAAAATGTGAGGAGGGGGGCAATGCAAATAGTCTGTGTAGCCATTTGACTACATGTTCAGGAATCTTATGGCTTGGGGGTAGAAGCTGTTTAGAAACCTTTTGGATCTAGACTTGGTGCTTCGGTACCGCTTGCCATGCGGTAGCAGAGAGAACAGTCTATGACTAGGGTGGCTGGAGTCTTTGGCAATTTTTAGGGTCTTCCTCTGACACCACCTGGTATAGAGATCCTGGATGGCAGAAAGCTTGGCCCAGTGATGTACTGGGCCGTACGCACTACCGTCTGTAGTGCCTTGCGGTCGGAGGCCGAGCAGATGCCATACCAGGCGGTGATGCAACCAGTCAGGATGCTCTTGATGGTGCAGCTATATAACATTTTGAGGATCTGAGGACCCATGCCAAATATTTTCAGCCTCCTGAGGGCGAATTGGTGTTGTCATGCCCTCTTCACGACTCCCCAGGTGTGTTTGGACCATGATAGTTCGTTGGTGATGTGGACACCAAGGAACTTGAAGCTCTCAACCTGCTCCACTACAGCCCCGTCGATGAGAATGGGGGCGTGCTCGGTCCTCCTTTTCCTGTAGTCCACAATCATCTCCTTTGTGTTGATCACGTTGAGGGAGAGGTTGTTGTCCTGGCACCACACGGCCAGGTCTCTGACCTTCTCCCTATAGGCTGTCTCATCATTGTCGGTGATCAGGCCTACCACTGTTGAGTCATCAGCAAACTTAATGATGGTGTTGGAGTTGTGCCTGGCCATGCAGTCATGGGTGAACAGGGAGTACACGAGGGGACTGAGCATGCACCCCTAAGGGGCCCCCGTGTTGAGGATCAGCGTGGCAGATGTGTTGTTACCCTACCCTTATCACCTGGGCATGGCCCTTCAGGAAGTCCAGGATCCTGTTGCAGAGGGAGGTGTGTAATCCCAGTGTCCTTAGCTTAGTGATGAGCTTTGAGGGCACTATGGTGTTGAATGCTGAGCTGTAGTCAATGAATAGCATTCTCACATAGGTGTTCCTTTTGTCCAGGTGGGAAAGGGCAGTGTGGAGTGCAATAGAGATTGCGTCATCTGTGGATATGTTGGGGCGATATGCAAATTGGAGTGGGTCTAGGGTTTCTGGGATAATGGTGTTGATGTGAGCCTTGACCAGTCTTTCAAAGCACTTCGTGGCTACAGATGTGAGTGCTACGGGGTGGTAGTCATTTAGGCAGGTTGCCTTAGTGTTCTTGAGCACAGGGACTGTGATGGTCTGCTTGGAACATATTGGTATTACAAACTTGGTCAGGGACAGGTTGAAAATGTCAGTGAAGGCACTTGCCAGTTGGTCAGCGCATGCTCGGAGTACACGTCCTGGTAATTCGTCTGGTTAAAAGGTCTTACTCACATCGGCTACGGAGAACGTGATCACACAGTCGTCCGGAACAGCAGGTGCTCTCATGCATGCTTCAGTGTTGCTTGCTTCGAAGCGTGCATAGAAGTAATTTAGTTCGTCTGGTAGGCTTGTGTCACTGGGCAGCTCGCGGCTGTGCTTCCCTTAGTAGTCCGTAATAGTTTGCAAGCCCTGCCACATCCGATGAGCGTTCGAGCCGGTGCAGTATGATTCAATCTTAATCCTGTATTGACGCTTTGCCTGTTTGATGGTTCGTCTGAGGTCGTAGCGGGATTTCTTCTAAGCGTCCGGATTAGAGTCCCACTCCTTGAAAGCAGCAGCTCTACACTTTAGCTCAGTGTGGATTTAAGGTAAAACGGATTTAAGTTTCCCTGCATGAAAGTCACTAGGAGCGCTGCCTCTGGATGAGCATTTTCTTGTTTGCTTATGGCCGTATGCAGCTCATTGTGGTCTTAGTGCCAGCATCGGTCTGTGGTGGTAAATAGACAGCTATGAATAATATAGATGAGAACTCTCTTGGTAGATAGTGTGGTCTACAGCTTATCATGAGATACTTTACCTCAGGCGGCAAAACCTCGAGACTTCCTTAGTATTAGATTTTGTGCACCAGCTGTTACTGACAAATAGACACAGGCTGCCACCCCTTGTCTTACCGGAGGCAGCTGTTCTATCTTGCCGATGGACGGAAAACCCAGCCAGCTGTATGTTATCCATGTCGTCGTTCAGCCACAACTCTGTGAAACATAAGATATTATAGTTATTAATGTCCCGTTGGTAGGAGAGTCTTGATCAGAGCTCATCCAGTTTATTCTCCAGGGATTGCACGTTGGCTAATAGGACTGATGGTAGAGGCGGACTACCCACTCGCCGTGGGATTCTTACGAGGCACCCCGACCTACGTCCCCTATATCTCTGTCTCTTCTTGCGTCCAACTCGTTAAAGAAAAAATCTTCATCTAGTATGAGTTGTGTGTGTCTGAGAGCGATCAGATAGATTACAAGGTACTCAAAGCCCCCTGGACTGGAACGCAGAGCTTAGGCCTCTCCATGCTTGACTCACTTACAGTAGCTCTCTAAATACTTAATGTTTAACAACTCCATTAAAGAGGCTAACAAGAGAAGAGAAAGTGAGAGTGAGAGTGAGAGAGACAGAGAGAGTGAGAGAGATTGAGGAGAGAGGGATGGAAATAGAGGAGTGTGAAAGAGAGGAGACGAGAGAAAAGACAGGAGATGAGAGTAGGAAAGATACAGTGAAGGAGAGGAGATGAGAGAAGGAAAGCAACACTGTAGGTATCAACTGTGTGTGTGTGTGTGTGTGTGTGTGTGTGTGTGTGTGTGTGTGTGTGTGTGTGTGTGTGTGTGTGTGTGTGTCTGTGTGTGTGTGTGTGCCTGTGTGTGCGCATTCTCTCACAACACAGTTTCCCCTCTTAAATACTATTACCTCACATGGGGAAGGGAGAGTTACCCCTGACCCCTAGAGAGAGGTTGACCCCCGGTTGACCTCTGGACAGGGACAGGTCAGCCTGTTACTATAAAGGTCACATGATGAACAGCCTGCGGTCATCGTTCACACACACACACACACACACAGACTCAATACTTTTCTGTAAGTTATGTCGTCTCATATGGATGTTCTGTAACTGAAATGATAGAGAACAGGCCCAATCCCAACTCTTACGCTGGCCCAAGCATGTACCAGATGCTCAGCAGGCTCTGCTCACACTTACTGGTCTGAGGCCAAACCACACCACTAACAACATTGGACACATTGAAACACAAAGCCTTCACTATCTCATCCTGGAATATCCAATGCCTGAGGTCATCTGTCTTTTGGCCTAAAGAGCAGCAACCTGGACTTCACCAAAGAAATTGGAAATACAGACATTGTCATCCTCCAAGAAACATGGTATAGAGGAGCAGGACCCACTAGTTGTCCTCTAGGTTACAGAGAGCTGGTGATCCCATCCACCAAACTACCAGGTGTGAAACAGGAAAGATCACAGGGGATATGTTAATTTGGAGCAGACCTAACTCACTCAATTAATAATGTATCAAAACAGGAACATTTTACATTTGGCTAGAAATTCAAATTGAAATGTCCTCTTGTGTGCTACCTATATCCCCCCCAATTGAATCCTCATACTTTAACCATGACAGCTTCTCCATCCTAGAGGGGGAGATCAACAATTTCCAGGCCCAGTGACATGTACTAGTCTGTGGCGACCTAAATGCCAGAACTGGACAAGAACCTGACACCCTCAGCACACAGGGGGACAAACACCTGCCTGGAGGTCACAGCACTCCCTCCCCCATATGTCCCCCTTAGGCACAACTACGACAACATAACCAACAAAAACGGGTCACAACTCCTGCAGCTCTGTCGCACGCTGGGTAGGTACATAGTCAATGGTAGGCTTTGAAGGGACTCCTATGGTAGGTACACCTATAGCTCATCTCTTGACAGTAGTACTGTAGACTACTTTATCTTCTTTGGGAGCAGCGCACGAGGTGACGGTTTTGGAGAGCCTGGCGAGCCCAAAGTAAAATGCCTCCCATTCAGGCCCAGAAAATAGGATATGCACATATCTAGTACCATTGGATAGGAAACACTCTGAAGGTTCTAAAAGTGTTAACATTTTGTCTGTGAGTATAACAGAACGGATATGGCAGGCGAAAACCCGAAGAATTTCTGTCCTGGACAAAAGTGGTTTTGACACATTGCCTCATTTGGAACCCCTCCCGTTTGAAAATGCCCATATAAGGGCATATGAATGTAGTACCTATTGCTTCCTCTGGATGTCAACAGTCTCGAGAAAGTGTTCTGATTCTTTTTAGATGCTTTTAGATTGTAGAAGAAGACGAATAAGGAAGTGGCCACACAGATGTCAATAGAAGAAAATGCGCGTTCCCGGCTGGCACGCTCTGTGGTTTTTTCCTTTCTTATCGCCCAGTTTATATTCCAGTTGAAATATTATACAACATATACATAAGAGTTCCTAAGGATACATTTACAATTATGTTTGATTGTTCTTGGACAAGTTTATAGGTATAAGTTGAAAGAGTTCTCTTCACGTTTCAATGGAGGAGTCGACGCTGTATTTTGTCGTTATAACACGCCAACCAAATGGACATTTATGGATATAATACATTACTTTTTCTAACAAAAGAACCATGGATTGTCTTCGGTGGACACTTGGGAAGCCCTCAGCAGAAGTTCTTCAAAAGGTCATTGATTTGTTTTCGCTGTGAAATGTGTTTTCTGTGAACCGTGAAGGCTTATGAATTTATGGTAATGGGAAAAATATGTGGGGTGCTATCCTCAAACAATCAAATGTGGTGCTTTCGCCGTAAAGCCTTTTTGAAATCTGACAATGCTGTGATATTGCCAAGAATCAGAGCTTTTGATGACTATGCAACACTTGTATATTGATGCATGTTTAATAATTCAACTTTTGGACTTTGAATTTGGCGCCTTGCATTTCACCGGGTAGTGTCGGCTAGCGCCCCACCGTTCCCTAAGAAGTTATCACTGACCTCAACCCAGAGTCTCTCAGAGCGTTCAGTCAGCCCACTGACACCCTTATCAAATCACAGAGCAATACTCAATCACGAGGCATCAAGCCAAAGGAACGGAATAAAGAAATGCTGTAGATAGAAGTAGTGTGGAAACCTACCAAAAAAAACTACCAAAAAACAACAAATTCAATCCTTTTTTCCAACTTCATGGACAACATTTTTAAGGTAATAGTGAAGGTGTAAACTTGGCAGTAGACAACGCAGAGACATGAAACTGAAACAGAAAGAATGATGCCTCACCTAAGGGAATCATCAGGGAGTGTAGGCATGAGCCGCTACAGGCGGATCGCCAGGCTCCCCTTCCTTCACCAGATTGCCAGGCTCCCTGCTATAGCCGGCTCGTCTGGCTTCCATGCCTTCACCGGATCTCCAGGCTCCCCTGTCTGTCAGGTTCCCACGCATCAGCAGGGGTGACCGGTCCGCTCCTGATCCCTTTAGTTGGCGTCCTGTGCCTGGAGCCGAACGCGCCAGGGAGGGGGTACCGTCACGTATGCTCTCTCCAGCGCTCTATGTCGCCATGCTCCCGCGTCTCAGCCGGACTGACAGGTTTCCTGCGCCTCAGCAGAGGTGACTGGTCCGCTCCTGATCCCCGGGATTGTTATTTTGGTCGACGTCCTGCGGCTGGAGCCGCGCATCAGGGAGGGGGTAATGTCACGTGTGCTCCCTCTCCGGCCTCTAGGTCACCAGGCTGCTCGTTATGGCGCACACCTGTCACCATCGTTATGCGCACCTGCGAGTCATCAGACTCACCTGGACGCCATCACTTCCCTAATTACTTTCCTTATCCTGTTTGGGATCGGTGGACTGTGTAGGGTTCCAGCTACACAATGAATGGTCGTTTTGTGGGATAAAGTCCTTCTTTATATCCCAAAAACGCTGTTTAGTTGGTGCTGTTGAATTCAATAATCCACTTGTTCAACATGCAGATAAAAGAGTCCGAAGGTTGCCGGTAAAGTTCGTCCAAACAAGTCAAACAACGTTTCTTATTAATCCTCAGATACTCTAATATCTAAATAAACGATTTCATACGGAGAGAACTATGCTCAATAGTAAAGGAAAAGAACGAAGAGCGCACCCTCAATCACGCGCCTAAACAGTACTTTTGGTGCTACTCTTAGAAAGATTACATGTACTTGTTTGTTTTTCCAAAAAAAGCCTGAAACCTTGAATAAAGACTGTTGACATCTAGTGGAAGCCATAGGAACTGCAATCTGGGAGCGGAAATGGGATGTTTCAATAGCTTTGCATTGAAAGAGCCAGGGAGCTCCCAATCACCTGCTATATCAGTTCTGTTATACTCACATATATTATTTTAACAGTTTTAGAAACTTAAGAGTGTTTTTAATCCAATACTACCAATTATATGAATATCCTAGCTTCTGGGCCTGAGTAACAGGCAGTTTACTTTGGGCACGTCAGACAGGCGGAAATTCAGAAAACTTGACCCTAGCCCGTAGAGGTTATATATGTCACTCCCTTTGTGTCCTTCCCCAGGCGTCATTGTTTCTGTTTTAGTTTCATGTCTGCGCGTTGTTTGTGTGTTCTTGTTTTGTATTATGTTACGTTTATTTATTAAAACAATACCTTCTCGAACATGTGAACTTTCATGTGCCTTAATATAAAACGTATGTATGCCATCTGTAAATATGAATACAATTGTTAAATTACGAGCCTACTTAGTTTAGCCACAGAAAAAGTGGAAGCCTTTCCTCTAGCCATGATTGGCTGAGATAATGAGTGGGCTGGACATGCCGAGAGATGAGTTTGGACTGGTCTGCCATGTAGCACGCGTCTGTCTATTTGAGATGGTCAGTATGTGTAGGTAATCGTGTCAAACGCAGCTTTTAAAAAATATATATGGCATATTAAAACTGCATGAACCTAATGTCAAGGTAGTGTACGCTCTACACTTTCTGGAGGACCAAGTTTTGAAATCAATGGAATTCGAGTATGATAGCTAAGGAGATGGAGAAAACACCAGTCTGGATTACATTGTATATGGCATCAGACAGGAGATGCGTCCAACCATGATGTATACTGGTAAAATAGTCTAGCTAGCTACAATTTCAGATATTATACATTTCTAATTTTGACAGAAAGTGGTTTCATTTTCAGGTGAACAGTTAGCTAACTAACATTAGCTGGCTGGGTGGCTAGCTAATGTTGTGTATGATCTTATTCTTCGTATCTCAGACACATTTGCTTGACTAGTTATAGACATAGAACCTGGTTGGTTAGCTACCTGCAGATTCATGCAGGGTAGTAACGTCATGAGTTGTGATTATGGTCCATTGTTTAGCTAGCTAGCTCCATGCAAGTATCCATTTCAATAGAATGTCACTGCAACTGTTGATAGACGTACTAACTGGTAAATTCACTCTGGCTATCTACTCCGATTTCAGACCACGGGTAAGATAGTCTAGCTAGCTACATTTTCAGATATTATTCTTTGTATCTCAGACACATTTGGGGCGCCAGTTAGCCTAGTGGTTAGAGCGTTGGACTAGTACCAGAAAGGTTACGTCATTGAAAATAAGAATTTGTTCTTAACTGACCTGCCTAGTTAAATAAAGGTAAAATAAATTTGCTTGACTAGTTATAGCCATAGAACCTGGTTGGTTAGCTACCTGCAGATTCATGCATGGTAGTAATGTCATGAGTTGTGATTATGGTCCATTGTTTAGCTAGCTAGCTACATATTTTAACAAAAGACTCCACTATGATTTTGACAAAGTATTTACATTTTAAGTTAGTGTACTGTTAGCTAGCTAGCTAACGTTAGCTGGCTGGCTCGCTAACTAACGTTACGTCATGCATTGGGATTCATTGTTTCCCCAGCTAGCTATCTAGCTACATTTCTTAACAAAGACTTAGGGATCATTGGGGCTCTAGCGCCCCATTCCCGACACTACACGGGGAAATGTAAAGCGCCAAATTCCAAATCGTTGAATTTGAAAACATTCATCAATATACAAGTGTTGCATAGTCATCAAAGCTCAGAGTCTTGGCAATATCACAGCATTGTCAGATTTCAAAAAGGCTTTACGGCGAAAGCACAACATTTGATTGTTTGAGGATAGCACCTCTCATATTTTATGCATTAGCATAATTCCATAACCAGCGCGGGTCTCACAAAACACATATAAGAGCTAAAATAAATCGCTTACCTTTTGGTGATTTTCTGCTGAGGGCATTCCGAAGTGTCCAAGCAGGACAATTCATGTTTCTTTTGTTAGAAAAAGTCATTGTTTATATCCATAAATCTCCGTTTGGTTGGCGCGTTCAGAATATCCACCGTCGGGTCGCCCGTTGTACAGTGAAGAGAAAGCGTTCAAATTATACCTATCAACTTTGCCCAAACAAATCAAACATAATTTATAATGTATCCTTAGGTATCCTTTTATGTATATTAACGATTATATTTCACACGGATAATATCCTAAACAATATAAAAGGTAAATAAAGAGGAACGCGCACACGGTCTCGCGCACCAAAAACTATATTGACTTCCTGGGTCCTCTTACCAATTCTTCTTCTATAAGGCTCTGTTCCATGATAAAGCCATTAAACACTGTCTAAAGACTGTTGACATCTAGTGGAAGCCATAGGTACTGCAATCTGGGAGCTATTTCACTGAGAATCCCATAGGAAGACATTAAAAGTGAGGGTATGTCACAAAAAAATAATTTCTGGACAGAAATACATCGGGTTTTCGCTTGCTATATCAGTACTGTTATACTCACAGACATTATATTAACAGTTTTAGAAACTTCAGAGTGCTTCCCATCCAATAGTACTAATTATGTGCATATTTTAGTTTCTGGGCCTGAGTGGCAGGCATTTTACTTTGGGCACGTCAGACTTTACAAAACCGACACCACTGCTGCCGCTCCCTAATACGTTAAGAGTGCCAGAGCGCAGAATAACTGATGCATTTTTGAACGCTCAACACCCGTTGAATATGTCCGGTGTCAGTAAATGTCGGAAACAAAGCGTAATTCAATTGTTGCCAGCAGCACAGTTACAGTCACCAACTCTCAGGATAACATGAAAACAGCCTAACCAGCTCTGCTAGGGGGAGTAAAATGGGCAGAGTGGGGTGTTCTCTCATTATGAGTCTGGAAGTAGCTAGCCAATGTTAGCCCGTTAGCTTGGGTGCTTGACAGCCGTTATGAGGTCAGAGATTTCGGAACAACCCTACTCTTTGACCAAAGCGTCCGGTGTGCTCTCTGAATTTACGAACAAACAATCTGACAGCACAGTTGCAGTCACCAACGCTCTGGATAACATAACAGCTTAAGATTCATACTGAATTAAATATTACCACTAACTTTTAAAAATCATGTCTATCTTTATTTCCAAAACACAATTCAATACAATCACAAATGCTTTTTTTGTCTTTCACTAATTTTAAGCATCTTAACACTTTGTTTTCTTCAGTAAAAAAAAAGTATAATGTGCTCAACTTGCTATTGGGTAAACTTACCGCAAGGCAACATTTTTTGACAATATTAGCCCACACAGCTACCAGGACGCACATTTATGCTAGGTTTAGTACCTCATACCTCATATCGAAACATATAGATGTGGACAACAATCTTTAAATTATCTACTGTGGTTTAGATACAAGCATCATGAAACCTGTAAGACAATAAATTAATGAAAATACGTTTTTGTTAGATTTAACTTGCTTACGGGTTCTTCCATAACAGATTCCATGAAATACATTTGGTCAAATTATTCATTTGTGTGTCCTAGAAATAAGAGTGGCTCAACTTACCCCATTGGCTAAATTTACAATCCAATTTACAATCCAATCCATTTTGCATCTTTAGATCTCCCCTCGTTCCTACTGTCTAAAGGATATTTCCATCTCTGTCCATTAAAAACCAAATACGGTGCGTATTTTATTTGTTCCCGCAAAAAAGCATTTTGGATCACTTGATGGTAGGCCAAAAATATGAAGAAATAACTTATCAATTATTTTATCAACAATTATCAACATTTTAAGCTAAACATACTGATCTGTTCCGTCAGCCTTATTAATTGACATGGCGTTTAACTCCACTACACTACTATGATACCTCCAGTACACTACTATGATACCTCCAGTACACTACTATGATACCTCCAGTACACTACTATGATACCTCCACCACACTTCTATGATACCTCCAGTACACTACTATGATACTTTTACCACACTTCTATGATACCTCACACACAACTTTGAAAATTTTACAATACTAATTTGATTCCTCCACCACACTACTTTGATACCTCCACAATACTTCCTTAAAAAGTCCACTACACTACTATGATACATCCACTTCACTACTTTGATACCTCCACTACACTACTATGATACCTCCACTTCACTACTTTGATACCTCCACTTCACTACTTTAAAACCTCCACTACACTACTTGATACCTCCACTACACTTCACTACTTTGATACCTCCACTACACTACTTTGATACCACCACTACACTTCACTACTTTGATACCTCCACTTCACTACTTGATACATCCACTTCACTACTTGATACCTCCACTTCACTACTTGATACCTCCACTTCACTACTTTAAAACCTCCACTACACTACTTGATACCTCCACTTCACTACTTGATACCTCCACTTCACTACTTGATACATCCACTTCACTACTTTGATACCTCCACTACACTACTTTGATACCACCACTACACTTCACTACTTTGATACCTCCACTTCACTACTTTGATACCTCCACTTCACTACTTTGATACCTCCACTACACTACTTTGATACCTCCACTACACTACTTTGATACCTCCACTTCACTACTTTGATACCTCCACTTCACTACTATGATACCTCCACTTCACTACTTTAAAACCTCCACTACACTACTTGATACCTCCACTTCACTACTTGATACCTCCACTACACTACTTTGATACCACCACTTGACTACTTTGATACCACCACTACACTTCACTACTTTGATACCTCCACTACACTACTTTGATACCTCCACTTCACTACTTTGATACCTCCACTACACTACTTTGATACCTCCACTACACTTCACTACTTTGATACCTCCACTACACTACTTTGATACCACCACTACACTTCACTACTTTGATACCTCCACTACACTACTTTGATACCACCACTAGACTTCACTACTTTGATACCTCCACTTCACTACTTTGATACCTCCACTACACTACTTTGATACCTTCACTACACTACTTTGATACCTCCACTTCACTACTTTGATACCTCCACTACACTACTTTGATACCTCCACTACACTTCACTACTTTGATACCTCCACTACACTACTTTGATACCACCACTACACTTCACTACTTTGACACCTCCACTACACTTCACTACTTTGATACCACCACTTCACTACTTTGATACCTCCACTTCACTACTTTGATACCTCCACTACACTTCACTACTTTGATACCTCCTCTACACTACTTTGATACCACCACTAGACTTCACTACGTTGATACCTCCACTACACTTCACTACTTTGATACCTCCACAATACTTCCTTAAAAAGTCCACTACACTACTATGATACCTCCACTTCACTACTTTGATACCTCCACTACACTACTTTGATACCTCCACTTCACTACTTTGATACCTCCACTTCACTACTTTAAAAACTCCACTACACTACTATGATACCTCCACTTCACTACTTTAAAACCTCCACTACACTACTTGATACCTCCACTTCACTACTTGATACATCCACTTCACTACTTTGATACCTCCACTACACTACTTTGATACCACCACTTGACTACTTTGATACCTCCACTTCACTACTTTGATACCTCCACTACACTACTTTGATACCACCACTTCACTACTTTGATACCTCCACTACTTTGATACCTCCACTACACTACTTTGATACCACCACTTCACTACTTTGATACCTCCACTACTTTGATACCTCCACTACACTACTTTGATACCACCACTACACTTCACTACTTTGATACCTCCACTACACTACTTTGATACCTCCACTTCACTACTTTGATACCTCCACAACACTACTTTGATACCTGCACTACACTTCACTACTTTGATACCTCCACTACACTACTTTGATACCACCACTACACTTCACTACTTTGATACCTCCACTACACTTCACTACTTTGATACCACCACTTCACTACTTTGATACCTCCACTTCACTACTTTGATACCTCCACTACACTTCACTACTTTGATACCTCCTCTACACTACTTTGATACCACCACTAGACTTCACTACGTTGATACCTCCACTACACTTCACTACTTTGATACCACCACTTCACTACTTTGATACCTCCACTTCACTACTTTGATACCTCCACTACACTTCACTACTTTGATACCTCCACTACACTACTTTGATACCACCACTACACTTCACTACTTTGATACCTCCACTTCACTACTTTGATACCTCCACTACACTACTTTGATACCTTCACTACACTACTTTGAAACCTCCACTTCACTACTTTGATACCTCCACTACACTACTTTGATACCTCCACTACACTTCACTACTTTGATACCTCCACTACACTACTTTGATACCACCACTACACTTCACTACTTTGATACCTCCACTACACTTCACTACTTTGATACCACCACTTCACTACTTTGATACCTCCACTTCAATACTTTGATACCTCCACTACACTTCACTACTTTGATACCTCCTCTACACTACTTTGATACCACCACTAGACTTCACTACATTGATACCTCCACTACACTTCACTACTTTGATACCACCACTTCACTACTTTGATACCTCCACTTCACTACTTTGATACCTCCACTACACTTCACTACTTTGATACCTCCACTACACTACTTTGATACCACCACTACACTTCACTACTTTGATACCTCCACTACACTACTTTGATACCTTCACTTCACTACTTTGATACCTCCACTACACTACTTTGATACCTCCACTACACTACTTTGATACCACCACTTCACTACTTTGATACCTCCGCTACACTACTTTGATACCTCCACTACACTTCACTACTTTGATACCACCACTTCACTACTTTGATACCTCCACTTCCCTACTTTGATACCTCCACTACACTTCACTACTTTGATACCTCCACTACACTACTTTGATACCACCACTAGACTTCACTACTTTGATACCTCCACTACACTTCACTACTTTGATACCACCACTTCATGTTGTGGCAAATGGTTTCTCAAAAATATGGAACTATTACAAGAAACTTGTGAATTCAATAACACCTTTAATTAGCACAATCAAAGGTGGAGCCATGACCCGGATCACAACTGACCCTGTGTCTCAGCCCACAGCCTTTTAAAGTATTCTCCCTCTATCCCCTACACAGACCCCTCCCCAAGTTTACAGCTTCCCATATGTCCTGTTTCCATAGGGGTCTTTGTTATATTGCCTTCTGGCATCCTGCTTTTCCTCAGAAGCCTTTGATCAGTTCCAAATGGCCTTTCTGCTGACCTCCTGTTTCTTTCATGTCTGTTTGTTCAACTATTCAGCTTTAACAAATCCTATACATTTCTGTATGTCTTTCTGTCTCACCACTTCAAAGTAATCAACCAGAACACTGAAAATGTAATAATTGTAATGAGTTAATCTCCCACAACTATCTAAGTTAAACTTGTTTTAGCACTTAAGCCTCATTATCAATACTATCATGTTGTCTGCTATCACATAGTACATTAAATAAATTAATCAATGTGTCTTAGCCATGTTTTCACTACCACATTCACTACTTTGATACCTCTACTACACTACTTTGAAACCTCCACTACACTTCACTACTTTGATACCTCCACTTCACTACTTTGATACCTCCACTACACTACTTTGATACCTTCACTACACTACTTTGATACCTCCACTTCACTACTTTGATACCTCCACTACACTACTTTGATACCTCCACTACACTACTTTGATACCACCACTTCACTACTTTGATACCTCCACTACACTACTTTGATACCTCACTTTACTTTGATACCACCACTTCACTACTTTGATACCACCACTACACTACTTTGATACCTCCACTTCACTACTTTGATACCACCACTTCACTACTTTGATACCTCCACTACACTACTTTGATACCTCCACTACACTACTTTGATACCACCACTTCACTACTTTGATACCTCCACTACACTACTTTGATACCTCCACTTCAATACTTTGATACCACCACTTCACTACTTTGATACCACCACTACACTACTTTGATACCTCCACTTCACTACTTTGATACCACCACTTCACTACTTTGATACCTCCACTACACTACTTTGATACCTCCACTTCACTACTTTGATACCTCCACTTCACTACTTTAAAACCTCCACTTCACTACTTTGATACCTCCACTACACTACTTTGATACCTCCACTTCAATACTTTGATACCACCACTTCACTACTTTGATACCACCACTACACTACTTTGATACCTCCACTTCACTACTTTGATACCACCACTTCACTACTTTGATACCTCCACTACACTACTTTGATACCTCCACTTCACTACTTTGATACCTCCACTTCACTACTTTAAAACCTCCACTACACTACTTTGATACCTCCACTTCACTACTTTGATACCTCCACTTCACTACTTTAAAACCTCCACTACACTACTTTGATACCTCCACTTCACTACTTTAAAACCTCCACTTCACTACTTTGATACCTCCACTACACTACTATGATACCTCCACTTCACTACTTTGATACCTCCACTACACTACTATGATACCTCCACTTCACTACTTTGATACCTCCACTTCACTACTTGATACATCCACTTCACTACTTGATACCTCCACTTCACTACTTTAAAACCTCCACTACACTACTTGATACCTCCACTACACTACTTTGATACCTCCACTACACTACTTTGATACCTCCACTTCACTACTTTGATACCTCCACTACACTACTTTGATACCTCCACTACACTACTTTGATACCTCCACTTCACTACTTTGATACCTCCACTACACTACTTGATACCTCCACTTCACTACTTGATACATCCACTTCACTACTTTGATACCTCCACTACACTACTTTGATACCTCCACTTCACTACTTTGATACCTCCACTACACTACTTTGATACCTCCACTACACTACTTTGATACCTCCACTTCACTACTATGATACCTCCACTTCACTACTTTAAAACCTCCACTACACTACTTGATACCTCCACTTCACTACTTGATACATCCACTTCACTACTTTGATACCTCCACTACACTACTTTGATACCACCACTTGACTACTTTGATACCTCCACTTCACTACTTTGATACCTCCACTACACTACTTTGATACCACCACTTCACTACTTTGATACCTCCACTACACTTCACTACTTTGATACCTCCACTACACTACTTTGATACCACCACTACACTTCACTACTTTGATACCTCCACTACACTACTTTGATACCTCCACTTCACTACTTTGATACCTCAACTACACTACTTTGATACCTCCACTACACTTCACTACTTTGATACCTCCACTACACTACTTTGATACCACCACTACACTTCACTACTTTGATACCTCCACTACACTTCACTACTTTGATACCTCCACTTCACTACTTTGATACCTCCACTTCACTACTTTGATACCTCCACTACACTTCACTACTTTGAAACCTCCACTACACTACTTTGATACCACCACTAGACTTCACTACGTTGATACCTCCACTACACTTCACTACTTTGATACCACCACTTCACTACTTTGATACCTCCACTACACTACTTTGATACCTCCACTACACTTCACTACTTTGATACCTCCACTACACTACTTTGATACCACCACTACACTTCACTACTTTGATACCTCCACTACACTTCACTACTTTGATACCTCCACTTCACTACTTTGATACCTCCACTTCACTACTTTGATACCTCCACTACACTTCACTACTTTGATACCTCCACTACACTACTTTGATACCACCACTAGACTTCACTACTTTGATACCTCCACTACACTTCACTACTTTGATACCTCCACTTCACTACTTTGATACCTCCACTTCACTACTTTGATACCTCCACTACACTTCACTACTTTGATACCTCCACTACACTACTTTGATACCTCCACTACACTTCACTACTTTGATACCTCCACTTCACTACTTTGATACCTCCACTTCACTACTTTGATACCTCCACTTCACTACTTTGATACCTCCACTTCACTACTTTGATACCTCCACTACACTACTTTGATACCTCCACTTCACTACTTTGATACCTCCACTTCACTACTTTGATACCTCCACTTCACTACTTTGATACCTCCACTTCACTACTTTGATACCTCCACTTCACTACTTTGATACCTCCACTTCACTACTTTGATACCTCCACTACACTACTTTGATACCACCACTACACTACTTTGATACCTCCACTTCACTACTTTGATACCTCCATCACTACTTTGATACCTCAACTACACTACTTTGATACCTCCACTACACTTCACTACTTTGATACCTCCACTACACTACTTTGATACCACCACTACACTTCACTACTTTGATACCTCCACTACACTTCACTACTTTGATACCTCCACTTCACTACTTTGATACCTCACTTCACTACTTTGATACCTCCACCACTTCACTACTTTGATACCTCCACTTCACTACTTTGATACCACACCACTACACTTCACACTTTGATACCTCCACTACACTTCACTACTTTGATACCTCCACTTCACTACTTTGATACCTCCACTTCACTACTTTGATACCTCCACTACACTTCACTACTTTGAAAACCTCCACTACACTACTTTGATATACTCACTTCACTACTTTGATACCTCCACTACACTTCACTACTTTGATACCTCCACTTCACTACTTTGATACCTCCACTACACTACTTTGATACCTCCACTACACTTCACTACTTTGATACCTCCACTACACTACTTTGATACCTCCACTACACTACTTTGATACCTCCACTTCACTACTTTGATACCTCCACTTCACTACTTTGATACCTCCACTACACTACTTTGATACCTCCACTACACTTCACTACTTTGATACCTCCACTACACTACTTTGATACCACCACTACACTACTTGATACCTCCACTACACTACTTTGATACCTCCACCACTTCACTACTTTGATACCTCCACTACACTTCACTACTTTGATACCTCCACTACACTTCACTACTTTGATACCTCCACTACACTTCACTACTTTGATACCTCCACTTCACTACTTTGATACCTCCACTTCACTACTTTGATACCTCCACTACACTTCACTACTTTGATACCTCCACTACACTACTTTGATACCACCACTAGACTTCACTACGTTGATACCTCCACTACACTTCACTGCTTTGATACCTCCACAATACTTCCTTAAAAGTCCACTACACTTCTACTATGATACTCCACTGCTTCACTACTTTGATACCTCCACTACACTACTGATACCTCACTACTTTGATACCTCCACTTCACTACTTTGATACCTCCACTTCACTACTTTAAAACTCCACTACACTACTATGATACCTCCACTTCACTACTTTGATACCTCCACTACACTACTTTGATACCTCCACTTCACTACTTGATACCATCCACTTCACTACTTTGATACCTCCACTACACTACTTTGATACCACCACCACTTGACTACTTTGATACCTCCACTACTTTGATACCTCACACTACTTTGATACCTCCACTACACTACTTTGATACCTCCCACTTCACTACTTTGATACCTCCACTACACTTCACTACTTTGATACCTCCACTACACTACTTTGATACCACCACCACTACACTTCACTACTTTGATACTCCACTACACTACTTTGATACCTCCACTTCACTACTTTGATACCTCCACAACACTACTTTGATACCTCCACTACACTTCACTACTTTGATACCTCCACTACACTACTTTGATACCCCACTACACTTCACTACTTTGATACCTCCACTACACTTCACTACTTTGATACCTCCACTACACACTGCTTTGATATACACTGCACTACACTTCACTACTTTGATACCTCCACTTCACTACTTTGATACCTCCACTCACTACTTTATACCTCCACTTCACTACTTTGATACCTCCACTACACTACTTTGATACCTCCACCACACTTCACTACTTTGATACCTCCACTACACTACTTTGATACCACCACTACACTTCACTACTTTGATCCACTACACTTCACTACTTTGATACCACCACTTCACTACTTTGATACCTCCACTTCACTACTTTGATACCTCCACTACACTTCACTACTTTGATACCTCCTCTACACTACTTTGATACCACCACTAGACTTCACCTACGTGATACATCCACTACACTTAACTACTTTGATACCACCACTTCACTACTTTGATACCTCCACTTCACTACTTTGATACACTTCACTACTTTGATACTCACTACTTTGATACCTCACTAGACTTCACTACTTTGATACCTCCACTTCACTACTTTGATACCTCCACTCTACTTTTATACCTCCACTCACTACTTTGATACCTCCACTACACTACTTTGATACCTCCACTACACTTCACTACTTTGATACCTCCACTACACTACTTTGATACCACCACTACACTTCACTACTTTGATACCTCCACTACACTTCACTACTTTGATACCACCACTTCACTACTTTGATACCTCCACTTCACTACTTTGATACCTCCACTACACTTCACTACTTTGATACCTCCTCTACACTACTTTGATACCACCACTAGACTTCACTACGTTGATACCTCCACTACACTTCACTACTTTGATACCACCACTTCACTACTTTGATACCTCCACTTCACTACTTTGATACCTCCACTACACTTCACTACTTTGATACCTCCACTACACTACTTTGATACCACCACTACACTACTTTGATACCTTCACTACACTACTTTGATACTTTGATACCTCCACTACACTACTTTGATACCTCCACTACACTACTTTGATACCACCACTTCACTACTTTGATACCTCCGCTACACTACTTTGATACCTCCACTACACTTCACTACTTTGATACCACCACTTCACTACTTTGATACCTCCACTTCCCTACTTTGATACCTCCACTACACTTCACTACTTTGATACCTCCACTACACTACTTTGATACCACCACTAGACTTCACTACTTTGATACCTCCACTACACTTCACTACTTTGATACCACCACTTCATGTTGTGGCAAATGGTTTCTCAAAAATATGAAACTATTACAAGAAACTTGTGAATTCAATAACACCTTTAATTAGCACAATCAAAGGTGGAGCCATGACCCGGATCACAACTGACCCTGTGTCTCAGCCCACAGCCTTTTAAAGTATTCTCCCTCTATCCCCTACACAGACCCTCCCCAAGTTTACAGCTTCCCATATGTCCTGTTTCCATAGGGGTCTTTGTTATATTGCCTTCTGGCATCCTGCTTTTCCTCAGAAGCCTTTGATCAGTTCCAAATGGCCTTTCTGCTGACCTCCTGTTTCTTTCATGTCTGTTTGTTCAACTATTCAGCTTTAACAAATCCTATACATTTCTGTATGTCTTTCTGTCTCACCACTTCAAAGTAATCAACCAGAACACTGAAAATGTAATAATTGTAATGAGTTAATCTCCCACAACTATCTAAGTTAAACTTGTTTTAGCACTTAAGCCTCATTATCAATACTATCATGTTGTCTGCTATCACATAGTACATTAAATAAATTAATCAATGTGTCTAAGCCATGTTTTCACTACCACATTCACTACTTTGATACCTCCACTACACTACTTTGATACCTCCACTACACTTCACTACTTTGATACCTCCACTACACTACTTTGATACCTTCACTACACTACTTTGATACCTCCACTTCACTACTTTGATACCTCCACTACACTACTTTGATACCTCCACTACACTACTTTGATACCTCCACTACACTACTTTGAAACCACCACTTCACTACTTTGATATCAGCACTACACTACTTTGATACCTCCACTTCACTACTTTGATACCTCCACTTCACTACTTTGATACCACCACTTCACTACTTTGATACCACCACTACACTACTTTGATACCTCCACTTCACTACTTTGATACCACCACTTCACTACTTTGATACCTCCACTACACTACTTTGATACCTCCACTTCACTACTTTGATACCTCCACTTCACTACTTTAAAACCTCCACTACACTACTATGATACCTCGACTTCACTACTTTGATACCTCCACTACACTACTATGATACCTCCACTTCACTACTTTGATACCTCCACTTCACTACTTGATACATCCACTTCACTACTTGATACCTCCACTTCACTACTTTAAAACCTCCACTACACTACTTGATACCTCCACTACACTACTTTGATACCTCCACTTCACTACTATGATACCTCCACTTCACTACTTTAAAACCTCCACTACACTACTTGATACCTCCACTTCACTACTTGATACATCCACTACACTACTTTGATACCACCACTAGACTTCACTACTTTGATACCTCCACTTCACTACTTTGATACCTTCACTACACTACTTTGATACCTTCACTACACTACTTTGATACCTCCACTTCACTACTTTGATACCTCCACTACACTACTTTAATACCTCCACTACACTTCACTACTTTGATACCTCCACTACACTACTTTGATACCACCACTACACTTCACTACTTTGATACCTCCACTACACTTCACTACTTTGATACCACCACTTCACTACTTTGATACCTCCACTTCACTACTTTGATACCTCCACTATACTTCACTACTTTGATACCTCCTCTACACTACTTTGATACCACCACTAGACTTCACTACGTTGATACCTCCACTACACTTCACTACTTTGATACCTCCACAATACTTCCTTAAAAAGTCCACTACACTACTATGATACCTCCACTTCACTACTTTGATACCTCCACTACACTACTTTGATACCTCCACTTCACTACTTTGATACCTCCACTTCACTACTTTAAAAACTCCACTACACTACTATGATACCTCCACTTCACTACTTTAAAACCTCCACTACACTACTTGATACCTCCACTTCACTACTTGATACATCCACTTCACTACTTTGATACCTCCACTACACTACTTTGATACCACCACTTGACTACTTTGATACCTCCACTTCACTACTTTGATACCTCCACTACACTACTTTGATACCACCACTTCACTACTTTGATACCTCCACTACACTTCACTACTTTTAATACCTCCACTACACTACTTTGATACCACCACTACACTTCACTAATTTGATACCTCCACTACACTACTTTGATACCTCCACTTCACTACTTTGATACCTCCACAACACTACTTTGATACCTCCACTACACTTCACTACTTTGAAACCTCCACTACACTACTTTGATAACACCACTACACTTCACTACTTTGATACCTCCACTACACTTCACTACTTTGATACCTCCACTACACTACTTTGATACCACCACTACACTTCACTACTTTGATACCTCCACTTCACTACTTTGATACCTCCACTACACTACTTTGATACCTCCACTACACTTCACTACTTTGATACCTCCACTACACTACTTTGATACCACCACTACACTTCACTACTTTGATACCTCCACTACACTTCACTACTTTGATACCACCACTTCACTACTTTGATACCTCCACTTCACTACTTTGATACCTCCACTACACTTCACTACTTTGATACCTCCTCTACACTACTTTGATACCACCACTAGACTTCACTACGTTGATACCTCCACTACACTTCACTACTTTGATACCACCACTTCACTACTTTGATACCTCCACTTCACTACTTTGATACCTCCACTACACTTCACTACTTTGATACCTCCACTACACTACTTTGATACCACCACTACACTACTTTGATACCTTCACTACACTACTTTGATACTTTGATACCTCCACTACACTACTTTGATACCTCCACTACACTACTTTGATACCACCACTTCACTACTTTGATACCTCCGCTACACTACTTTGATACCTCCACTACACTTCACTACTTTGATACCACCACTTCACTACTTTGATACCTCCACTTCCCTACTTTGATACCTCCACTACACTTCACTACTTTGATACCTCCACTACACTACTTTGATACCACCACTAGACTTCACTACTTTGATACCTCCACTACACTTCACTACTTTGATACCACCACTTCATGTTGTGGCAAATGGTTTCTCAAAAATATGAAACTATTACAAGAAACTTGTGAATTCAATAACACCTTTAATTAGCACAATCAAAGGTGGAGCCATGACCGGATCACAACTGACCCTGTGTCTCAGCCCACAGCCTTTTAAAGTATTCTCCCTCTATCCCCTACACAGACCCCTCCCCAAGTTTACAGCTTCCCATATGTCCTGTTTCCATAGGGGTCTTTGTTATATTGCCTTCTGGCATCCTGCTTTTCCTCAGAAGCCTTTGATCAGTTCCAAATGGCCTTTCTGCTGACCTCCTGTTTCTTTCATGTCTGTTTGTTCAACTATTCAGCTTTAACAAATCCTATACATTTCTGTATGTCTTTCTGTCTCACCACTTCAAAGTAATCAACCAGAACACTGAAAATGTAATAATTGTAATGAGTTAATCTCCCACAACTATCTAAGTTAAACTTGTTTTAGCACTTAAGCCTCATTATCAATACTATCATGTTGTCTGCTATCACATAGTACATTAAATAAATTAATCAATGTGTCTAAGCCATGTTTTCACTACCACATTCACTACTTTGATACCTCCACTACACTACTTTGATACCTCCACTACACTTCACTACTTTGATACCTCCACTACACTACTTTGATACCTTCACTACACTACTTTGATACCTCCACTTCACTACTTTGATACCTCCACTACACTACTTTGATACCTCCACTACACTACTTTGATACCTCCACTACACTACTTTGAAACCACCACTTCACTACTTTGATATCAGCACTACACTACTTTGATACCTCCACTTCACTACTTTGATACCTCCACTTCACTACTTTGATACCACCACTTCACTACTTTGATACCACCACTACACTACTTTGATACCTCCACTTCACTACTTTGATACCACCACTTCACTACTTTGATACCTCCACTACACTACTTTGATACCTCCACTTCACTACTTTGATACCTCCACTTCACTACTTTAAAACCTCCACTACACTACTATGATACCTCGACTTCACTACTTTGATACCTCCACTACACTACTATGATACCTCCACTTCACTACTTTGATACCTCCACTTCACTACTTGATACATCCACTTCACTACTTGATACCTCCACTTCACTACTTTAAAACCTCCACTACACTACTTGATACCTCCACTACACTACTTTGATACCTCCACTTCACTACTATGATACCTCCACTTCACTACTTTAAAACCTCCACTACACTACTTGATACCTCCACTTCACTACTTGATACATCCACTACACTACTTTGATACCACCACTAGACTTCACTACTTTGATACCTCCACTTCACTACTTTGATACCTTCACTACACTACTTTGATACCTTCACTACACTACTTTGATACCTCCACTTCACTACTTTGATACCTCCACTACACTACTTTAATACCTCCACTACACTTCACTACTTTGATACCTCCACTACACTACTTTGATACCACCACTACACTTCACTACTTTGATACCTCCACTACACTTCACTACTTTGATACCACCACTTCACTACTTTGATACCTCCACTTCACTACTTTGATACCTCCACTATACTTCACTACTTTGATACCTCCTCTACACTACTTTGATACCACCACTAGACTTCACTACGTTGATACCTCCACTACACTTCACTACTTTGATACCTCCACAATACTTCCTTAAAAAGTCCACTACACTACTATGATACCTCCACTTCACTACTTTGATACCTCCACTACACTACTTTGATACCTCCACTTCACTACTTTGATACCTCCACTTCACTACTTTAAAAACTCCACTACACTACTATGATACCTCCACTTCACTACTTTAAAACCTCCACTACACTACTTGATACCTCCACTTCACTACTTGATACATCCACTTCACTACTTTGATACCTCCACTACACTACTTTGATACCACCACTTGACTACTTTGATACCTCCACTTCACTACTTTGATACCTCCACTACACTACTTTGATACCACCACTTCACTACTTTGATACCTCCACTACACTTCACTACTTTTAATACCTCCACTACACTACTTTGATACCACCACTACACTTCACTACTTTGATACCTCCACTACACTACTTTGATACCTCCACTTCACTACTTTGATACCTCCACAACACTACTTTGATACCTCCACTACACTTCACTACTTTGAAACCTCCACTACACTACTTTGATAACACCACTACACTTCACTACTTTGATACCTCCACTACACTTCACTACTTTGATACCTCCACTACACTACTTTGATACCACCACTACACTTCACTACTTTGATACCTCCACTTCACTACTTTGATACCTCCACTACACTACTTTGATACCTCCACTACACTTCACTACTTTGATACCTCCACTACACTACTTTGATACCACCACTACACTTCACTACTTTGATACCTCCACTACACTTCACTACTTTGATACCACCACTTCACTACTTTGATACCTCCACTTCACTACTTTGATACCTCCACTACACTTCACTACTTTGATACCTCCTCTACACTACTTTGATACCACCACTAGACTTCACTACTGATACCTCCACTACACTTCACTACTTTGATACCACCACTTCACTACTTTGATACCTCCACTTCACTACTTTGATACCTCCACTACACTTCACTACTTTGATACCTCCACTACACTACTTTGATACCACCACTACACTACTTTGATACCTTCACTACACTACTTTGATACTTTGATACCTCCACTACACTACTTTGATACCTCCACTACACTACTTTGATACCACCACTTCACTACTTTGATACCTCCGCTACACTACTTTGATACCTCCACTACACTTCACTACTTTGATACCACCACTTCACTACTTTGATACCTCCACTTCCCTACTTTGATACCTCCACTACACTTCACTACTTTGATACCTCCACTACACTACTTTGATACCACCACTAGACTTCACTACTTTGATACCTCCACTACACTTCACTACTTTGATACCACCACTTCATGTTGTGGCAAATGGTTTCTCAAAAATATGAAACTATTACAAGAAACTTGTGAATTCAATAACACCTTTAATTAGCACAATCAAAGGTGGAGCCATGACCGATCACAACTGACCCTGTGTCTCAGCCCACAGCCTTTTAAAGTATTCTCCCTCTATCCCCTACACAGACCCCTCCCCAAGTTTACAGCTTCCCATATGTCCTGTTTCCATAGGGGTCTTTGTTATATTGCCTTCTGGCATCCTGCTTTTCCTCAGAAGCCTTTGATCAGTTCCAAATGGCCTTTCTGCTGACCTCCTGTTTCTTTCATGTCTGTTTGTTCAACTATTCAGCTTTAACAAATCCTATACATTTCTGTATGTCTTTCAGTCTCACCACTTCAAAGTAATCAACCAGAACACTGAAAATGTAATAATTGTAATGAGTTAATCTCCCACAACTATCTAAGTTAAACTTGTTTTAGCACTTAAGCCTCATTATCAATACTATCATGTTGTCTGCTATCACATAGTACATTAAGTAAATTAATCAATGTGTCTTAGCCATGTTTTCACTACCACATTCACTACTTTGATACCTCCACTACACTACTTTGATACCTCCACTACACTTCACTACTTTGATACCTCCACTACACTACTTTGATACCTCCACTTCACTACTTTGATACCTCCACTACACTACTTTGATACCTCCACTACACTACTTTGATACCTCCACTTCACTACTTTGATACCTCCACTTCACTACTTTGATAACTCCACTTCACTACTTTGATACCACCACTACACTACTTTGATACCTCCACTTCACTACTTTGATACCACCACTTCACTACTTTGATACCACCACTACACTACTTTGATACCACCACTTCACTACTTTGATACCACCACTACACTACTTTGATACCACCACTTCACTACTTTGATACCTCCACTACACTACTTTGACACCTCCACTACACTACTTTGATACCACTTCTACACTACTTTGATACCTCCACTACACAACTTTGATACCTCCACTACACTACTTTGATACAACCACTTCACTACTTTGATACCTCCACTACACTACTTTGATACCTCCACTTCACTACATTGATACCTCCACTACACTACTTTGATACCACTACTTCACTACTTTGATACCTCCACTACACAACTTTGATACCTCCACTACACTACTTTGATACCACCACTTCACTACTTTGATACCTCCACTACAGTACTTTGATACCTCCACTTCACTACTTTGATACCTCCACTACACTACTTTGATACCACCACTTCACTACTTTGATACCTCCACTTAACTTCACTACTTTGATACCTCCTCTTCACTACTTTGATACCTCCACTACACTTCACTACTTTGATACCACCACTTCACTACTTTGATACCTCCACTTCACTACTTTGATACCTCCACTTCACTACTTTGATACCTCCACTTCACTACATTGATACCTCCACTTCACTACTTTGATACCACCACTAAACTACTTTGATACCTTCACTTCACTACTTTGATACCACCACTTCACTACTTTGATACCTCCACTACACTTCACTACTTTGATACCTCCACTTCACTACTTTGATACCTCCACTTCACTACTTTGATACCACCACTACACTACTTTGATACCTTCACTTCACTACTTTGATACCTCCACTACACTACTGTGATACCTCCACTACACTACTTTGATACCTCCACTACACTTCACTACTTTGATACCTCCACTACACTACTTTGATACCACCACTACACTTCACTACTTTGATACCTCCACTTCACTACTTTGATACCTCCACTTCACTACTTTGATACCACCACTACACTACTTTGATACCTTCACTTCACTACTTTGATACCTCCACTACACTACTTTGATACCTCCACTACACTACTTTGATACCTCCACTACACTTCACTACTTTGATACCACCACTTCACTACTTTGATACCTCCACTTCACTACTTTGATACCTCCACTTCACTACTTTGATCACTTCACTACTTTGATACCTCCTCTACACTACTTTGATACCACCACTAGACTTCACTACTTTGATACCTCCACTACACTTCACTACTTTGATACCACCACTTCACTACTTTGATACCTCCACTTCACTACTTTGATACCTCCACTACACTTCACTACTTTGATACCTCCACTACACTACTTTGATACCACCACTAGACTTCACTACTTTGATACCTCCACTACACTTCACTACTTTGATACCACCACTTCACTACTTTGATACCTCCACTACACTACTTTGATACCTCCACTACACTTCACTACTTTGATACCACCACTTCACTACTTTGATACCTCCACTACACTACTTTGATACCTCCACTACACTACTTTGATACCTCCACTACACTACTTTGATACCTCCACTTCACTACTTTGATACCTCCACTATACTTCACTACTTTGATACCTCCACTACACTACTTTGATACCTCCACTTCACTACTTTGATACCTCCACTTCACTACTTTGATACCTCCACTACACTACTTTGATACCTCCACTTCACTACTTTGATACCTCCACTTCACTACTTTGATACCTCCACTACACTACTTTGATACCACTTCACTACTTTGATACCTCCACTACACTACTTTGATATGCATTGTGGGGATTAACAAGTATGTACACACAATGCCCACTGAAACAAATAAGTGGACATACTGTGTTCCCCCTCCGCTATACCACTGGATGGGTAATAGGCTGTTCAGTACTTTCAGCTGGACTTTCATATGGGATTTTCTCTGTGGTGCTGTGATCTACTGCCTCCCTATGGAATCATCTGGAATTACACCGCCTGACACACACACACACACACACACATACCCCTTCGAAATTGAAGGTCTATTTATGTCCTGAGCAGGTCTGGAAATGCCTTTAATACCGGCCACTAGGGGCAACATAGAGCGATAACACCATTAAAAAAGCTTGGGTTTTGCTAGAGCACTGTGGATGGGGGTGGCGGATGGATGTATCCCAAAAATTAACCCTTACCTCTACCATTCAGAAACCTAGCCTAAATATTAACCCTTACCTTTACCATTCAGAATCCTAGCCCGAACCTTATCATTACCTTTACCATTCAGAAACCTAGCCCAAACATTAACCCTTACCTTTACCATTCAGAAACCTAGCCCAAACATTAACCCTTACCTTTACCATTCAGAAACCTAGCTCAAGTTGCCTGGACCGTGTTAACGCACGAGTCCAGAACAGGTCCTGAAACAGCTGTGCTCGGCTAAGTAGAATCAGACAGGACAGCCCCACCCAATCGGGCCAGTCAGCCGGGTTTGATCGAGTGGTCCGATTGGAACAGCCGCCAGCCCCCTCACCGACCCTCCGACATTAGCGAGGCCCACAGCCCCCCACATACTCAGTCCCCACAAATTTAGTTACTTTTACTCACCCCCAAAGCTTATGCATGCATGCAGTTCATTGAATTCAAAAGTTCTCAGAATTACCATGTTCTTTTAGGAATTTTAGAGAGACCTACGTGGTGTCCTTATTGCTGAGACAGACCTCCCGTAGCAGATCACACAAACCTCAACTATTTGTAAGAACAAGCTTACCTTAGATAGTTGGGCGGCCACCCGTTTGTGAGACTGCTCAGAAGACCCGCCATCAGCCCCAAGGTGCCACCGTTCCATGGTCCCTACTACTCCTGGCAAGCTCGCCAAGTATGTCGTGGAAAAAACAATCTTAAAACACATAACACTCTCACAAGAACTTTTGAATTCAATAGTAGACTTTAATATAGAACAATCAAAGCCCGAGCTGGTCCGGGATGCAGCTGCTTTAAAACCTCTTAAGGAGGTAACAAAGTAATGTAGTGGAGGTATCAAAGTTGTGAAAAAACCACAGCGTGCGCAACCCGGGAACGTGCATTCTCTTCTGTTGACTTCTGTTTGACCACTTCCTAATTATTCTACTATTGTCATCTAAAGTAACTAAATATAATCAAAACACTGTCTAGAGACTGTTGACATCCAGTGGAAGCAATAGGTACTGCAATCATACTCTCTTATATGGGCATTTTCATAAGGGAGGGGTTCAAAATGAGGCAATGTGTCAAAATCACTTTTTCAAGGACAGAAAATCCTCGGGTTTTCGCCTGCCATATCCGTTCTGTTATACTCTAAGACAATATTTTAACACTCTTAGAAACTTCAGTCTCTAAAAATATATGATATATATATATACCTACTGTTCTGTATCTATCTATATTAATACCTGCTGTTCTGTCTCTATATATCTATATTAATACCTGCTGTTCTGTCTCTATATATCTATATTAATAACTGCTGTTCTGTCTCTATATATCTATATTATTACCTGCTGTTCTGTCTCTATATATCTATATTAATACCTGCTGTTCTGTCTCTATATATCTATATTAATACCTGCTGTTCTGTCTCTATCTATTTTAATACCTGCTGTTCTGTCTCTATATACCTATATTAATACCTGTTGTTCTGTCTCTATATATCTATATTAATACCTGCTGTTCTGTCTCTATCTATATTAATACCTGCTGTTATGTCTCTAAATATCTATATTAATACCTGCTGTTCTGTATCTATATTAATACCTGCTGTTCTGTCTCTATATATCTATATTAATACCTGCTGTTCTGTCTCTATCTATATTAATACCTGCTGTTATGTCTCTATATATCTATATTAATACCTGCTGTTCTGTCTCTATATACCTATATTAATACCTGCTGTTCTGTCTCTATACATCTATATTAATACCTGCTGTTCTGTCTCTATATATCTATATTAATACCTGCTGTTCTGTCTCTATATATCTTTATTAATACCTGTTGTTCTTTCTCTATCTATATTAATACTTGCTGTTCTGTCTCTATATATCTATATTAATACCTGCTGTTCTGTCTCTATACATCTATATTAATACCTGCTGTTCTATCTCTATACATCTATATTAATACCTGCTGTTCTGTCTCTATCTATATTAATACCTGCAGTTCTGTCTCTATATATCTATATTAATACCTGCTGTTCTGTCTCTATATATCTATATTAATTCCTGCTGTTGTGTCTCTATATATTAATACCTGCTATTCTGTCTCTATATATCTATATTAATACCTGCTGTTCTATCTATATTAATACCTGCTGTTCTGTCTCTATCTATTTTAATACCTGCTGTTCTGTCTCTATCTATATTAAAACCTGCTGTTCTGTCTCTATACATCTATATTAATACCTGCTGTTCTGTCTCTATATATCTATATTAATACCTGTTGTTCTGTCTCTATCTATATTAATACTTGCTCTTCTGTCTCTATATATCTATATTAATACCTGCTGTTCTATCTATATTAATACCTGCTGTTCTGTCTCTATCTATTTTAATACCTGCTGTTCTTTCTCTATATATCTATATTAATACCTGCTGTTCTGTCTCTATCTATATTAATACCTGCTGTTCTGTCTCTATCTATATTAATACCTGCTGTTATGTCTCTATATATCTATATTAAAACCTGCTGTTCTGTCTCTATACATCTATATTAATACCTGCTGTTCTGTCTCTATCTATATTAATACCTGCTGTTCTGTCTCTATATATCTATATTAATACCTGCTGTTCTGTCTCTATCTATATTAATACCTGCTGTTCTGTCTCTATATATCTATATTAATACCTGCTGTTCTGTCTCTATCTATATTAATACCTGCTGTTATGTCTCTATATATCTATATTAATACCTGCTGTTCTGTCTCTATATATCTATATTAAAACCTGCTGTTCTGTCTCTATACATCTATATTAATACCTGCTGTTCTGTCTCTATCTATATTAATACCTGCTGTTCTGTCTCTATACATCTATATTAATACCTGCTGTTCTGTCTCTATATATCTATATTAATACCTGCTCTTCTATCTCTATATATCTATATTAATACCTGCTGTTCTGTATCTATATTAATACCTGCTGTTCTGTCTCTATATATCTATATTAATACCTGCTGTTCTGTCTCTATCTATATTAATACCTGCTGTTATGTCTCTATATATCTATATTAATACCTGCTGTTCTGTCTCTATATACCTATATTAATACCTGCTGTTCTGTCTCTATACATCTATATTAATACCTGCTGTTCTGTCTCTATATATCTATATTAATACCTGCTGTTCTGTCTCTATATATCTATATTAATACCTGTTGTTCTTTCTCTATCTATATTAATACTTGCTGTTCTGTCTCTATATATCTATATTAATACCTGCTGTTCTGTCTCTATACATCTATATTAATACCTGCTGTTCTATCTCTATACATCTATATTAATACCTGCAGTTCTGTCTCTATATATCTATATTAATACCTGCAGTTCTGTCTCTATATATCTATATTAATACCTGCTGTTCTGTCTCTATATATCTATATTAATACCTGCTGTTCTGTCTCTATCTATATTAATACCTGCTGTTATGTCTCTAAATATCTATATTAATACCTGCTGTTCTCTATCTATATTAATACCTGCAGTTCTGTCTCTATACATCTATATTAATACCTGCTGTTCTGTCTCTATATATCTATATTAATACCTGCTCTTCTATCTCTATATATCTATATTAATACCTGCTGTTCTGTATCTATATTAATACCTGCTGTTCTGTCTCTATATATCTATATTAATACCTGCTGTTATGTCTCTATATATCTATATTAATACCTGCTGTTATGTCTCTATATATCTATATTAATACCTGCTGTTCTGTCTCTATATACCTATATTAATACCTGCTGTTCTGTCTCTATACATCTATATTAATACCTGCTGTTCTGTCTCTATATATCTATATTAATACCTGCTGTTCTGTCTCTATATATCTATATTAATACCTGTTGTTCTTTCTCTATCTATATTAATACTTGCTGTTCTGTCTCTATATATCTATATTAATACCTGCTGTTCTGTCTCTATACATCTGTATTAATACCTGCTGTTCTATCTCTATACATCTATATTAATACCTGCTGTTCTGTCTCTATCTATATTAATACCTGCTGTTCTGTCTCTATCTATATTAATACCTGCTGTTCTGTCTCTATATATCTATATTAATACCTGCTGTTCTGTCTCTATCTATATTAATACCTGCTGTTCTGTCTCTATATATCTATATTAATTCCTGCTGTTCTGTCTCTATATATCTATATTAATACCTGCTGTTCTATCTATATTAATACCTGCTGTTCTGTCTCTATCTATTTTAATACCTGCTGTTCTGTCTCTATCTATATTAATACCTGCTGTTCTGTCTCTATATATCTATATTAAAACCTGCTGTTCTGTCTCTATACATCTATATTAATACCTGCTGTTCTGTCTCTATATATCTATATTAATACCTGTTGTTCTGTCTCTATCTATATTAATACTTGCTCTTCTGTCTCTATATATCTATATTAATACCTGCTGTTCTATCTATATTAATACCTGCTGTTCTGTCTCTATCTATTTTAATACCTGCTGTTCTTTCTCTATATATCTATATTAATACCTGCTGTTCTGTCTCTATCTATATTAATACCTGCTGTTATGTCTCTATATATCTATATTAATACCTGCTGTTCTGTCTCTATATATCTATATTAATACCTGCTGTTCTGTCTCTATCTATATTAATACCTGCTGTTCTGTCTCTATATATCTATATTAATACCTGCTGTTCTGTCTCTATCTATATTAATACCTGCTGTTATGTCTCTATATATCTATATTAATACCTGCTGTTCTGTCTCTATATATCTATATTAAAACCTGCTGTTCTGTCTCTATACATCTATATTAATACCTGCTGTTCTGTCTCTATCTATATTAATACCTGCTGTTCTGTCTCTATACATCTATATTAATACCTGCTGTTCTGTCTCTATATATCTATATTAATACCTGCTCTTCTATCTCTATATATCTATATTAATACCTGTTGTTCTATCTCTATATATCTATATTAATACCTGTTGTTCTGTCTCTATCTATATTAATACTTGTTGTTCTGTCTCTATACATCTATATTAATACCTGCTGTTCTGTCTCTAAATTAATACCTGCTGTTCTGTCTCTATCTATATTAATACCTGCTGTTCTGTCTCTATATATCTATATTAATACCTGCTGTTCTGTCTCTATATATCTATATTAATACCTGCTGTTCTGTCTCTATATATATATATTAATACCTGCTGTTCTGTCTCTATCTATATTAATACCTGCTGTTCTGTCTCTATATATCTATATTAATACCTGCTCTCATTACACAGATCTGTCATTATTTTCTCCTTCCATTCTCCCTGAGACATTTCCCAGACACTCTGCTCTCCTGTTCTCTCCTCATTCCCAGCAGACAGACATAATAGAATACCACAATATGATAAACATTTTAGCATCAAGTATAATGCAACATTTATAGTCCAATCTTGTTTTGGGGAATTGGGATTTAACAATCATAATAAGAGTCTGGCAGCAGACATTGTGATGTGTGTGTAGCACGTGGTTGTGTGTGAGGATGTGTGTCTGTCTGAGGATTTGTCTCTCCTGTCATTCTCAACAGAACACTGTTTCAGTGGGAGAATAACTCATTCCTGACTCTCTGATCTAGCAGTTGTCTTCTGATAGAGCCCTGGGTAGAGTGCAGAGGCTTGAGAGAGAACACCATCACAATTTAAGTGGTGTGTGTGAGAGAGAGAGAGAGAGAGAGAGAGAGAGAGAGAGAGAGAGAGAGAGAGAGAGAGAGAGAGAGAGAGAGTGAATGACAACACACACACAGAAGACTTCTATGAAAGCACTCACAAAGGAAGAAAACAAAAATACAAGTGTATTTATTACCTTCTGTTCGGTCTCTATATTTATTAATGCCTGCTGTTCTGTCTCTAAATATATTAATTCCTGCTGTTCTGTCTCTATATATCTATATTAATACCTGCTGTTCTGTCTCTATATATATTAATACCTGCTGTTCTGTCTCTATATATCTATATTAATACCTGCTGTTCTGTCTCTCTATATCTATATTAATACTTGCTGTTCTGTCTCTATATATCTATATTAATACCTGCTGTTCTGTCTCTATATATCTATATTAATACCTGTTGTTTTGTCTCTATCTATATTAATACCTGCTGTTATGTCTCTAAATATCTATATTAATACCTGCTGTTCTGTATCTATATTAATACCTGCTGTTCTGTCTATATATATCTATATTAATACCTGCTGTTCTGTCTCTATATATCTATATTAAAACCTGCTGTTCTGTCTCTATACATCTATATTAATACCTGCTGTTCTGTCTCTATCTATATTAATACCTGCTGTTCTGTCTCTATACATCTATATTAATACCTGCTGTTCTGTCTCTATATATCTATATTAATACCTGCTCTTCTATCTCTATATATCTATATTAATACCTGTTGTTCTATCTCTATATATCTATATTAATACCTGTTGTTCTGTCTCTATCTATATTAATACTTGTTGTTCTGTCTCTATACATCTATATTAATACCTGCTGTTCTGTCTCTAAATTAATACCTGCTGTTCTGTCTCTATCTATATTAATACCTGCTGTTCTGTCTCTATATATCTATATTAATACCTGCTGTTCTGTCTCTATATATTTATATTAATACCTGCTGTTCTGTCTCTATATATCTATATTAATACCTGCTGTTCTGTCTCTATATATATATATTAATACCTGCTGTTCTGTCTCTATCTATATTAATACCTGCTGTTCTGTCTCTATATATCTATATTAATACCTGCTCTCATTACACAGATCTGTCATTATTTTCTCCTTCCATTCTCCCTGAGACATTTCCCAGACACTCTGCTCTCCTGTTCTCTCCTCATTCCCAGCAGACAGACATAATAGAATACCACAATATGATAAACATTTTAGCATCAGAAGTATAATGCAACATTTATAGTCCAATCTTGTTTTGGGGAATTGGGATTTAACAATCATAATAAGAGTCTGGCAGCAGACATTGTGATGTGTGTGTAGCACGTGGTTGTGTGTGAGGATGTGTGTCTGTCTGAGGATTTGTCTCTCCTGTCATTCTCAACAGAACACTGTTTCAGTGGGAGAATAACTCATTCCTGACTCTCTGATCTAGCAGTTGTCTTCTAATAGAGCCCTGGGTAGAGTGCGAGGCTTGAGAGAGAACACCATCACAATTTAAGTGGTGTGTGTGTGAGAGAGAGAGAGAGAGAGAGAGAGAGAGAGAGAGAGAGAGAGAGAGAGAGAGAGAGAGAGAGAGAGAGAGAGAGAGAGAGAGAGAGAGAGAGAGAGAGAGAGAGTGAATGACAACACACACACAGAGGACTTCTATGAAAGCACTCACAAAGGAAGAAAACAAAAATACAAGTGTATTTATTACCTTCTGTTCGGTCTCTATATTTATTAATGCCTGCTGTTCAGTCTCTAAATATATTAATTCCTGCTGTTCTGTCTCTATATATCTATATTAATACCTGCTGTTCTGTCTCTATATATATTAATACCTGCTGTTCTGTCTCTATATATCTATATTAATACCTGCTGTTCTGTCTCTCTATATCTATATTAATACTTGCTGTTCTGTCTCTATATATCTATATTAATACCTGCTGTTCTGTCTCTATATATCTATATTAATACCTGTTGTTTTGTCTCTATCTATATTAATACCTGCTGTTATGTCTCTAAATATCTATATTAATACCTGCTGTTCTGTATCTATATTAATACCTGCTGTTCTGTCTATATATATCTATATTAATACCTGCTGTTCTGTCTCTATCTATTTTAATACCTGCTGTTCTGTCTCTAACTATATTAATACCTGCTGTTCTGTCTCTATCTATATTAATACCTGCTGTTCTGTCTCTAACTATATTAATACCTGCTGTTCTGTCTTTATCTATATTAATACCTGCTGTTCTGTCTCTAACTATATTAATACCTGCTCTCATTACACAGATCTGTCATTATTTTCTCCTTCCATTCTCCCTGAGACATTTCCCAGACACTCTGCTCTCCTGTTCTCTCCTCTTTCCCAGCAGACAGACATAATAGAATACCACAATATGATAAACATTTTAGCATCAGAAGTATAATGCAACATTTATAGTCCAATCTTGTTTTGGGGAATTTGGATTTAACAATCATAACAAGAGTCTGGCAGCAGACATTCACAATGACCTCATCACTCCCCCTCTTTCTCTGTGTTTCTCAATGACTACCTGATCACCCCACCCCTCTCTCTTTGTCTTTCACAATGACTACTTGTACTTGTCTCTCCTGTCATTCTCAACAGAACACTGTTTCAGTGGGAGAATAACTCATTCCTGACTATCTGATCTAGCAGTTGTCTTCTGATAGAGCCCTGGGTAGAGTGCGAGGCTTGAGAGAGAACACCATCACAATTTAAGTGGTGTGTGTGTGAGAGAGAGAGAGAGTGAATGACAACACACACACACAGAGGACGAAAACACAAGTGTATTTAATACCTTCTGTTCGGTCTCTATATTTATTATGACAACACCATCACAATTAAAGTGGTGTGTGTGTGAGAGAGAGAGAGAGAGAGAGAGAGAGAGAGAGAGAGAGAGAGAGAGAGAGAGAGAGAGAGAGAGAGAGAGACATTGTAAAAGGCAGAGAGAGAGAGAGAGAGAGAGAGAGAGAGACATTGTAAAATGCAGAAAGAGAGAGAGACATAGTAAAATGCAGAGAGAGAGAGACATTGTAAAAGGCAGAGAGAGAGAGGAGAGACATTGTAAAAGACAGAGAGAGAGAGGGGTGATGAGGTAGTCATTGTGAAAGACAGAGAGAGAGAGGGGTGATGAGGTCATTGTGAAAGACAGAGAGAGAGAGGGGTGATGAGGTCATTGTGAAAGACAGAGAGAGAGAGGGGTGATCAGGTAGTCATTGAGAAACACAGAGAGAGAGAGTGGGGGGTGATGAGGTCATTGTGAAAGATCAGTCTGTGCTGCATTATTAATCCAGTGAGATATTTAAAGACCCTCTTTCTATATCCTGAAGGAGCTCATCTGTTACCCACTGTCTTCTCACTGTGGTGAATAGGTAGAGACACATTTAACACACACAGTTACGACCTGGCTCATTGTTCCTAACAACAAAAGGGAGACTGCGAATGGCTTAAATGGGAAAAAAGGAATACATTTATTAAACTAAATAATAATAAATACTTTAAATGTAACATACGCTGTGGACGTCGGTAGGACCAGTAGCGTATGCAGTGTGTGGATGAGGAGAGCGAGTGTTGTCTGGTGAAAACCGACCAACAACCAAATGGTGGAGGAAGCCAGCCGGCCAGTCAGGGAAGAGAGTGTTGGCTGATGTGTCCACCCTTTATAGCCTGCAGGCCAAGCCTGCCCAGGTGCGCCACATCAGCTGACGATCTTCCCTGACTGGCTCTGCCCACTGGCCTCCTGCGACAAGCAGACTACCAAACAGGAGATTCCTGCAGACAGAGTGGGATGTCTCACTCACTCACTCACACACACAGACACAGACACAGGCACACACGCGCACAGACACAGACACAGACACATGCGCACACGCGCACAGACACAGACACGCGCACACGCGCACAGACACAGACACAGACACACACAACTTGACAGAGGTCAGCCAGAGAACAACAACTTGTTTCTGTTCACTCTTTTGCTTCCACGTGTTAGTCTGGACGGGTGGTGATTTTGGAGGGGCAAACAACCCATTTGTTTTGGTAGATGCATGCCAACGAAGCCACTACACATCTCAGAACAATACATTAAATGCACTATAACTGTCAAACGGTGGCCGCAACGTTTAGGGTCTACATACAGCTGTTCCGAGAGTGGAGCTTATAGCTATATGGCTTCTATTGACTCCTCGTTTATTTGTGTAACTGGATAAGAACCGCATTCTCCTTCAATAACAACACATTTTGACATGACTTTTGACTTTTGAACCGTCCACAAAGCAGTATTACATTTAAAATGTTCATTTAATTCATATTGTTTGTTCTTATATAATTAACACTTAGAGCTAAGTATGAGCAAGTGCAAGACAACGACAGAAATTCAGATAGATGTTAGGTCTATTACTGGAATTACATGGGTCTATTACTGGAATTACCTGGGTCTATTACTGGAATTACCTGGGTCTACTACTGGAATTACATGGGTCTACTACTGGAATTACATGGGTCTATTACTGGAATTACCTGGGTATATTACTGGAATTACCTGGGTCTATTACTGGAATTACCTGGGTCTATTACTGGAATTACATGGGTCTATTACTGGAATTACATGGGTCTATTACTGGAATTACCTGGGTCTAGTACTGGAATTACATGGGTCTAGTACTGGAATTACATGGGTCTACTACTGGAATTACATGGGTCTACTACTGGAATTACATGGGTCTACTACTGGAATTACATGGGTCTACTACTGGAATTACCTGGGTCTACTACTGGAATTACATGGGTCTACTACTGGAATTACATGGGTCTACTACTGGAATTACATGGTTCTACTACTGGAATTACATGGGTCTACTACTGGAATGACATGGGTCTACTACTGGAATTACATGGGTCTATTACTGGAATTACATGGGTCTATTACTGGAATTACCTGGGTCTACTACTGGAATTACCTGGGCTACTACTGGAATTACATGGGTCTACTACTGGAATTACATGGGTCTACCACTGCAATTACATGGTTCTATTACTGGAATTACCTGGGCTACTACTGGAATTACATGGGTCTACTACTGGAATTACATGGGTCTATTACTGGAATTACACGGGCCTACTACTGGAATTACATGGGTCTATTACTGGAATTACATGGGTCTACTACTGGAATTACATGGGTCTATTACTGGAATTACATGGGTCTACTACTGGATTTACATGGCCCATTCGAGTTGACTGTGAAGGTTTTTATCCTTTTACTGGTGGAAAAGTTTCTCTCTGACTCAGCGGTTGTCATCGGAGTGGTGATTTTAAGAAGAGAGACCATCTCAGACAAGGCCTCTTGCAAGCTGTTCTCATAGAGTGATTTTAATAAAGAAAGTGCTGTCTTTCCAGTGTCCAGCTCAGGATGCCGGTAGAGAGTGGACAGCTCCGTTTCCATCTTCTCCTGGTTGCCCACAGGCACACTGGAGTTCTGTGGTCAGAAAGGAATGTACCTACTGGGGGAAAAATTATCTGTCCACCAACTTTACTGCAATTAAGTGGTCACGTTCAGAAAACCTTTCTTGCACACAAGCAGTGATTGTTGTTCGAATGCCTCCTTGGCCAGAGCCTCACGGTCCTCCCACACAACTTTTTACGGTTCTGTCTTTGAAGTTCTATCGTGTACCCGGTGGCCTGGGGATCCGTCTGGTCGTTGATTCCACGAGAGCGGAGAGTCTTTTGGGTGAGCTTGTGGAAAAAGGTGGTGAAGGAGGATTGCTCTGCAAAAAAAAACAAACAAAAAAACCACTTTAAGCACGCTCACTCTCCCTGCACAAAGCTGCTGACGTGTTAGATTCAGTTTGTTGTGCGTAAGTCTCCTTCAGTAGCGTTTGGACACCACGTACATCAAAGTCAAAAGTCACCATTATTAGTCAGTTGTACAACCGAATGCCTTCAACTGAAATGTGTCTTCCGCATTTAACCCAACCCCTCTGAATCAGAGAGGTGCGGAGGGCTGCCTTAATCGACATCCACGTCTTCGGCGCCCGGGGAACAGTGGGTTAACTGCCTTGTTCAGGGGCAGAACGACAGATTTTTTCCTTGTCAGCTCGGGGATTACGAACTCGCAACTTTCCGGTTACAAGTCCAACGCTCTAACCACTAGGCTACCCTGCCGCCCTGTTTAGCACGCTTCACCGCTGTCCCGTCGGTGGTTTGTGTAACCACGCTTCTCCTTGACATTCAGCTGGGACTTGTCTGATGGTAATGGAGAGGCCATGTCACGACTTCCGCCGAAGTCGGTCCCTCTTCTTGCTCGGGCGGTGTTCGGGCGGTCGACGTCACCGGTTTTCTGACCATCATCGCTGCCTGTAGTTGTTTAGGTTTATATATAATTGTATATATTCCTTCCTTTCCTTTCTTCCCTTTGTGCGTGATTGTTTGATGTTACCGTTTGTTCGTTGGTTTACGTCCCCAGGTCTTTCTCTGTGGGATATTGTATTTTGTTTCCGTTATTGTGCCGGTTCGCCAACACCAGTTTAGTCCTTCACCTCTGCAAACTCCAAAAAACACACACTGTTGTCTGGTAACATGTAGTGCAGCACTATTAGTCTGAGATTTACAGAAGACATCAGTGGTCTCGTCTGCCTATACAGACGCAGAAGGCGTCTCAGACACCTCCTTAGCTACATCTTCTCTGTACGCTTCATACACACAATCCAAAAGTTTGTTTTGGATCGTGCCTTATGTACCTTTAGAAATTGGTTGGTCGTCATAAGGCCTTTGTAGCCTGTACTCTCCTTCACGCATGGTCTCAAAAATACACCTGAAAACGCCGACTCGTCATGGCCCCTCAGTGCTGTCTCACAATTGCCACACGATTTAATGCATGCTATAATTCTGCCAAGCACGTACCTAATCTCCTCCATGTGTTGTCTGTGCAGGTCGATGGCTCGTCTCTATGCAGTGTGTAGTTGAGCCACACCGTTCGATTTCCCCCAGTAATCCCAGTTTAACAGCGCTGTCTATATGTGATGCACAATTGGCATGTTTTGAAACCCTTTCAGATAGATGTTTTAAATCCTTAAACCCAGACTTGGACCACACACCCTCTCCACTGAATAACAGGCAAGCAAAATAGTGATCGCTTTGAGATGCTTGCAGTTAGCCACTGCTTCCTTCCAAACCACTCATTGTTGAATTTGCGATTTCTGACTTGTTGTGTAACGTTTATGTCCAATGGCCGATGAGCGCCGAGCCGTTTTATCTCTGATTTCTCTTCCTATGACCAAGGGTTGAAAAGGATTTGATATTCTATCTGTGGCCAATGACCTCGAGCCTTCTTGGATGGGCACTTCTAATGTAACTCTATGGCAGCACCCAAGGAAAAACGTATTGAGCTCTACCAATAAGACTTGATGGTGACGTATTGTCCCCATGAGTGACAGAACACTGAGCCAATCACGGCGGAACGCTCCGTGTTTTCTGCTGGCTTGCCCCACCACCACAGAAAGCACTGAGCTGGGCTGAAACACCTGCATTTTGGAGCTGCCTTAATCAAGAAAACAAAAAAGAGACCATGTTTGCATGTGGCATTATTAACTCAATGATTTATTTATTTATTTACATTGTTTGCAAACGGATATGTGACACGTAGTAATCCCCAAATAACAAACAAAACAGTCCCCAAAATATATTTTTCTTTTATTTGTATTTTTTTTTACCTAAAAATGTGGGCCTCTGTCCTGAATGACGGATCACCACTGTTCTGCACCATACTCCATACATGAGTAACCTTGTACAGGACCCGGGTGAACAGAGAGACAGACACTATGGTTGTACAAAGGCACCTCTGAGGAAGGAGACCTATGGTTTATTCATGGACCTGATGAGATATGAGATGAGACGCTACAGTAGTTCATATCAAAGCTGTATACAAATGTGAAATCTTAATTTGAGCCAGCATGCTACAGCAGGAAAAGAATCCTGCAGCAACAGGAATGTGGATTATAATTAATGGACGTTTTTGTAGGCGTTGATTAATTTTTTCATAAAGGAAAAATCAAGTTCAGAAGCCTTTTTAAACCTCAACTACACTAGACGCTTAAAATCTCCTGCAATGCAAGAAAGATCTCTTGCACCAAGGTGGTCATATTAAGATCCTAGACCTGTATGTCTCTGGTTCGCTATGAGATGACTAGCAGGAGAGAGTTGTTAGACATTTACCTTCCCTGTATTTCATCATTACACCTCCAGTTACACGTTCTACACGTTTTCCTATTAGGTATCGATCTCCTAAATGTTGTTAAAGGTTATTATTATTACATTTCTGTTTAATTTAAAGTGGAACTGGCAGCATATTAGCAACATGAAATCTGATTAAAATCTGTTCATATACACCCAGAGGAAGATTCTGGCACTTTTATAAAAACGTTTCTGACAAGCGACCAATTAGATATGGTCATGTTCACGTTTTCATAAAGTGGGAATGCGGCCGTGTGGTTCGACAATTAATAGACACTGCAGTAAATAAAGCCCCCCCCCCAAAAAAACATCTGTCTCATCCAGGACCGAGGTCTTCACAGGTCGCCATAGCCAATCAGAGCTACTGTAGAACTTCATATAAACAAGCCATTTGCCACATGGGCCTGTCATCATTCACTTTGAACTGGACTGTGTGTTTACAGGCAGTAGGGCCTGCCATCATTCACTATGAACTGGACTGTGTGTTTACAGGCAGTAGGGCCTGCCATCATTCACTATGAACTGGACAGTGTGTTTACAGGCAGTAGGGCCTGCCATCATTCACTTTGAACTGGACTGTGTGTTTACAGGCAGTACGATCTGTCCTCATGAACGGATTTCTGCTTATATGTAGCTAAATACCACAGGAGTCCTCTTACATTTGGGAACTTTACAGACCTATTGATCAAACAACCATGAAAAAGAAGTCTCTCTTTCCCTATATGCTCATCAACAACAACAAGATCAACAACTAACGCTAGTCAGAACAAGATGAGCTAAAATCTAACAAAGGAACATTAGATAAACCCTCTCAAACATTTTCAGCTATTTGGCCATCTAAATTACACTGATAAACAATGGGGAATATCCTGCTCGTCCTGTCAACCCATGAGTTGTCCCAAACTATCTGGCTAAAGTTGTCTAGCTTGCTACCTAGCTATTTCCAGACACAAATGAGAGAACACCCCACTCTGACCATTTTACTCACCATAGCAGAGCTGGTTGGGCTGTTTTCATGTTATCCAGAGCTGGTTAGGCTGTTTACATGTTATCCAGAGCTGGTTAGGCTGTTTACATGTTATCCAGAGCTGGTTAGGCTGTTTACATATTATCCAGAGCTGGGTAGGCTGTTTTCATGTTATCCAGAGCTGGTCAGGCTGTTTTCATGTTATCCAGAGCTGGTTAGGCTGTTTTCATGTTATCCAGAGCTGGTTAGGCTGTTTTCATGTTATCCAGAGCTGGTTAGGCTGTTTTCATGTCATCCAGAGCTGGTTAGGCTGTTTTCATGTTATCCAGAGCTGGTTAGGCTGTTTTCATGTCATCCAGAGCTGGTTAGGCTGTTTTCATGTTATCCAGAGCTGGTCAGGCTGTTTTCATGTTATCCAGAGCTGGGTAGGCTGTTTACATGTTATCCAGAGCTGGTTAGGCTGTTTACATGTTATCCAGAGCTGGGTAGGCTGTTTACATGTTATCCAGAGCTGGTTAGGCTGTTTACATGTTATCCAGAGCTGGTTAGGCTGTTTACATGTTATCCAGAGCTGGTTAGGCTGTTTTCATGTTATCCAGAGCTGGTTAGGCTGTTTTCATGTTATCCAGAGCTGGGTAGGCTGTTTTCATGTTATCCAGAGCTGGTCAGGCTGTTTTCATGTTATCCAGAGCTGGTTAGGCTGTTTTCATGTTATCCAGAGCTGGTTAGGCTGTTTTCATGTTATCCAGAGCTGGTTAGGCTGTTTTCATGTCATCCAGAGCTGGTTAGGCTGTTTTCATGTTATCCAGAGCTGGTTGGGCTGTTTACATGTTATCCAGAGCTGGTTGGGCTGTTTACATGTTATTCAGAGCTGGTTAGGCTGTTTTCATGTTATCCAGAGCTGGTTGGGCTGTTTTCATGTTATCCAGAGCTGGTTGGGCTGTTTTCATGTTATCCAGAGCTGGTTAGGCTGTTTTCATGTTATCCAGAGCTGGGTAGGCTGTTTTCATGTTATCCAGAGCTGGTTGGGCTGTTTTCATGTTATCCAGAGCTGGTTGGGCTGTTTTCATGTTATCCAGAGCTGGTTAGGCTGTTTTCATGTTATCCAGAGCTGGTTAGGCTGTTTTCATGTTATCTATCACTTTTCTTTATCTACGTTAACTGACACAGGCCATATTCAGCGGGTATTGAGCGTTCGTAAGTGAATCAGTTATTCTCCACTCTGGCACATTCAGATGAGAGTGCTCTGAAATCGGAGTAGACAGCCAGAGTGAATTTACGAATGCAAGAGGTATGCTAACTGAATAACTGTTGATCAGTATAGCTAGCTAGCTAGCAAAGCGATTCACATTTCTTGCTAACTAACCAAATGACGAGCTGTGTAACCACCGAAAAACAGTCAGTCATTCACCCACACCTCCAATGACATGATGTACTCCTAGCAGCTACTTCAAGCCTATTAGCCACCTTATGACCGACTTGTGATCATTACCCTTGCTAGTTTGATTGTATTGACAATCCCAGCCTTAGTTACATTCGTCCGTTTTTGTCCAGAATATTGAGTCATTGAAACTGAAACAGTGCATCCCGAATGGAGGCAGCAAACAACGTACCAGGCCAGCTGTGATTTACAACCTGATAGCAATATGTTTTGGGACTACCAAGACATGTATTGGTGAATTATATTAATCATGCTTTGAACTACATCCATCTATTCTGCCAACATTGCTTTTGTGTACGTCATGGAACATTAAGTCAAATATAACCTATTTTTAAAACCTCTTATAAAATTGGTTTTTGTAGAATAATCTGGGAATTTGATATCTGATATTGTGATTGTCTGTTTCACATCTGAAAAGTAGTTAAAAACTCTGTCAGTTCCACTTGAAATCCATTCTCTAGGTTGAAGTCATGTTCAGATCACATTAGAAAAATGATTACATTACTGAGGAAGCATCTCTGTTGCCTGGGATAGGTGATGGGTGATGGTAGACCATTAATACATCCTGTGTCTGTCCCTAATGACAGGATGTTTCTTAGATATTAGATATTACCACTGGGGATGTGCCAGTTCTTAGATATTAGATATTACCACTGGGGATGTGCCAGTTCCTAGATATTAGATATTACCACTGGGGATGTGCCAGTTCTTAGATATTAGATATTACCACTGGGGATGTGCCAGTTCCTAGATATTAGATATTACCACTGGGGATGTGCCAGTTCCTAGATATTAGATATTACCACTGGGGATGTGCCAGTTCTTAGATATTAGATATTACCACTGAGGATGTGCCAGTTCCTAGATATTAGATATTACCACTGGGGATGTGCCAGTTCTTAGATATTAGATATTACCACTGGGCATATCAAGACTATATATAATTGGAACACACACACACACACACACAGGTCAGGTAGACAGCATGTCATGACTTTTAGCTCTAATGATCACACCCTGACATAACAGGTCCATACTTGTGAACATAAGCAACCATTTAACATTTTAACAGGTTCTCCTGCACAAAATACGTATTAACCAATTAAAATCATCAATTTACTTGCACGTGACAGATCGCTAAATTATAGCTGGTCCCATCAGATAACATGACACACATTAGCCTCAGGCTAACCTCAATAAGTGGTACTGGTTATATTCTAGAATCAGTTCTTCATCCTATCAAAAATCTTAGACTTTATATCCATCTAGTGGACAGGTCAACCCTGACTGCCCTCTAGTGGACAGGTCAACCCTGACTACCCTCTAGTGGACAGGTCAACCCTGACTACCCTCTAGTGGACAGGTCAACCCTGACTGCCCTCTAGTGGACAGGTCAACCCTGACTGCCCTCTAGTGGACAGGTAAACCCTGACTACCTTCTAGTGGACAGGTCAACCCTGACTGCCCTCTAGTGGACAGGTCAACCCTGACTGCCATCTAGTGGACAGGTCAACCCTGACTACCCTCTAGTGGACAGGTCAACCCTGACTACCTTCTAGTGGACAGGTCAACCCTGACTGCCCTCTAGTGGACAGGTCAACCCTGACTGCCCTCTAGTGGACAGGTCAACCCTGACTACCCTCTAGTGGACAGGTCAACCCTGACTACCCTCTAGTGGACAGGTCAACCCTGACTACCCTCTAGTGGACAGGTCAACCCTGACTACCCTCTAGTGGACAGGTCAACCCTGACTGCCCTCTAGTGGACAGGTCAACCCTGACTACCCTCTAGTGGACAGGTCACCCCTGACTACCCTCTAGTGGACAAGTCAACCCTGACTACCAGAGGGACATTTTTAACCTAAAAATTAAAGGTTTACTTTTCTTCTGATGGTCTGTAACAAAACGTAATGTGCCAATATTGTGTTGATGTATCCTTGACTAGGCTACTAGCTACTACTAATGTTATACAACATTTCCACGTTTTCGCATTAACACTACATGACCAAAGGTATGTGGACACCTGCTCGACGAACATCTCATTCCAAAATCATGGGTATTAATCTGGAGTTGGTCCCCACATTGCTGTTATAACAGCCTCCACTCTTCTGGGAAGCCTTTCCACTAGATGTTGGAACATTGCTGCGAGGACTTGCTTCCATTCAGCCACAAGAGCATTAGTGAAGTCGGGCACTGATGTTTGGCGATTAGGCCTGGCTCAGTCTGTGTTCCAATTCATCCCAAAGGTGTTTCGATGGGGTTGAGGTGAGGGCTCTGTGCAGGCCAGTCTAGTTATTCCACACCGATCTGGAAAAACCATTTCCTTATGGACATCCCTTTGTGCACAGGGGGCAGTGTCATGCTGTAACAGGAAAGGGCCTTCCCCAAACTGTTGCCACAACGTTGTTGTTGTGAATTTGTTAGGATTACTTGTTAGATACTACTGCATGGTCGGAACTAGAAGCACAAGCATTTCGCTACACTCGCATTAACATCTGCTAACCATGTGTATGTGACAAATAACATTTGATTTGAAGTTGGAAGCACAGAATCATCTAGAATGTCATTGTATACTGTAGCATTAAGATTTCCCTTCACTGGAACTAAGGGGCCCGAAGCATGAAAAACAGCCCCAGACCATTATTCCTCCTCCACCAAACAGAGGGGAAATAGAACAGACCGGATGAAGGATCCAGAGCGGAATGAGAACAGACCGGATGAAGGATTCAGAGGGGAAATAGAACAGGCCCGGATGAAGGATCCAGAGGGGATATAGAACAGGCCCGGATGAAGGATTCAGAGGGGAAATAGAACAGGCCCGGATGAAGGATCCAGAGGGGAGTGAGAACAGACCGGATGAAGGATCCAGAGGGGAGTGAGAACAGACCGGATGAAGGATCCAGAGGGGAGTGAGAACAGCCTGGATGAAGGATTCAGAGGGGAATGAGAACAGACCGGATGAATGATCCAGAGGGGAATGAGAACGCACCGGATGAAGGATCCAGAGGTGAATGAGAACGGACCGGATGAAGGATTCAGATGGGAAATAGAACAGACAGGGTGAAGGATCCAGAGGGGAATGAGAACAGACCGGATGAATGATCCAGAGGGGAATGAGAACGGACCGGATGAAGGATCCAGAGGTGAATGAGAACGGACCGGATGAAGGATTCAGATGGGAAATAGAACAGACCGGATGAAGGATCCAGAGGGGAATGAGAACAGACCGGATGAAGGATCCAGAGGGGAATGAGAACAGACCGAATGAATGATCCAGAGGGGAGTGAGAACAGACCGGATGAAGGATCCAGAGGGGAATGAGAACAGACCGGATGAAGGATCCAGAGGGGAATGAGAACAGACCGAATGAATGATCCAGAGGGAATGAGAATGGACCGGATGAATGATCCAGAGGGGAAGAGAAATAACGAAGAGCGCATACCCCATTCACACGCGCAAAACAGTAGTGTCCTTTTCATGAGCCACCGGGATAAACTTAAACTTCTTGTTCGTTTTTCAAAAAACAAGCCTGAAACCCCGTCTAAAGACTGTTGACATCTAGTGGAAGCCATGCTAACTGCAATCTGCGAGCTAATTCCCGCTATAGTCAATAGCAAGTCAATGGAAAGACTGACCTCAAAAAATAAATAATTCCAGATGGAGTTTCCTCTGGTTTTCGCCTGCCAAATCAGTTCTGTTATACCCACAGACATTATTTTAACAGTTTTAAAATATGCATATCCTAACTTCTGGGCCTGAGTAACAGGCAGTTTAGTTTGGGCAAGTCAGACTCTCCATACTTCCAAACACTGCCCCCTAGGCCTTAGCTGAAACGCATTTTTGTAACAGAGAACCTGTTTAAATGTAAATGGTTGCTTATGTTGCAGGTATGTAACCGTTATGTTTGGGTCTGTCTGTCTGTATATGACAATGGTAATGATAATGGTTAACCGTTATGTCAGGGTGTGATCATTAAAGATAAAAAACGTCAATGTATGGACCCAACCTATTTACCCCCCTGCTGCCTTTGGTTGCCCTAGGACCCAACCTATTTACCCCCCTGCTGCCTTTGGTTGCCCTAGGACGCAACCTATTTACCCCCCTGCTGCCTTTGATTGCCCTAGGACCCAACCTATTTACCCCCTGCTGCCTTTGATTGCCCTAGGACCCAACCTATTTACCCCCTGCTGCCTTTGATTGCCCTAGGACCCAACCTATTTACCCCTGCTGCCTTTGGTTGCCCTTCAATGTGTGTGTGTACCTGAGGACAGGATGTGTGTATGTCGATCTTTTTCTGTGTGTGTCGATCTGTTACTGTGTGTATAAGTGTGTGTGTGTCTATCGATCTGTGTGTGTATTATTGTGTGTGTCTCTGTGTGTGTATAAGTGTGTGTGTCTATCAGTCTGTGTGTGTATTACTGTGTGTGTCTCTGTGTGTGTATTTGTGTGTGTGTATTAGTGTGTGTATTAGTGTGTGTCTCTGTGTGAGTATTAGTGTGCGTGTGTCTGTATTAGTGTTTTTTTCTGTATTTGTGTGTGTGTGTATTAGTGTGTGTGTGTGTATTAGTGTGTCTGTATTAGTGTGTGTGTGTGTATTAGTGTGAGTCTGTATTAGTGTGTGTGTGTGTATTAGTGTGTCTGTATTAGTGTGTGTGTGTGTGTGTGTGTATTATTGTGTGTCTGTATTAGTGTGCGTCTCTATTAGTATGTGTGTGTATTAGTGTGAGTCTGAGTGTGTGTCTGTATTAGTGTGTGTGTGTGTGTGTGTGTGTGTGTGTGTATTAGTGTGAGTCTGAGTGTGTGTCTGTATTAGTGTGTGTGTGTGTGTGTGTGTGTATTAGTGTGAGTCTGAGTGTGTGTGTATTAGTATTTGTGTGTATTAGTGTGAGTCTGAGTGTGTATCTGTATTAGTGTTTGTCTGTATTAGTGTGTGGTTCTGTATGTCTGTATTAGTGTGTGTCTGTATTAGTGTGCGTCTGTATTAGTATGTGTCTGTATTAGGGTGTTACTGTATTAGTGTGTGTGTCTCTGTGTGTGTATTAGTGTGTGTCTGTATTAGTGTTTGTCTGTATTAGTGTGTGTCTGTATTAGTGTGTGTGTGTATTAGTGTGAGTCTGAGTGTGTGTCTGTATTAGTGTGTATCTGTATTAGTGTGTGTCTGTATTAGTTTGCGTCTGTATTAGTGTATGTGTGTATTAGTGTGTGTCTGTATTAGTGTGTGTCTGTATTAGTGTTTGTCTGTATTAGTGTGAGTCTGTATGTCTGTATTAGTGTGTGTCTGTATTAGTGTGTGTCTGTATTAGTGTTTGCCTGTATTAGTGTGTCTGTATTAGTGTGTGTCTTTATTAGTGTGTGTCTTAGTGTGTTTATTTTTTAGTGTGTGTCTGTATTAGTGTTTGTCTGTATTAGTGTGGGTCTGTATGTCTGTATTAGTGTGTGTCTGTATTAGTGTGCGTCTGTATTAGTGTGTGTCTGTATTAGTGTGTGTCTGTATTAGTATGTGTCTGTATTAGTGTGTGCCTTTATTAGTGTGTGTCTGTATGTCTGTATTAGTGTGTGTCTGTAGTAGTGTGTGTCTGTATTAGTGTGCATCTGTATTAGTGTGTGTCTGTATTAGTGTGTGTCTGTATTAGTGTGTGTCTGTATTAGTATGTGTCTGTATTAGTGTGCGTCTGTATGTCTGTATTAGTGTGTGTCTGTATTAGTGTTTGTCTGTATTAGTGTGTGTCTGTATTAGTGTGTGTGTGTATTAGTGTGAGTCTGAGTGTGTGTCTGTATTAGTGTGTGTCTGTATTAGTGTGCGTCTGTATTAGTGTGTGTCTGTATTAGTGTGGGTCTGTATGTCTGTATTAGTGTGTGTCTGTATTAGTTTGCGTCTGTATTAGTGTGTGTCTGTATTAGTGTGTCTGTATTAGTGTGCGTCTGTACTAGTGTGGGTCTGTACTAGTGTGGGTCTGTATTAGTGTGGGTCTGTATGTCTGTATTAGTGTGTGTCTGTATTAGTGTTTGTCTGTATTAGTGTGTGTCTGTATTAGTGTGTGTGTGTATTAGTGTGAGTCTGAGTGTGTGTCTGTATTAGTGTGTGTCTGTATTAGTGTGCGTCTGTATTAGTGTGTGTCTGTATTAGTGTGGGTCTGTGCGTCTGTATTAGTGTGTGTCTGTATTAGTGTGTCTGTATTAGTGTGCGTCTGTACTAGTGTGGGTCTGTACTAGTGTGGGTCTGTATTAGTGTGGGTCTGTATGTCTGTATTAGTGTGTGTCTGTATTAGTGTGTCTGTATTAGTGTGCGTCTGTATTAGTGTGCATGTCCTTGCAGCCAGAGTAATGTAGTTACCCCCAGCAGCGTGAGTGTTGTAATCTGATTCTCAGTGTCATTATCCCCATTATCCCACTCTACAGGCCTGTATCTGTCTGTCTGTCGGTCCGCCTGAACACCGTCTTGTAGAAGCCTTTAGACATATCTGATATTAATAAAGTACTCATAAAGTGCCAAAAGGTCCGTCTGCACTCCTAGTCTGCTTTGTGAATGACGGGGCAGCTATCCCACTATTCACAACACTCCTAGGTTTACCACAACTGTGATCTAAGACATAAGGTTCGGTAAACCTGTTCCCCAGTATGACATCACAGCCCATGTAGGGCATCCCATAATAATAATACAGCACATTAATCACATGGACATGTTGGGTCTCCCTGGTGACAGGAATATTCTGATGGGATGATGGAAAGAGTAACTCAGACACTAAGTATGCTCCATCCCCCAGCAGGCTACTCAAACAGCCATTAGTGGATCAATAGCTTTCAGCTGTCTGGAACCTCAGAGGGAGGAGGAAGACGAGAGGGAGGAAGACGAGAGGGAAGAAGACGAGAGGGAAGTGGGGAAAACAATGCCATCAGAGGCCCTCTCTCTCCCTCAACAGAACATCCGGAGGGTGGAACTCGTTCCAGTGAGAGAGCTCCTTTCGTACACTAAGAGCTGAAGCAGGGCATGGCTACCAGACACACACAAATCTACCTTATCAGTGATAATGACGAAGAGGCATACAACAGTGGTTTTAGGTTATCATATCGATGTAATTACTGATATTATCATGGACAACATCATACATCGGTACTTACCTGGTACCTTTTTTTTTAGGGATATAATATTGTGGAATGAGTAATGTCTTTTGTATATTAAAGTGATATTAGTAGTAGCTAGTATAGATGTTTTATAAGGTTATACGGTCTCCTGGCTGCTGATTCCTGGTATGACAAGAGCTCAGATCAGAGAACATTGATGAAAGCACACAGACATGGTTGTTGTTGTTGTTTAGTCAAAGTCACCATTATTAGTCAGTTGTACAACCAAATGCCTTCAACTGAAATGTGTCTTCCGCATTTAACCCAACCCCCTCTGAATCAGAGAGGTGCCCGGGGGGCTGTCTTAATCGACATCCACGTCTTCGGCGCCCGGGGAACAGTGGGTTAACTGCCTTGTTCAGGGGGCAGAACGACAGTTTTTTTTTTCCCTTGTCAGCTTGGGGATTTCGAACTTGCAACCCTCCGGTTACAAGTCCAACGCTCTAACCACTAGGCTACCTGCCTCCCCATTTAGTCCTGTTTAGAAAAGACCGCAGGTTGGAACAGAGAGTTTGTAAAACACACACAGACACACAGAGACGCCAGCTTGCCTCCCTACGTTTGCTTCAAGGAATTTATGAAGTGCCCTAAATAATCACCTCTTTAGCCTTCATCTCGAACAACTCACACAGGATAAGAGACGGGGAGAACCATCAGATAGAGAAACGTAGAGGAAGAACAGAGAGGGAGGGGTAGAGATAGAGAGGGGAAAGAGCGAGAGAGACAGACGAAGGCTAAATAGGTGATTCATTAATGCACTTCAAATTCCTTGAAAGAAAACACAGGTAGGCAGGCATCTCTGTGTGTCTGGGTGTGGGTGTGCGCATGCGTAAACACGCCGGCTCCTGCACTGTGAGGCTGAGAGGTGAAACAGACCAGACCCTTCAGATAAACAGGACTGAAGTGTCACGCGGAGTAGAACAGGGGAGCCCGAGAGCAGACTCAGACAAGGAGACCGGGATGAGGTAACCATGGTATTTACTGAAACACAGGGGGAAGATGGAGTGCAGGCCAGGGGAAGCTCAGGCGGGTTACAGGAAGCCCGGTGCGGAGGCTGAGGCTGGAGCGAGGGGAGTTGGGACTGGGTAATCAGGTCCGAATAGGAATCCAATGATGCAGTGGGGTGGGGGGGTGGGTCCAGGACTGACGAGATGTGGGACTGATAAGCTGGTCTGTTCATTTCTGATTTAATCATGTTTAACTTCTTAGGGAGCAGCGCACGAGGTGACCGTTTTGGAGAGCCTGGCGTGCCCAAAGTAAAATGCCTCCCACTCAAGCCCAGAAAATAGGATATGCACATATTTAGTACCATTGGATAGGAAACACTCTGAATTTTCTAAAAATGTTATGAAAATGCCCATATAAGGGCATATGAATGCAGTACCTATCGCTTCCTCTGGATGTCAACAGTCTCGAGAAAGTGTTCTGATTCTTTTTAGATGCTTTTAGAGCAGAGAAGAAGAGGAATAAGGAAGTGTCCACAGAGAATGTCAATAGGAGTAGAACTGAAAAAGCGTGTGCGAGCAAGGAGGCCTACAAACCTGACTCAGTTACACCAGCTCTATTAGGAGGAATGGGCCAAAATTCAAACAACTTATTGTGGGAAGCTTGTGGAAGGCTACCCGAAACGTTTGACCCAAGTTAAACAATTTAAAGGCAATGCTAACAAATACTAATTGAGTGTATGTAAACATCTGACCCACTGGGAATGTGATGAAAGAAATAAAAGCTGAAACGAATAATTCTCTCTACTATTATTCTGACATTTCACAATCTTAAAATAAAGCGGTAATCCAAACTGACCTAAAACAGGGAATTTTTACTAGGATTAAATGTCAGGAATTGTGAAAAACTGAGTTTAACTACTTAGGGAGCAGTGAGGCGCCAAATTCAAAATCCAAAAGTTGAATTATTAAACATTCATTAATATACAATTGTTGCATAGTCATCAAAAGCTCTGATTCTTGACAAAATCACAGCATTGTCAGATTTCAAAAAGGCTTTACGGCGAAAGCACAACATTTGATTGTTTGAGGGTAGCACCTCTAATATTTACGCATTAACATAAATCCATAACCCAACACGGGTCTCACAAAACGCATAAAATCGCTAATATAAAATCGCTTACCTTTGATTAAATGAATTTGGCTAAGGTGTATGTAAACTTCCAACTTAAACTGTAGATATACCAGACATACTGACAGACCAGCGTAGTATAGAATCTATAGATATACCTTAAATACTGTTAGACCAGCGTAGTATAGTATCTATACAGAGATATAGGCATACCAGATATACTGATAGACCAGTGAAGTATAGTATCTATATATAGATATACCAGATATACTGATAGACCAGCGTAGTATAGTATCTATATATAGATACAATGAGGGAAATAAGTATTTGACCCCCTCTCAATCAGAAAGATTTCTGGCTCCCAGGTGTCTTTTATACAGGTAACGAGCTGAGATTAGGTGCACACTCTTAAAGGGAGTGCTCCTAATCTCAGTTTGTTACCTGTATAAAAGACACCTTTCTACAGAAGCAATCAATCAGATTCCAAACTCTCCACCATGGCCAAGACCAAAGAGCTCTCCAAGGATGTCAGGGACAAGATTGTAGACCTACACAAGGCTGGAATGGGCTACAAGACCATCGCCAAGCAGCTTGGTGAGAAGGTGACAACAGTTGGTGCGATTATTCGCAAATGGAAGAAACACAAAAGAACTGTCAATCTCCCTCGGCCTGGGGCTCCATGCAAGATCTCACCTCGTGGAATGCTGCCTATGACCCCAAGAACACCATCCGCACTGTCAAACATGGAGGTGGAAACATTATGCTTTGGGGGTGTTTTTCTGCTAAGGGGGACAGGACAACTTCACCGCATCAAAGGGACGATGGACGGGGCCATGTACCGTCAAATCTTGGGTGAGAACCTCCTTCCCTCAGCCAGGGCATTGAAAATGGGTCGTGGATGGGTATTCCAGCATGACAATGAACCAAAACACACGGCCAAGGCAACAAAGGAGTGGCTCAAGAAGAAGCACATTAAAACTTCTTAGGGATCGGCTCATGAGGTGACCGTTTTGGAGAGCCTGGCGTGCCCAAAGTAAAATGCCTCCCATTCAGGCCCAGAAAATAGGATATGCACATATTTAGTACCATTGGATAGGAAACACTCATTTTCCAAAAGTGTTAACCATTTGTCTGTGAGTGAAACAGAACGCATATGGCAGGCAAAACCACAAGGAATTTCTGTCCTGGAAAAAATGATTTTGACACATTGCTCATTTGGAACCCTCATGAAAATGACCATATAAGGGCATATGAATGCAGTACCCATCGCTTCCTTTAGATGTCAACAGTCTCGAGACAGTGTAAATTTTCATTTTGGATGAATTAGACCAGAGAATAAGAGCAAACCAGGAAGTGTACTTTTTATGTCAACAGTACCCAGTGCGCGTTCCCGACAAGGTGCGCAGTGTCTTTTTTACCGTCTTTATCGATCAGTTTATATTCCGGTTGATTTATAATAGTAAATATACGTAAAAGTGTTCCTAAGGATACATTTAAAACTATGTTTGATTGTTCTTGGACAAGTTTATAGGTATAAGATAAACGAGTTTGCGTCACGTTTCAATGGAGGAGTGGAGGCTGTCGTTTCTGATTATAACTCGCGAACCAAATGGAGATTTATGGATAAAATACATTACTTTTTCTAACAAAAGAACCATGGATGGTCTTCGTTGGACACTTAGGATGACCTCAGCAGATGTTCTTCAACAGGTAATTGATTTGTTTTCGCTGTGAAATGTGTTATGTGTGTGCCGTGATGGCTAATCGATTCATGGCTATGGGAAAAATATGTGAGGTGCTACCCTCAAACAATCAAATGTGCTGCTTTCGCCGTAAAGCCTTTTTGAAATCTGACAACGCTGTGATATTGCCAAGAAACAGAGCTTTTGATGAGTATGCAACACTTGTATATTGGTGGATGTTTAATAATTCAACTTTTGGATTTTGAATTTGGCGCCTTGCATTTCACCTGGTAGTGTCGAGATTGGGGCGCTAGCGCCCCAGCAATCCCTGAGAGGGATTGCTGGTGGCCAACTACAAGAAACATCTGATCTCTGTGATTGCCAACAAGGGTTTTGCCACCAAGTACTAAGTCATGTTTTGCAGAAGGGTCAAATACGTATTTCCCTCATTAAAATGCAAATCAATTTATAAAAATGTTCACATGCGTTTTTCTGAAATTTTTTGTTGTTATTCTGTCTCTTACTGTTCAAATAAACCTACCATTAAAATTATAGACTGGTCATTTCTTTGTCAGTGGGCAAACGTACAAAATCAGCAGGGGATCAAATATTTTTTTCCCTCACTGTATACCAGGTATACTGATAGACCAGCCTAGTAGAGTATCTATATATAGATATACCTTAAACACTGTTAGACCAGCGTAGTATAGTATCTATACAGAGATATAGGCATGCCAGATATACTGATAGACCAGTGTAGTATAGTATCTATACAGAGATATACTGATAGACCAGCGTAGTATAGTATCTATACAGAGATATAGGCATACCAGATATACTGATAGACCAGTGTAGTATAGTATCTATATATAGATATACTGATAGACCAGCGTAGTATAGTATCTATATAGAGATATACCAGATATACTGATAGTCCAGTGTAGTATAGTATCTATCTATAGATATACCAGATATACTGATAGACCAGCATAGTATAGTATCATATATAGCTATACCCTACTACAATGGTCTCCAACCTTTTCTGAGCCCACTCAGCTATACCCTACTACACTGGTCCCCAACCTTTTCACATATTGTCCAGTATTATAGAAGAGTTGGTTGTTTAGTAACAAAACTGATGTGTGTGCAAATATGGAGCAAAACAGACAAGATTGGCTTAGACTTTTGACAAACTATATTTCGTCACCAAATGTTTATTGAAAACATAAATACATTTGCACAATGAGCACTTGTTGTCTCTCAAATACATTGGTTACAGTTGTCGGTTAGCTAGCTAGCAAATGTCAGCCATATTAGCATAGACATGACATCAGTCAAAACAAGACATAGTATCAATGACAAGATACAACGAGCTGCAACGAGCCACCTAGATTTCCCCACATGGAAACTTCTTGCCAATGTTGCTAGCTATCTGACTGTCCAGAAATCACAACAACGCATACCTTCTGGCCACATCGCTGCGAGCTCGCCAGCCAACCCGTCTATAGATTTATATCAGTTAAACGGGCAAAATGCACCAAGGAATTGATCAATAATGTTCAGTATGAATACAAAACAACTAAAGTACACTTTTAATCTCTAATAGAATGCAACATTACAAAAGCATCCCGAATGACACCCTACTCCTGATGTAGTGCACTATTGTGGGCTCCCCATGGGACGGTGGTTTAAAGTAGTACACTATATACAGAACAAGGTGTCATTTGGGACTTAGCATTAGGCAGTGACTGTCTGTCTTTGGTGACCTCTGACCTAAAAAGAAGAAGTCGGCTAGCGTCATACACCACGATGACGTCAGACATATGCCTGCATCCCAAATGGACCCCTATTCTCAGTGCACTACTTTTGACCAGGGCCAATAGGAGAGTGCACTCCTTTTGACCAGGGCCAATAGGATAGTGCACTACTTTTGATCAGGGCCAATAGGGCTCTTGTAAAAAAAAATGTAATATAATGGAATAGGGTGCAATTTGGAAAGTAGGCATACTGTCACATCAGAGACGTTGGTGCATTTTGTCATTACATTTGGGGCAGGAAATATGGCAGGTAGCTTTCTTAGGAAATAATCAATCATTGTTACGACTACAGATTGTTTACTGGTTATATAAACTTGATTAATGTAGGAGTGTACAGCAACACCGAAATCAAATGATCTGGGCCTGCAGGTAGCTAATGTCACACAACAAGCTATTTAAATTCTTTGCTAATTTATTTAACTTGCTAACACGTGCATCCAGAGATTAAAATCCTGTCCTGGTTTGATTGCTTGCTAGCGATTAAAGCTAACAATTGATTCTACATAGAGCCGATGTTGCTCGCTAACAATTAGCTTACATAACAGAGCAGGCTTTGCTATTTGACTAACTAAATGTTAACAGGGTCGGCATGATAATAAAACACAAGCACCAAATCTGTGCTATATCAGCTGTTTTAGTCCAATGTCAAATGGACGTCATTAAGACACCCCTATGTGTATGTCCCAAATGACACCCTGGTTCCTATTCAGTGCATAGGGGCACAGGTTAAAAGTGATACACTATAGAGGGAAAATTGTGCCATTTGGAACCCACTCTCTCTCTCCAGAGCGGGTTAGTGCTTCTAGAACTAGTGCTTGGTCCAGGCTTCTAGAACTAGTGCTTGGTCCAGGCTTCTAGAACTAGTGCTTGGTCCAGGCTTCTAGAACTAGTGCTTGGTCCAGGCTTCTAGAACTAGTGCTTGGTCCAGTAGACAGAACACAGTGGTCCGTCACCAACATGGAATGCTATGAAGTAGAGAAGAAGACAGGACAGCCATCACTATCGCTGGGCAGTGGAGCAGCCATCACTATCACTGGGCAGTGGAGCAGCCATCACTATCGCTGGGCAGTGGAGGAGCCATCACTATCGCTGGGCAGTGGAGCAGCCATCACTATTACTGGGCAGTGGAGCAGCCATCACTATCACTGGGCAGTGGAGGAGCCATCACTATCGCTGGGCAGTGGAGCAGCCATCACTATTACTGGGCAGTGGAGCAGCCATCACTATTACTGGGCAATGGAACAGCCATCACTATCACTGGGCAGTGGAGCAGCCATCACTATCACTGGGCAGTGGAGCAGCCATCACTATCACTGGGCAGTGGAGGAGCCATCACTATTACTGGGCAGTGGAGGAGCCATCACTATTACTGGGCAATGGAACAGAACTGAACGGTATTCTGTTAGTGTCGGAGAGAGAGAGAGAGAGAGAGAGAGAGAGAGAGAGAGAGAGAGAGAGAGAGAGAGGATGTGGTGGAGATATGGAGGTATGAGGGGAAAACATAGGCAGTGGTAGTAACCTCTACAGGAAGACATTTACGTTTTTTGTTCTTCAGTTTGGGTATCTCTCTCCCACCCAGAACAGATGGGATCTGGACCCCACCGCAAGCCAAAAACACACATTCAGACCCGCACCGCAGGGATATAAAAATAAATAAATAACTACGAATAAAATGTCCACACATGAATAAATACAAGACATTCACTCTGCTGTAAGAGATCCACCACCACCACCACCACTTCTCCCCAGCCCTCTATCATGGACCCGGCTAGAGAGAGACAGAGGACAGGTGGGGGTAGTTTACATCCATATTATCCACTACCATGGAACTTCTGAAGACATGAGTCGGGTCCCGCAATGGGCTGGCAGGGACTGCTAGAAAGAGAGCCCAGAGAGCTGACTGGGCACACATTAAGCACATTGATGAAATACCTCTTATATTCTTCTGAGGTGAAGGAGAGCGATTCAGGGGGTACGGGGTGGGAGAGATGTTCAGGTGGTATGGGGTGGTGAGAGAGGAGGTTAAGAAGCTCCTATAGGCTGGCAGTTAGAGCTAAGTAGGTATAATATGAGAGGCTGATCTGAGGTCAGTTTTGCAGTATATCTCCTACTGGTTACGGCTAGGATTTGTTCAAGGCAGGCTGATGCTAGATCTGTGCTGACGGTACCAGCGGCAGTTTGAGCAGAGTGTGGAATAAGATGAGGGTGGAGCACCCGTTTTGCTGTCCAGTGTGTTCATATAGTCTTAGTACCAGTCTGTTGGACTACTGTAGCGAGCAGAGCTGAGCATGAAGACGCCTACTGGACAGCTGAACAGTGACACGGCCCAGACTAACGCCATGCAGTCACCGAACACAAGGACGCTCAACAGGGGAAGGAAGGGCAAGGGGTTGAGTTAGGAACAGATTCGTTTGGGGGGGGGGGTGAGATGCTCTAAACCAGAGTTTATGTGATCCAGTCTGGACTCCCACAGTAGGGACTCCAAGCCTTCTACAACATCAGAGAGGAGGTTTTTTTTTCTCAGTCTTCTCTCCCCTACTCTTTCCTTCCAGTCCCCCCCTGCACCTCTACAGCCAAGGAAGTCACTGTTGTAACGCCTGAAGCAGGCTATACATCCGTTCTCATCTTGGTGATGTTGACGTAGTTGGTGTTCGCTTGCGTGTTAGCGTTAGCCAACAGGGTGCAGTTGCCTGTTTTGAGGCTCTCTGCTCTGAAGTCCTCTGTGCTGTGGTTCAGTGCAGCTTCCTGTATCTCCATGTAGTCTGACTTACTGAGGGTGGATCCACTCCCCGCTGCAGCCGCTCTTCTTCAGGTCCTCGGCTGAGTCGGCCTTGGGGGCAACGGGAGTGTTCAGGTACTGCGCCTGCTCCTCGCCCTCCGTCTCCCGGTGGTAGAAGTAGTTGAAGTTGGACACGATGACAGGGACGGGCAGGGCGATGGTCAACACGCCGGCGATGGCACAGAGAGAGCCTACGATCTTCCCACCGATGGTGGTGGGCACCATGTCGCCGTAGCCGACGGTGGTCATAGAAACCACGGCCCACCAGAAGGCTTCTGGGATGCTGCTGAACTGTGAGTCCGCCTCGTCGGCCTCGGCGAAGTAAACAGCGCTGGAGAAGAGGATGACTCCGATGAAGAGGAAGAAGATGAGCAGGCCCAGCTCCCGCATGCTGGCCTTCAGTGTCTGGCCCAGGATCTGGAGCCCCTTGGAGTGTCTGGACAGCTTGAAGATCCTGAACACCCTGACCAGACGGATGACCCTGAGGATGGCGAGGGACATGGCCTGCTGCCCCCGCCTGCCCGTCCTCCGGTTTCTCAGCCAGCTCGGTGCCCAGAGTAATAAAATATGGGATAATCGCCACAATATCGATGATATTCATAATGTTACCGAAGAACCCAGCTTTACTAGGACACACAAAGAAGCGGACGAGGAACTCAAAGGAGAACCAGATGATGCACAGCGTCTCCAGGATGAAGAAGGGATCGCTGAAGTAGGAGGAGGTGTAGGAAGAGGTGGAGTTGTTGAAAGGCTGGAACACCTTGTTGCCGTCGTCCTCTTCGTCATTCCGGAACACGGGGAGCGTCTCCAGGCAGAAGGACACGATGGAGATCAGGATCACCATGACGCTGATGATGGCGATGATACGGGCCGCGCCGGAACTCTCGGGATACTCAAACAGCAGCCACACCTGTTAAAAGGTCAAAGGTCAATGTTTTTATTCATAAAAATACAGCAGACAGCAAACAGTCTCTGAGTTGTACTTGATGTTAAGAGTTTAGGTTAACTAAACAATGTGCCACTAAAATGTGTGACATAAACCTTTACTAGTCTTGATGCCACTATTTATTTATTCAGGTCCTTTTTTGGGTAATGTCTCTTCTGTCCACCTTGATCACTGTTCCGCAGCACTGACAGCTGTGTTGAAATGACTACTGGGCAGTTCCCAGCCTTCAAATTGATCATTTGACAAAATAATTTGTTTTGATTCGCTGTTGCTTGCAACTAGTTGCACCTTATTGAAAAGTTTCAACTGGACACAACCAAGTTTCCGATGAGTTGCTTATTAGTTGCAGGTGGGGTCACCCAGCAATCAAGAATCAACTCAACTTGCAAGCAGCTAAAATTGCTTTTCTAATTGTGCCATGTCACTGCAGGCTAAGATAAAAACACAAACAAAAAAAGCATACATCATTAGAATGTACCTGTCTCTGGAACTCATTCTCTGGAAGAGGTCGCTCTTCCTCCTTGATGAAGCCCTCATCCTCCCTGAAGATCTCGATGGCCTCTTCTCCCAGCTCGTAGAAGCGGATCTCCTCAGAGAAGATGTCTAGAGTGACGTTAACCGGCCGACGCAGCCGCCCGCCTGATTGGTAGTAGTAGAGGATGGCGTCGAAGCTGGGCCGGTTCCTGTCAAAGAAATACTCATTCCTCAGAGGGTCAAAGTACCTGGAGAGAGAAGGGCGTAGAGAAAGAGAGAGGGGAGGGGGAAGAGAGAGGGGGTAGAGAAAGAGAGAGGGGGTAGAGAAAGAGAGGGGACAGAGAGAAGAGAGAGAGGGGAGGGGGAAAGAGAGAGGGGGTAGAGAAAGAGAGAGGGGGAGGGGGGAAGAGAGAGGGGGGACAGAGAGAGAGAGAGAGAGAGGGGAGGGGAAAGAGAGAGGGGGGACAGAGAGAAAGAGAGAGGGGAGGAGGGAAGAGAGAGGGGGGACAGAGAAAGAGAGAGGGGGTAGAGAAAGAGAGAGGGGTAGAGAAAGAGAGAGGGGAGAGAGGGGAAAGAGAGAGAGGGGAGGGGGAGAGAGAGAGGGGGGACAGAGAAAGAGAGAGAGAGAGGAGGAAAGAGAGAGGGGACAGAGAAAGAGAGAGGGGGAGGGGAAGAGAGAGGGGGGACAGAGAAAGAGAGAGAGGGAGGGGGAAGAGAGAGAGGGGAGGGGGAGAGAGAGAGGGGGACAGAGAGAGAGAGAGAGGGGAGGGGGAAGAGAGAGGGGGGACAGAGAGAGAGAGAGGGGGAGGGGGAAGAGAGAGGGGGGACAGAGAAAGAGAGAGAGGGGAGGGGAAAGAGAGAGGGGACAGAGAGAAAGAGAGAGGGGAGGGGAAGAGAGAGAGGGGACAGAGAGAAAGAGAGAGGGGTAGAGAAAGAGAGAGGGGATAGAAAAGAGAGAGGGGGAGTAGGGAAAGAGAGAGAGAGAGGGAGGGGAAGAGAGAGAGGGGACAGAGAAAGAGAGAGAGGGGACAGAGAGAAGAGAGAGAGGGGAGGGGAAAGAGAGAGGGGGGACAGAGAAAGAGAGAGAGGGGACAGAGAAAGAGAGAGAGGTAGAGAAAGAGAGAGAGGAAGAGAGAGGGGACAGAGAAAGAGAGGGGGTAGAGAGAGAGAGGGGATAGAAAAAGAGAGAGGGGAGGGGGGAAAGAGAGAGGGGGGTAGAGAAAGAGAGAGAGGGGAGGGGGAAAGAGAGAGGGGGTAGAGAGAGAGAGGGGGGTAGAGAAAGAGAGAGGGGATAGAAAAAGAGAGGGGGGAGGGGAAGAGAGAGGGGGACAGAGAAAGAGAGAGGGGACAGAGAGAGAAGAGAGAGAGAGAGGAGGGGAAGAGAGAGAGGGGGACAGAGAGAAAGAGAGAGAGAGGGGACAGAGAGAAAGAGAGAGGGGAGGGAAGAGAGAGAGGGGACAGAGAAAGAGAGAGGGGGGACAGAGAGAAAGAGAGAGAGGGGAGGGGAAGAGAGAGAGGGGACAGAGAGAAAGAGAGAGGGGACAGAGAAAGAGAGAGAGGGGGGAGGGGGAAGAGAGAGAGGGGGGACAGAGAGAAAGAGAGAGGGGACAGAGAGAAAGAGAGAGGGGTAGAGAAAGAGAGAGGGGGAAGAGAGAAAGAGAGAGAGGGGACAGAGAGAAAGAGAGGGGACAGAGAGAGAAAGAGAGGGGGGACAGAGAAAGAGAGGGGGTAGAGAAAGAGAGAGAGGGGAGGGGGAAGAGAGAGAGGGGACAGAGAAAGAGAGAGGGGTAGAGAAAGAGAGAGGGGAGGGGGGAAGAGAGAGGGGATAGAGAAAGAGAGAGAGAGAGGGGAGGGGGAAGAGAGAGGGGGTAGAGAAAGAGAGAGGGGGGTAGAGAAAGAGAGAGAGGGGGAGAGAGGGAGAGAGAGAGGGGAGGGGGAAAGAGAGGGGGTAGAGAAAGAGAGAGGGGTAGAGAAAGAGAGAGGGGAGGGGGAAGAGAGAGGGGGTAGAGAAAGAGAGAGGGTAGAGAAAGAGAGAGGGGAGGGGAAGAGAGAGGGGATAGAGAAAGAGAGGGGGTAGAGAAAGAGAGAGGGTGGATGTGGGGGGTTGAATGATGTATTAATACTTCATAGATTTTATTGCTGAAGCATTACACATTACGACATAGAAATGGAAAGGTCATTTCGGATTGAGCCAACATTTGCAGCGTTTACTGTGAATGCAGTCTCCACTAACACATTGCTTTTAAATTACAATCACGCTGTAACGCTGAAGTTCTGCAATACGGATTGAATAGAGCCCTCAACGTCAGTAGTAGATACAAACAGAAAGAAATTACAATAGATAGTAAACATTCAACCGTAAAGAGTAATCAGTATAAGTACTACAGTGAGGGAAAAAAGTATTTGATCCCCTGCTGATTTTGTACGTTTGCCCACTGATGAATAAATGGTCAATCTATAATTTTAATGGTAGGTTTATTTGAACAGTGAGAGACAGAATAACAACAAAAAAATCAAGAAAAACGCATGTGAAAAATGTTATAAATAGAATTGCATTTTAACCCCCTCTCAATCAGAAAGATTTCTGGCTCCCAGGTGTCTTTTATACTGGTAACAAGCTGAGATTAGGAGCACACTCTTAAATGCTCCTAATCTCAGTTTGTTACCTGTATAAAAGACACCTGTCCACAGAAGGAATCAATCAATCAGATTCCAAACTCTCCACCATGGCCAAGACCAAAGAGCTCTCCAAGGATGTCAGGGACAAGATTGTAGACCTACATAAGGCTGGAATGGGCTACAAGACCATCGCCAAGCAGCTTGGTGAGAAGGTGACAACAGTTGGTGCGATTATTCGCAAATGGAAGAAACACAAAAGAACTGTCAATCTCCCTCGGCCTGGGGCTCCATGCAAGATCTCACCTCGTGGAGTAGCAATGATCATGAGAACGGTGAGGAACCATGTATCGTCAAATCTTGGGTGAGAACCTCCTTCCCTCAGCCAGGGCATTGAAAATGGGTCGTGGATGGGTATTCCAGCATGACAATGACCCAAAACACACGGCCAAGGCAACAAAGGAGTGGCTCAAGAAGAAGCACATTAATGTCCTGGAGTGGCCTAGCCAGTCTCCAGACCTTAATCCCATAGAAAATCTGTGGAGGGAGCTGAAGGTTCGAGTTGCCAAACGTCAGCCTCGAAACCTTAATGACTTGGAGAAGATCTGCAAAGAGGAGTGGGACAAAATCCCTCCTGAGATATTTGCTAACCTGGTGGCCAACTACAAGAAACGTCTGATCTCTGTGATTGCCAACAAGGGTTTTGCCACCAAGTACTAAGTCATGTTTTGCATAGGGGTCAAATACTTATTTCCCTCATTAAAATGCAATTCCATTTATAAAAAATTTCACATGCGTTTTTCTGTATTTTTTTTGTTGTTATTCTGTCTCTCACTGTTCAAATAAACCTACCATTAAAATTATAGACTGATCATTTCTTTGTCAGTGGGCAAACGTACAAAATCAGCAGGGGGGATCAAATACTTTTTTCCCCTCACTGTATCTAACCTCATCCTGTTCTAGGAGTTAACATACAGACACAGTATAACCAAATATTACTATAGTACTATAGTTACCTCATCCTCTTCTTGGGGTCCCCCAGCAGGGTCTCAGGGAACTGGGAGAGGGTCTTCAGCTGCGTCTCGAAGCGCAGCCCGGAGATGTTGACGACCACGCGCTCACAGCACTCGTAGTCCGGTTCTGGTTCGTACGGGTCACCGGGACGGGCCGCCGCCTCGTCCCCCAGGTCACCAGTAGCAACCGTCATGGTGGAGGAAGAGGGGCGGAGCCTGCAGCGTTAAGACAGAGAGAGGGAGGGGGCAGTAGGGATGATAGGTTGGGATGATATGATGATAGGGTAAGATGACAGGTTTATAGGATAGGATGATATGATAGGATATGATGATAGGATAGGATGATAGGATAGGATGATAGGATAGGATAGGATATGATGATAGGATAGGATAAGATGATAGGATAGGATGATAGGATATGATGATAGGATAGGATGATAGGATGGGATGATAGGATAGGATGATAGGATAGGATAATAGGATGGGATGATAGGATAGGGTGATAGGATAGGATGATGATATGATACGATGATAGGATATGATGATAGGATAGGGTGATAGGATTGGATGATAAGATGATAGGACGGTTAGAAATGATTCACAAATTTACAAACACAACAACAACAAAAATCTTAATAATGTCACTAGCTGCAAACAGGGCTGGTTTCCCGGACACCAATTACACCTATTCCTGGACTGAAAAGCACTTTACAAGGACATGCTCCGTGTTCTCAGCGTTTAGATGTTTTGGGGGATCTTCTCTACATTGTGAATAATGTGATAGCTGCGACGCCATCCTGTCTGCTTGTATTAAGTGATTACTGGTAATGAGTTGTCTTTCATACGAGCCACAGACCAGCAGTATCCCCGGTCATACTGAATCTCTCTTACGGGCCAGTAGGACCACCAGGATAACCTGATTAGCTGCTGAGAGCTCCATCCATTCCATACAATCTCTACGGGATAGATACACTCTGCCTGCGTCCTGAAATGGCACCCTATTCCCTATATAGTGCACTACTTTAGACCACGGCCCATAGGGTAGGGACGATAGGGTGGGGCCAATATGGTAGGACCCATAGGGTGCTGGTCAAAGGTAGTGGACTAGGGATTAGGGTGTCATTTGGGATGCAACCCATACATTAGTCTCCAATTACCACATCTATCCAAGGTCAAGCTCTGAGACGGTTCTCTGAATGCTGCAGAGAGTGGAGCATGCAGTTGTTGATGTGTCCATCCTCAATGGCACCCTATTCCCCACCTAGTGCACTACTTCTGACAACAGCCATATGGGCCCTGGTCAAAAGTAGTGCACTATATAGGGAATGGGGTGCCATTTGGGACGAACCTGGTGTCAACTTTACATAATGGGGAGCAGACTGGTAATATTTGATCTGTTAAAGGACTGTCTGTAGCAGCCGAGAGGAGCTGGGTCTTGGTGCATTATTGAAGAAGTCTGAATGGAATATTAAACCAGAGACAAATTGGTTAGAATTATCCTCGACAGTTATGAATCACAGGCTGACACACCACCAGTATTACATTACCATGGCTGTACCTGTTTAAATACACACCACCAGTATTACATTACCATGGCTGTACCTGTTTAAATACACACCACCAGTATTACATTACCATGGCTGTACCTGTTTAAATACACACCACCAGTATTACATTACCATGGCTGTACCTGTTTAAATACACACCACCAGTATTACATTACCATGGCTGTACCTGTTTAAATACACACCACCAGTATTACATTACCATGGCTTTACCTGTTTAAATACACACCACCAGTATTACATTACCATGGCTGTACCTGTTTAAATACACACCACCAGTATTACATTACCATGGCTTTACCTGTTTAAATACACACCACCAGTATTACATTACCATGGCTGTACCTGTTTAAATACACACCACCAGTATTACATTACCATGGCTGTACCTGTTTAAATACACACTAGTATTACATTACCATGGCTGTACCTGTTTAAATACACACCACCAGTATTACATTACCATGGCTGTACCTGTTTAAATACACACTAGTATTACATTACCATGGCTGTACCTGTTTAAATACACACCACCAGTATTACATTACCATGGCTGTACCTGTTTAAATACACACCACCAGTATTACATTACCATGGCTGTACCTGTTTAAATACACACCACCAGTATTACATTACCATGGCTGTACCTGTTTAAATACACACCACCAGTATTACATTACCATGGCATTACCTGTTTAAATACACACCACCAGTATTACATTACCATGGCTGTACCTGTTTAAATACACACCACCAGTATTACATTACCATGGCTGTACCTGTTTAAATACACACCACCAGTATTACATTACCATGGCTGTACCTGTTTAAATACACACTAGTATTACATTACCATGGCTGTACCTGTTTAAATACACACCACCAGTATTACATTACCATGGCTGTACCTGTTTAAATACACACCACCAGTATTACATTACCATGGCTGTACCTGTTTAAATACACACCACCAGTATTACATTACCATGGCTTAACCTGTTTAAATACACACCACCAGTATTACATTACCATGGCTTTACCTGTTTAAATACACACTAGTATTACATTACCATGGCTGTACCTGTTTAAATACACACCACCAGTATTACATTACCATGGCTTTACCTGTTTAAATACACACCACCAGTATTACATTACCATGGCTTTACCTGTTTAAATACACACTAGTATTACATTACCATGGCTGTACCTGTTTAAATACACACCACTAGTATTACATTACCATGGCTGTACCTGTTTAAATACACACTAGTATTACATTACCATGGCTGTACCTGTTTAAATACACACCACCAGTATTACATTACCATGGCATTACCTGTTTAAATACACACTAGTATTACATTACCATGGCTTTACCTGTTTAAATACACACCACCAGTATTACATTACCATGGCTGTACCTGTTTAAATACACACCACCAGTATTACATTACCATGGCTGTACCTGTTTAAATACACACCACCAGTATTACATTACCATGGCTGTACCTGTTTAAATACACACCACCAGTATTACATTACCATGGCTGTACCTGTTTAAATACACACCACCAGTATTACATTACCATGGCTGTACCTGTTTAAATACACACCACCAGTATTACATTACCATGGCTTTACCTGTTTAAATACACACCACCAGTATTACATTACCATGGCTGTACCTGTTTAAATACACACCACCAGTATTACATTACCATGGCTGTACCTGTTTAAATACACACCACCAGTATTACATTACCATGGCTGTACCTGTTTAAATACACACCAGTATCACATTACCATGGCTGTACCAGTTTAAATACACACCAGTATTACATTATCATGGCTTAACCAGATTAAATACAAACTAGTATTACATTATCATGGCTTTACCAGTTTAAATACACACCACCAGTATTACATTACCATGGCTTTACCTGTTTAAATACACACCAGTATTACATTACCATGGCTGTACCTGTTTAAATACACACCACCAGTATTACATTACCATGGCTTTACCTGTTTAAATACACACCACCAGTATTACATTACCATGGCTGTACCTGTTTAAATACACACCACCAGTATTACATTACCATGGCTTTACCTGTTTAAATACACACCACCAGTATTACATTATCATGGCTTAACCTGTTTAAATACACACCACCAGTATTACATTACCATGGCTGTACCTGTTTAAATACACACCACCAGTATTACATTACCATGGCTTTACCTGTTTAAATACACACCACCAGTATTACATTATCATGGCTTTACCTGTTTAAATACACAATAGTATTACATTACCATGGCTGTACCTGTTTAAATACACACTAGTATTACATTACCATGGCTTTACCTGTTTAAATACACACCAGTATTACATTACCATGGCTGTACCTGTTTAAATACACACCACCAGTATTACATTACCATGGCTGTACCTGTTTAAATACACACTAGTATTACATTACCATGGCTGTACCTGTTTAAATACACACCACCAGTATTACATTACCATGGCTGTACCTGTTTAAATACACACTAGTATTACATTACCATGGCTGTACCTGTTTAAATACACACTAGTATTACATTACCATGGCTTTACCTGTTTAAATACACACCACCAGTATTACATTACCATGGCTGTACCTGTTTAAATACACACCAGTATTACATTACCATGGCTGTACCTGTTTAAATACACACCACCAGTATTACATTACCATGGCTTTACCTGTTTAAATACACACCAGTATTACATTACCATGGCTGTACCTGTTTAAATACACACCAGTATTACATTACCATGGCTGTACCTGTTTAAATACACACCAGTATTACATTACCATGGCTGTACCTGTTTAAATACACACCAGTATTACATTACCATGGCTGTACCTGTTTAAATACACACTAGTATTACATTACCATGGCTGTACCTGTTTAAATACACACCAGTATTACATTACCATGGCTGTACCTGTTTAAATACACACCACCAGTATTACATTACCATGGCTGTACCTGTTTAAATACACACCAGTATTACATTACCATGGCTGTACCTGTTTAAATACACACCACCAGTATTACATTACCATGGCTTTACCTGTTTAAATACACACTAGTATTACATTACCATGGCTGTACCTGTTTAAATACACACTAGTATTACATTACCATGGCTGTACCTGTTTAAATACACACCAGTATTACATTACCATGGCTGTACCTGTTTAAATACACACCACCAGTATTACATTACCATGGCTGTACCTGTTTAAATACACACTAGTATTACATTACCATGGCTTTACCTGTTTAAATACACACCACCAGTATTACATTACCATGGCTGTACCTGTTTAAATACACACTAGTATTACATTACCATGGCTGTACCTGTTTAAATACACACCAGTATTACATTACCATGGCTGTACCTGTTTAAATACACACCACCAGTATTACATTACCATGGCTGTACCTGTTTAAATACACACCACCAGTATTACATTACCATGGCTGTACCTGTTTAAATACACACCACCAGTATTACATTACCATGGCTTTACCTGTTTAAATACACACCAGTATTACATTATCATGGCTTTACCAGTTTAAATACACACTAGTATTACATTACCATGGCTTAACCTGTTTAAATACACACCACCAGTATTACATTACCATGGCTGTACCTGTTTAAATACACACCAGTATTACATTACCATGGCTGTACCTGTTTAAATACACACCAGTATTACATTACCATGGCTTAACCTGTTTAAATACACACCACCAGTATTACATTACCATGGCTGTACCTGTTTAAATACACACCAGTATTACATTACCATGGCTTAACCTGTTTAAATACACACCACCAGTATTACATTACCATGGCTGTACCTGTTTAAATACACACCAGTATTACATTACCATGGCTGTACCTGTTTAAATACACACCACCAGTATTACATTACCATGGCTTTACCTGTTTAAATACACAATAGTATTACATTACCATGGCTTAACCTGTTTAAATACACACCACCAGTATTACATTACCATGGCTTTACCTGTTTAAATACACACCACCAGTATTACATTACCATGGCTGTACCTGTTTAAATACACACCACCAGTATTACATTACCATGGCTTTACCTGTTTAAATACACACCACCAGTATTACATTACCATGGCTGTACCTGTTTAAATACACACCACCAGTATTACATTACCATGGCTGTACCTGTTTAAATACACACCACCAGTATTACATTACCATGGCTGTACCTGTTTAAATACACACTAGTATTACATTACCATGGCTGTACCTGTTTAAATACACACCAGTATTACATTACCATGGCTGTACCTGTTTAAATACACACCAGTATTACATTACCATGGCTTTACCTGTTTAAATACACACTAGTATTACATTACCATGGCTGTACCTGTTTAAATACACACTAGTATTACATTACCATGGCTGTACCTGTTTAAATACACACTAGTATTACATTACCATGGCTGTACCAATTTAAATACACAATAGTATTACATTACCATGGCTGTACCTGTTTAAATACACACTAGTATTACATTACCATGGCTGTACCTGTTTAAATACACACTAGTATTACATTACCATAGCTTTACCAGTTTAAATACACAATAGTAATAAAATCACAATATCACAATAAATACACTTATGCTAGACATTTATTCACCACTTGAAATATACACCAGTATCACATCACCATCCTTAAATATACACCAGTATCATATCACCATCCTTAAATATACACCAGTATCATATCACCATCCTTAAATATACACCAGTATCACATCACCATCCTTAAATATACACCAGTATCCACATCACCATCCTTAAATATACACCAGTATCACATCACCATCCTTAAATATACACCAGTATCATATCACCATCCTTAAATATACACCAGTATCATATCACCATCCTTAAATATACACCAGTATCACATCACCATCCTTAAATATACACCAGTATCATATCACCATCCTTAAATATACACCAGTATCACATCACCATCCTTAAATATACACCAGTATCACATCACCATCCTTAAATATACACCAGTATCACATCACCATCCTTAAATATACACCAGTATCACATCACCATCCTTAAATATACACCAGTATCATATCACCATCCTTAAATATACACCAGTATCACATCACCATCCTTAAATATACACCAGTATCATATCACCATCCTTAAATATACACCAGTATCATATCACCATCCTTAAATATACACCAGTATCAAATCACCATCCTTAAATATACACCAGTATCACATCACCATCCTTAAATATACACCAGTATCACATCACCATCCTTAAATATACACCAGTATCACATCACCATCCTTAAATATACACCAGTATCACATCACCATCCTTAAATATACACCAGTATCACATCACCATCCTTAAATATACACCAGTATCACATCAACATCCTTAAATATACACCAGTAACATATCACCATCCTTAAATATACACCAGTATCACATCACCATCCTTAAATATACACCAGTATCACATCACCATCCTTAAATATACACCAGTATCACATCACCATCCTTAAATATACACCAGTATCACATCACCATCCTTAAATATACACCAGTATCATATCACCATCCTTAAATATACACCAGTATCACATCACCATCCTTAAATATACACCAGTATCACATCACCATCCTTAAATATACACCAGTATCACATCACCATCCTTAAATATACACCAGTATCATATCACCATCCTTAAATATACACCAGTATCACATCACCATCCTTAAATATACACCAGTATCACATCACCATCCTTAAATATACACCAGTATCACATCACCATCCTTAAATATACACCAGTATCATATCACCATCCTTAAATATACACCAGTATCATATCACCATCCTTAAATATACACCAGTATCATATCACCATCCTTAAATATACACCAGTATCACATCACCACCACCCCCTTAAATACACACTCTGCTCAGCCACCGGTTGGTGCCCGTTCTGTAGGTGAAGGGGTGACGGTGGAGGTGTGGAAGGAGGGACGCTTGTCATAAAGAGAGCACTTCTTAAAATATGGCTCAGAGATGCAGGGATCAGCGGAACAGGACGCCCCCTCATTCACTCGTTCTCCCTGTTCTTTAGGACATCATGACGCTGCGGTAAGGTAATGTAGCTAGTCCTTTAGGACATCATGACGCTGCATGGAACAGCGGTAATGTAGCTAGTCCTTTAGGACATCATGATGCTGCATGGAACAGCGGTAATGTAGCTAGTCCTTTAGGACATCATGATGCTGCATGGAACAGCGGTAATGTAGCTAGTCCTTTAGGACATCATGACGCTGCATGGAACAGCGGTAATGTAGCTAATCCTTTAGGACATCATGATGCTGCATGGAACAGCGGTAATGTAGCTAATCCTTTAGGACATCATGACGCTGCATGGAACAGCGGTAATGTAGCTAGTCCTTTAGGACATCATGACGCTGCATGGAACAGCGGTAATGTAGCTAATCCTTTAGGACATCATGATGCTGCATGGAACAGCGGTAATGTAGCTAATCCTTTAGGACATCATGACGCTGCATGGAACAGCGGTAATGTAGCTAGTCCTTTAGGACATCATGACGCTGCATGGAACAGCGGTAATGTAGCTAATCCTTTAGGACATCATGATGCTGCATGGAACAGCGGTAATGTAGCTAATCCTTTAGGACATCATGACGCTGCATGGAACAGCGGTAATGTAGCTAATCCTTTAGGACATCACGACGCTGCCTGGAACAGCGGTAATGTAGCTAATCCTTTAGGACATCATGATGCTGCATGGAACAGCGGTAATGTAGCTAATCCTTTAGGACATCATGATGCTGCATGGAACAGCGGTAATGTAGCTAGTCCTTTAGGACAGCATGACGCTGCATGGAACAGCGGTAATGTAGCTAATCCTTTAGGACATCATGATGCTGCATGGAACAGCGGTAATGTAGCTAGTCCTTTAGGACATCATGACGCTGCATGGAACAGCGGTAATGTAGCTAATCCTTTAGGACATCATGATGCTGCATGGAACAGCGGTAATGTAGCTAGTCCTTTAGGACATCATGACGCTGCATGGAACAGCGGTAATGTAGCTAATCCTTTAGGACATCATGATGCTGCATGGAACAGCGGTAATGTAGCTAGTCCTTTAGGACATCATGACGCTGCATGGAACAGCGGTAATGTAGCTAATCCTTTAGGACATCATGATGCTGCATGGAACAGCGGTAATGTAGCTAGTCCTTTAGGACAGCATGACGCTGCATGGAACAGCGGTAATGTAGCTAATCCTTTAGGACATCATGATGCTGCATGGAACAGCGGTAATGTAGCTAGTCCTTTAGGACATCATGGCGCTGCATGGAACAGCGGTAATGTAGCTAATCCTTTAGGACATCATGATGCTGCATGGAACAGCGGTAATGTAGCTAGTCCTTTAGGACAGCATGACGCTGCATGGAACAGCGGTAATGTAGCTAATCCTTTAGGACATCATGATGCTGCATGGAACAGCGGTAATGTAGCTAGTCCTTTAGGACAGCATGACGCTGCATGGAACAGCGGTAAGGTAATGTAGCTAGTCCTTTAGGACATCGTGACGCTGCCTGGAACAGCGGTAATGTAGCTAGTCCTTTAGGACATCACGACGCTGCCTGGAACAGCGGTAAGGTAATGTAGCTAATCCTTTAGGACATCGTGACGCTGCCTGGAACAGCGGTAATGTAGCTAGTCCTTTAGGACATCGTGACGCTGCCTGGAACAGCGGTAAGGTAATGTAGCTAGTCCTTTAGGACATCACGACGCTGCCTGGAACAGCGGTAATGTAGCTAGTCCTTTAGGACATCATGACGCTGCCTGGAACAGCGGTAAGGTAATGTAGCTAGTCCTTTAGGACATCATGATGCTGCCTGGAACAGCGGTAAGGTAATGTAGCTAGTCCTTTAGGACATCATGATGCTGCCTGGAACAGCGGTAAGGTAATGTAGTTAGTCCTTTAGCGAAGATTTGTGAAGACACAGGGGAGGGAGGTGGCAGGGTGCGCGGCAGGTAATTATCATTTATGATCATAGATCCATGCATAAAGACAGGACGTGGAAGCTGTTTGGGTTGGTGTCTCAAACAGGTCAGTATTCCCTATGGAAGGTTGTTATTTTGCTATGCGGTCAGAAAATGATATGGAATTTGTTTGGCATTCTTCAGAACCACCATCACCACATCTATCTGACAGGGAAGAGCCGTTGATACACAAAGTGGTGATGATAATAACAATAAGATACGTTTCAGTCTGATTTTCATAACCCCTTCCATGGAATATTACACTCCTTTTATGTTCTCTGTTGGTGTTTTCAATAGGGATGAAAACAGCATAGCTGTATTATATACGTGATGAGAGAAACACCTGTTCATGCAAGTACATGCAACTATCAAGCCTCATCATCATCACCATCATCGTTATCACCATCATCATCATCATCATCATCATCATCATCACTATGATCACCACCATACTGTAGTCTGTCTTACTGGCTGTGTTCAGCATGTTTGTCTCTCTATTAGCAGCAGAGAAACCCTGTAAACCAGGGTAGAACCAGGCTAGAAGCAGTCAGTGCCCGTTAGGAGCGGCAGGTGTCTCTGACAACATGCTCTACAGCCGCGGCACCTCTCTCTCCGGGTGGATCATCATATCAGATAGACAGGCAGAAGAACACAGCAGCCTCCATGCACTAGGCTCATAGCAGCTGCCGATTCAGTATAATACGCCTAGTTAGTCAAGCTCGCCTCTCTCTAGGCATTCAGCATTCAGAGAGAGAAGACATGCAACAATCACCCTGATGCCGCTCTCCCTGCCGCGGTGCTGTGCCGCGCTGCTCTCTCGGCTGGTGAGGGTTGATGCTGGGGACCCGCCGCGCTGCTCTCACCGCTGTGGTTGGTGCTGGGGATCTGACGCGTCTCCTCCTCATAAACAGTGAAAATTGATCCTTATTGTTCCTCTCCCCGCCCTTCTCTCCGGAGCTCACTAGAAGTTAAACAGATACGATGCGTCTAATGTAACCCCGTCCCCTGACTGTGTGTCTGTTTCTCTCTCTCTCTGTGTCTCTCTCTCTCTGTTTGCCTCATGTCTCTCACAATTCGCCATCATTCAGCTGGCTGGAGCTAAAACGCACGGGCTGCAGTTGGACGTTGCCGCGCATACAAAGAGCCGATCCGTTCCCCTCTCTGCTCTCCGCCACTCCTCGGGATGCGCGTTAAAGGGGACGCGTCGGGTGAATAGGCAGAAACGGTTCACCAAGTCGTTCTTCTTCTTTTTTATATTTCTATCCTGCATCGTCAGCTAGTTGAACTAATGTATTTTGCTGTGTCTAAGAGAGACACCGCCACGGCATGACGGCCTGTATATCTTAACATAGTAAAAATCAAGACTAAAAAACACAACACCAACACTAGTTGAGCCAAGAAAGACAACTATTTAAGTCTGAGTTGTTTATTAAAAGAGGATGTTAACACGCAGTGACAAAGAATATTTGACAGTTAGAGGTTTATTTGGCTATAGGAGGATAAGTGGTATACCTCAGCTTCTACCCAAATCCAACCATATGGCTGTCCATCGACATTACATTTACTCTGTCGTGTAGGACAGTAAACGTGCGTGAGGCGTGAGCTGTGTGTGTGTTTAATTTATGCACGAGCTAGGAGTGGGCAGGCCAGCCAGCCAAGTCAAATCTAATCAAATTCAAATCACATTTTATTTGTCACATACACATGGTTAGCAGATGTTAATGCCAGTGTTTGCGAAATGCTTGTGCTTCTAGTTCCGACCGTGCATTAGTATCTAACAAGTAATCTAACAAATTCACAACAACTACCTTATACACACAAGAGTAAAGGAATGAATAAGAGTATGTACATATAAATATATGGATGAGCGTTGGCTGACCGGCGTAGGCAAGATGCAGTAGATGGTATGGAGTACAGTATATACACATATATATATGAGATGAGTAATGTAGATATGGCATCGTTTAAAGTGGCTAGTGATATATTTATTTAATCAAATTTTTTATTATTAAAGTTGCTAGAGATTTGAGTCGATGGCCGAACGGCATAGGCAAGATTCAGTAGATGGTATATAGAGTACAGTGTATACATTTGTATGAGTAATGTCGGATATGTAAACATTATATACAAAATTGTTTAAAGTGGCTAGTGATACATTTGTTACATCCAATTCCTATGTATAAAGTGGCTAGAGATTTAAGTCAGTATGTTGGCAGCAGCCACTCAATGTTAGTGATGGCTGTTTAACAGTCTGATGGCCTTGAGGTAGAAGCTGTTTTTCAGTCTCTCGGTCCCAGCTTTGATGCACCTGTACTGACCTCGCCTTCTGGATGATATCGGGATGAACAGGCAGTGGCTCAGGTGGTTGTTGTCCTTGATGATCTTTTTGGCCTTCCTGTGACATCGGGTGGTGTAGGTGTCCTGAAGGGCAGGTAGTTTACCCTCAGTGATGCGTTGTGCAGTCCTCACTACCCTCTGGAGAGCCTTACGGTTGTGGGCGGAGCAATTGCCGTACCAGGCGGTGATACAGCCCAACAGGATGCTCTCGATTGTGCATCTGTAGAAGTTTCTGAGTGTTTTTGGTGACAAGCCGAATTTCTTCAGCCTCCTGAGGTTGAAGAGGCGCTGTTGCGCCTTCTTCACCATGCTGTCTGTGTGGGTGGACCATTTCAGTTTGTCCGTGATGTGTACGCCGAGGAACTTAAAACTTTCCACCTTCTCCACTACTGTCCCGTCGATGTGGATAGGGGGGTGCTCCCTCTGCTGTTTCTTGAAGTCCACGATCATCTCCTTAGTTTTGTTGACGTTGAGTGGAGGTTATTTTCCTGACACCACACTCCGAGGGCCCTCACCTCCTCCTTGTAGGCCGTCTCGTCGTTGTTGGTAATCAAGCCTACCACTGTAGTGTCGTCAGCAAACTTGATGATTGAGTTGGAGGCGTGCTTGGAATGAAATGTGACCATAATCTATAAGTCAAATATCAGTCAGTCATACTATTAAGGCCTATAAGGCATTAGGGAAGCCATCAACAGCTATTGTTTCAACTCATCCTAGGGTTCAACTAAAAATAGACAATACTTATAGGCCTAGGGTTTCAAGCTTCAAGTTAGTAATGAATATGTTGGATTCAGGTCTCCATTTCAACCAACAATCTAAGTAAAAAAAATAGGTACTGAATCAAATCAAACTATATTTCGAGTGCATTTAAAGTTTGATTTGATTCAGTCCTATTCTTTAAATTAGATTTTTGGTTAAGATGGAGACGTGACTTGAAGCTTGAAACCCTAAGCCAGACTTAGTCAGTTGCACAAAATCTCTTTTAAATCAAATCAAATGTTATTTGTCACATGCGCCGTACAAAGGTTAATTACAAGCCCTATACACACAATGCAGTTCATAAATAGAGTTAATAAAATGTTACTAAATAAAGTAAAGTAAAAAATATAATAAAAAGTAACACAATAAAATAACAATACCGAGGCTATATACAAGGGGTACCGGTACCGAGTCAATGTGCAGGGGTACAGGTTAGTCCAAATCTTGATATTTGGTTGAGTTGACAACCAAACACAATTCAATATCACTTTTGCAATACTGTAAATAGCCTTTTAACTTCTCGACCAGTTAACAAATTATATGTTGGATTCAGGTCTCCATCTCAACCAAAAATGTAAGTTAAATAATAGGATTAAGCCAGTGGCTCAGATGGAACTAGCCAAGCAGTAGATTTTTAATGTTGATATTTGGTTGGATTGTCAACCTAACACAATTCATTATGACTTTTGAAACACAGCAAATAGAATTCAACACACTTTGAGTGGGTGAATAGAGGTTGAAATCTCATTGGTACACACAAACACATTCTTTTACAGCTAAGACCCCCATGCACTTACCTGATGAAAACCCCAGTGTTTGTTTGATTGCTCAGGTGTTCTCTAGAGGGATGATTAAACCATGGCGTTGTGTGTGTTAGTGTATCAGAAGAGACTAGTTTATGTGTCTCTGTTGTTATGAAGCTCTACATCACAACCACTTAGGTATGCTGAAACATGAGATGAGGTCAGATTGGTTTTGCTTGGTCAGACTAGTAGACTGAAACATGAGATGAGGTCAGATTGGTTTTGGTTGGTCAGACTAGTAGACTGAAACATGAGATGAGGTCAGATTGGTTTTGATTGGTCAGACTAGTAGACTGAAACATAAGATGAGGTCAGATTGGTTTTGCTTGGTCAGACTAGTAGACTGAAACATGAGATGAGGTCAGATTGGTTTTGATTGGTCAGACTAGTAGACTGAAACATGAGATGAGGTCAGATTGGTTTTGATTGGTCAGACTAGTAGACTGAAACATAAGATGAGGTCAGATTGGTTTTGCTTGGTCAGACTAGTAGACTGAAACATGAGATGAGGTCAGATTGGTTTTGATTGGTCAGACTAGTAGACTGAAACATGAGATCAGGTCAGATTAGTAGACTGAAACAATATGAGAAGGAATGAGATGAGAGAAGATATGATAAAATTAACTTTATAATCCACAACGGAAATTGCCTTCAACACAATAACACAGTAAACTCCAGTAAACCCAACAGAATAGGTCCTGTGTGGCTCTGTTGGTAGAGCATGACACTGGCAGTACCAGAGTTATGGGTTTGATTCCTATGGGGGGGCCACTATGACAATGTAGGTATTCACTACTGTAAGAGCTTCTTCCAAATGTCATATCAAGTGGATATAGGGCGTCACTTTGGGAAGAAGGGCTCGCTTCCTGGTCTGAGACTCCTCCCCCTTCTCATTGTCCCAGGTGCCTTAGGGCTGAGACTCCTCCCCCTCTCAATGTCAAGGTGCCTCAGGGCTGAGACTCCTCCCCCTCTCACTGTCCCAGGTGCCTTAGGGCTGAGACTCCTCCCCCTCTAACTCTCCCAGGTGCCTCAGGGCTGAGACTCCTCCCTCTCACTGTCCCAGGTGCCTTAGGGCTGAGACTCCTCCCCTCTCATTGTCCCAGGTGCCTCAGGGCTGAGACTCCTCCCCCTCTCACTGTCCCAGGTGCCTTAGGGCTGAGACTCCTCCCCCTCTAACTCTCCCAGGTGCCTCAGGGCTGAGACTCCTCCCCCTCTCACTGTCCCAGGTGCCTTAGGGCTGAGACTCCTCCCCCTCTCATTGTCCCAGTGCCTCAGGGCTGAGACTCCTCCCCCTCTCATTGTCCCAGGTGCCTCAGGGCTAAAAGTGGGCCAAGATGAGACCCAAATACAGTCCGTTTTAGGGAACAGCACACCATCGGGAATCTGGAGAGGCTCTCTCTTTCTCTCCCATAAGGAAAAGTAATACATGGTCTTATATGTCAACGTGACATATATTTTAAAATATAATATCATATATTTAAAACACATATATAAATCTCTCAACCCCATACAAAAACATTATAATAGGGATATGTATTTTCCTTATGCACTCCGAAACTGTGTTTTTTACATGGTACTTATTTAATAACAATACACGTAGGGGTGAATTATTTTCTAATTGAATTTAAGCTACCTGGTTGTTTCTCGTATCTACTGTAGATTATACTTGCCATATCATTTTGAGATTAGGTTGAGATGGCATAGACTATTGTAGGTTTATCATTCGTTTCATACCAAAGTGTGAGCGTTTATTTTCCATATTATAGCTGTGCCCGGCTCATAAGGTTGTGCAATCACATTTTATTCATGAAACATGGTTTAGATGGTATTGTTATAATCATTGACTGTATATGGTTGCAATCCACTATTATTTTGGGCTGAATCCTCCAATGACTTCCATTGGGAATTCCTTATGCTTGTTGCCACCAGCAGGAGGCGCCGGAGCACAGCGGTTTGCATCTCCCCTTTGCTGTTTTGCAGATTGACATTCACCCAGGCTCTAACTTTGCTGTCCAAAGGAACGTCTGGAGGGCGGACTTTACCGCAATGGAAAGGTCTTGGAGCTGCTTGGGGGTGAGGGAGTAAATTATTACGTTTTATTTTTTTACATTTAGCAGACGGGCTTTTCCATAGCAATTTACGGGAGCAATTAGGGCTAGGAGCCTTGCACAAGGGCACATCGATAGATTATTCACCTAGTCGGCTTGGGATTCAAACTAGCGACCTTTCGGTTAGTGGCCCAACACTCTTAACTTCTAGGCTACCTGACGCCCCAGCTTTTTCAGGCTCAATAGAATTTAGTCTCCAAGTTCGAAGAAGATCCAATCACTTTGGATCACTTTTTTATGGGGGGGTCTCCAACTCAGAATCCACACACAGTGCATTCGGAAAGTATTCAGACCCGTTGACTTTTTCCACATTTTGTTACGTTACAGCCTTATTCTAAAATGGATGACATTTTTCCCCCATCATCAATCTACACATAATACCCCATAATGACATCACAATACCCCATAATGACATCATAATACCCCATTATGACATCACAATACCCCATAATGACATCACAATACCCCATAATGACATCATAATACCCCATAATGACATCACAATACCCCATAATGACATCACAATACCCCATAATGCATCACAATACCCCATAATGGCATCACAATACCCCATAATGACATCATAATACCCCATAATGACATCACAATACCCCATAATGACAAAGCAAAAACATGTTTTTAGAAATGTTTGCAAATGTATAAAAAATTCAAAACTGAAATATCACATTTACATAAGTATTCAGACTCTTTACTCAGCACTTTGTTGAAGAATCTTTGTCAGCGATTTCAGCCTTCAGTCTTCTTAGGGTCGTTGTGCTGTTGTTAGATGAACCTTCTCCTCAGTCTGAGGTCCCGAGGGCTCTGGAGCAGGTTTTCAGCAAGGATCTCTCTGTACTTTGCTCCGTTCATCTTTCCCTCAATCCTGGCTAGTCTCCCAGTCCATGCCGATGAAAAACATCCACACAGCATGATGCTGCCACCACCATGCTTCACCGTAGGGATGGTGCCAGGTTTCCTCCAGACGTGACTCTTGGCATTCAGGCCAAAGAGTATTGTTTCTCATGGTCAGAGTCCTTGAGGTGCCTTTTAGAAAACTCCTAGCGGGCTGTCATGTACCTATTACTGACGAGTGGCTTCCGTCAGGCCACTCTATCATAAAGGCCTGATTGGTGGACTGCTGCAGAGATGGTGTCTTACTGGAAGGTTGTTCTCCGAATGTTCTCCCATTTCCATTCTCCCCAGATTGCTCAGTTTGGCTGGGCGGCCAGCTCTAGGATGAGTCTTGGTGGTTCCAAACGTCTTCCATTTAAGAATGATGGAGGCCACTGTGGGACCTTGGGGACCTTCAATGCTGCAACCATTTTTGGGTACCCTTCCCCAGATCTGTGCCTCGACACAATCCTGTCTCGGAGCTCTACGGACAACTCCTTCGACCTCATGGCTTTGTTTTTGCTCTGACATGCACTGTCAACTGTGGGACCTTATATAGACAGGTGTGTGCCTTTCCAAATCATGTCCAATCAATTGAATTTACCACAGGTGGACTCCAATCAAGTTGTAGAAAGATCTCAAGGATAATCAATGGAATCAGGAAGCACCTGAGCTTCTGTTTTTTATTTTCAATAAATTAACAAAAATGTGTAAAAAACGGTTTTTCTCTTGGCATCATGGGGTGTTGTGTTTAGATTAATGAGAACAAATACATATTGATATTTTTTTTTAAATAAAGCTGTAATGTAACAAAACGTCGACAAAATCTAAGGGTCTGAATACTTTCTGAATAAACTGTATGTAATAAACATTTGAATACTGTGTCACACATACAGTTGGAAGTCGGAAGTTTACATACACTTAGGTCGGAGTCATTAAAACTCGTTTTTCAACCACTCCACAAATTTCTTGTTAGCAAACTATAGTTTTGGCAAGTCGTTTATGACATCTACTTTATGCATTACACAAGTAATCTTTCCAACAATTGTTTACAGACAGATTAATTCACGTATAACTCACTGTGTCACAATTCCAGTGGGTCAGAAGATTACATACACTAAGTTGACTGTGCCTTTAAACAGCTTGGAAAATTCCAGAAAATGATGTCATGACTTTAGAAGCTTCTGATAGGCTAATTTACATCCTTTGAGTTCATTGGAGGTGTACCTGTGGATGTATTTCAAGGCCATACCTTCAAACTCAGTGCCTCTTTGCTTGACATCATGGGAAAATCTGAATAAATCAGCCAAGACCAAATTGTAGACCTCCACAAGTCTGGTTCATTCTTGGGAGCAATTTCCAAACGTCTGAAGGTACCAGGTTCATCTGTACAAACAATAGTACGCAAGTATAAACACCATGGGACCACGCAGCCGTCACACCGCTCAGGAAGGAGACGTATTCTGTTTCCTAGAGATGAACGTACTTTGGTGCGAAAAGTACAAATCAATCCCAGAACAACATAAAAGGACCTTGTGAAGATGCTGGAGGAAACAGGTACAAATGTATCTATATCCACAGTGAAACGAGTTCTATATCAACATAACCTGAAAGGACGCTCAACAAGGAAGAAGCCACTGCACCAAAACCGCCATAACAAAAGACCTAAGTTAATTAAACAATTTTAAGGCAATGCTCCCAAATACTAATTGAGTGTATGTAAACCTCTGACCCACTGGGAATGTGATGAAAGAAATAAAAGCTGGAAAAATAATTCTCTCTTCTAATAATCTGACATTTCACAATCTTAAAATAAAGTGGTGATCCTAACTGACCTAAGACAGGGGAATTTTTACTAGGATTAAATATCAGGAATTGTGAAAAACTGAGTAGGGATCATTGGGGCGCTAGCGCCCCATTCCCGACACTACCCGGGGAAATGTAAGGTGCCAAATTTAAAATCCAAAAGTTGAATTATTAAACATTCATCAATATACAAGTGTTGCATAGTCATCAAAAGCTTAGAGTCTTGGCAATATCACAGCGTTGTCAGATTTCAAAAAGGCTTTACGGCGAAAGCACAACATTTGATTGTTTGAGGATAGCACCTCACATATTTTATGCATTAGCATAATATCATAACCAGCGCGGGTCTCACAAAACACATGAGAGCTAAAATAAATCACTTACCTTTTGATGATCTTCTGCTGAGAGCAATCCGAAGTGTCCAAGCAGGACAATTCATGTTTCTTCTGTTAGAAAAAGTAATTGATTATGTCCATAAATCTCCGTTTGGTTGGCGCGCGTTATGTTCAGAAAATCCACCGTCGAGTCGCCCGTTGTGCATTGAAGAGAACGCGTTCAAATTATACCTATCAACTTTGCCCAAACAAATCAAACATCATTTATAATGTATCCTTAGGTATCCTTTTATGTATATTAACGATTATATTTCACACGGATAGTATCCTAAACGATATAAAAGGTAAATAAAGAGGAACGCGCACACGGTCTCACGCACCAAAAACTGAACTGGCTTCCTGGGTCCTCTTACCAATTCTTCTTCTATTCGGCTCTGTTCCATGATAAAGGCATGAAACACTGTCTAAAGACTGTTGACATCTAGTGGAAGCCATAGGTACTGCAATCTGGGAGCTATTTCACTGAGAATCCCATAGGCAGGCATTGAAAGTGAGGGCAGGTCACAAAAAATATAAATCTGGACAGACATTCCTCCGGTTTTCGCTTGCTATATCAGTTTTGTTATACTCACAGACATTATTTTAACCGTTTTAGAAACGTCAGCGTGTTTCCTATCCAATAGTACTAATTATGTGCATATGCTAGTTTCTGGGCCTGAGTGGCAGGCATTTTACTTTGGGCACGCCAGACTCTCCAAAACCGACACCTCTGCTGCCGCTCCCAAATAGGTAAAATGTATTTGTCTATGGTGTATGTAAACTTCTGACTTCAATTGTATATGAACACATAAAACATATAAGTAATATACAGTACAAGTCAAAAGTTTGGACACACTTCCTGATTCAAAGGTTTTTCTTTATTTTGTTTGCAAAGCTGTCATCAAGGCAAAGGGGGTGCCTACTTTAAAGAATCTCAAAAATGAAATATATTTTTATTTGTTTAACACTTTTTTGGTTAATACATGATTCCATATGTGTTATTTCATAGTTTTGATGTATTCACTATTATTCTATAATGTAGAAAATCGTAAAAATAAAGAAAACCCTGGAATGAGTAGGTGTGTCCAAACCTTTGACTGGTAGTGTATAGGAGTTGTAACAGTGTAGTAGTAAACGATATGTGAGGAGGTATAGGAGTTGTAACATTGTAATAGTAAACTATATGTGAGGATGTATAGGAGTTGTAACATTGTAATAGTAAACTATATGTGAGGATGTATAGGAGTTGTAACACTGTAATAGTAAACTATATGTGAGGAGGAATAGGAGTTGTAACATTGTAACACTAAACTATATGTGAGGAGGTATAGGAGTTGTAACATTGTAATAGTAAACTATATGTGAGGTATAGGAGTTGTAACACTGTAATAGTAAACTATGTGTGAGGAGGTATAGGAGTTGTAACATTGTAATAGTAAACTATATGTGAGGTATAGGAGTTGTAACATTGTAATAGTAAACTGTATGTGAGGAGGTATAGGAGTTGTAACATTGTAATAGTAAACTATGTGTGAGGAGGTATAGAAGTTGTAAGAGTGTAATTGTAATCTATGTGTGAAGAGGTATAGGAGTTGTAACATTGTAATAGTAAACTATATGTGAGGTATAGGAGTTGTAACATTGTAATAGTAAACTATGTGTGAGGAGGTATAGAAGTTGTAACATTGTAATAGTAAACTATGTGTGAGGAGGTATAGGAGTTGTAACATTGTAACACTAAACTATATGTGAGGAGGTATAGGAGTTGTAACATTGTAATAGTAAACTATATGTGCAGAGGTATAGGAGTTGTAACAGTGTAATAGTCAGCTATATGTGAGGATGTATAGGAGTTGTAACATTGTGATAGTAAACTATATGTGAGGAGGTATAGGAGTTGTAAGTGTGTAATAGTAAACCAAATGTGAGGAGGTATTGGAGTTGTAACATTGTAACACTAAACTATATGTGAGGAGGTATAGGAGTTGTAACATTGTAATAGTAAACTATATGTGAGGTATAGGAGTTGTAACACTGTAATAGTAAACTATGTGTGAGGAGGTATAGGAGTTGTAACATTGTAATAGTAAACAATATGTGAGGTATAGGAGTTGCAACATTGTAATAGTAAACTATGTGTGAGGAGGTATAGAAGTTGTAACACTGTAATAGTAAACCAAATTTGAGGAAGTATTGGAGTTGTAACATTGTAATAGTAAACTATGTGTGAGGAGGTATAACAGTTGTAAGAGTGTAATTGTAATCTATGTGTGAAGAGGTATAGGAGTTGTAACATTGTAATAGTAAACTATGTGTGAGGAGGTATAGGAGTTGTAACATTGTAATAGTAAACTATGTGTGAGGAGGTATAGGAGTTGTAACATTGTAATAGTAAACTATATGTGCAGAGGTATAGGAGTTGTAACAGTGTAATAGTCAGCTATATGTGAGGATGTATAGGAGTTGTAACATTGTGATAGTAAACTATATGTGAGGAGGTATAGGAGTTGTAAGTGTGTAATAGTAAACCAAATGTGAGGAGGTATTGGAGTTGTAACATTGTAACACTAAACTATATGTGAGGAGGTATAGGAGTTGTAACATTGTAATAGTAAACTATATGTGAGGTATAGGAGTTGTAACACTGTAATAGTAAACTATGTGTGAGGAGGTATAGGAGTTGTAACATTGTAATAGTAAACCATATGTGAGGTATAGGAGTTGCAACATTGTAATAGTAAACTATGTGTGAGGAGGTATAGGAGTTGTAAGTGTGTAATAGTAAACCAAATGTGAGGAGGTATTGGAGTTGTAACATTGTAATAGTAAACTATATGTGCAGAGGTATAGGAGTTGTAACAGTGTAATTGTAAACTATATGTGAGGAGGTATAGGAGTTGTAACATTGTAATAGTAAACTATGTGTGAGGAGGTATAGGAGTTGTAACATTGTAATAGTAAACTATGTGTGAGGAGGTATAGGAGTTGTAACATTGTAATAGTAAACTATATGTGCAGAGGTATAGGAGTTGTAACAGTGTAATAGTCAGCTATATGTGAGGATGTATAGGAGTTGTAACATTGTGATAGTAAACTATATGTGAGGAGGTATAGGAGTTGTAAGTGTGTAATAGTAAACCAAATGTGAGGAGGTATTGGAGTTGTAACATTGTAACACTAAACTATATGTGAGGAGGTATAGGAGTTGTAACATTGTAATAGTAAACTATATGTGAGGTATAGGAGTTGTAACACTGTAATAGTAAACTATGTGTGAGGAGGTATAGGAGTTGTAACATTGTAATAGTAAACCATATGTGAGGTATAGGAGTTGCAACATTGTAATAGTAAACTATGTGTGAGGAGGTATAGAAGTTGTAACACTGTAATAGTAAACCAAATTTGAGGAAGTATTGGAGTTGTAACATTGTAATAGTAAACTATGTGTGAGGAGGTATAAAAGTTGTAAGAGTGTAATTGTAATCTATGTGTGAAGAGGTATAGGAGTTGTAACATTGTAATAGTAAACTATGTGTGAGGAGGTATAGGAGTTGTAACATTGTAATAGTAAACTATGTGTGAGGAGGTATAAGAGTTGTAACATTGTAATAGTAAACTATGTGTGAGGAGGTATAGGAGTTGTAACTTTGTAATAGTAAACTATGTGTGAGGAGGTATAGGAGTTGTAACATTGTAATAGTAAACTATATGTGCAAAGGTATAGGAGTTGTAACAGTGTAATAGTCAGCTATATGTGAGGATGTATAGGAGTTGTAACATTGTGATAGTAAACTATATGTGAGGAGGTATAGGAGTTGTAAGTGTGTAATAGTAAACCAAATGTGAGGAGGTATTGGAGTTGTAACATTGTAATAGTAAACTATATGTGCAGAGGTATAGGAGTTGTAACAGTGTAATAGTAAACTATATGTGAGGAGGTATAGGAGTTGTAACATTGTAACACTAAACTATATGTGAGGAGGTATAGGAGTTGTAACACTGTAATAGTAAACTATATATGTGGAGATATCTGAGTTGTAACATTGTAATATTAAAATATATATGAGGAGGTGTAAGAGTTTTAACATTGTAATAGTAAACTATATGTGAGGTATAGGAGTTGTAACACTGTAATAGTAAACTATGTGTGAGGAGGTATAGGAGTTGTAACATTGTAATAGTAAACTATGTGTGAGGAGGTATTGGAGTTGTAACATTGTAATAGTAAACTATATGTGAGGTATAGGAGTTGTAACACTGTAATAGTGAACTATGTGTGAGGAGGTATAGGAGTTGTAACATTGTAATAGTAAACTATATGTGAGGAGGTATAGGAGTTGTAACATTGTAATAGTAAACTATGTGTGAGGAGGTATAGGAGTTGTAACACTGTAACATTAAACCACATTTGGGGAGGTATTGGAGTTGTAACATTGTAATAGTAAACTATATGTGCAGAGGTATAGGAGTTGTAACAGTGTAATAGTCAACTATATGTGAGGATGTATAGGAGTTGTAACATTGTGATAGTAAACTATATGTGAGGAGGTATAGGAGTTGTAAGAGTGTAATAGTAAACTATGTGTAAGGAGGTATAGGAGTTGTAACAGTGTAATAGTAAACTATATGTGCGGAGGTATAGGAGTTGTAACAGTGTAATAGTAAACTATATATGAGGAGGTATAGGAGTTGCAACATTGTAATAGTAAACTATGTGTGAGGAGGTATAGGAGTTGTAACAGTGCAATAGTAAACTATATGTGCGGAGGTATAGGGGTTGTAACAGTGTAATAGTAAACTATGTGTGATGAGGTATAGGAGTTGTAACAGTGTAATAGTAAACTATATGTGAGGTATAGGAGTTGTAACAGTGTAATAGTAAACTATATGTGAGGAGGTGTAAGAGTTGTATGAGTGTGGTAGTAAACTATGTGTGAGGAGGTATAGGAGTTGCAACATTGTAATAGTAAACTATATGTGCAGAGGTATAGGAGTTGTAACAGTGTAATAGTCAACTATATGTGAGGATGTATAGGAGTTGTAACATTGTAATATTAAACTATATGTGAGGTATAGGAGTTGTAACATTGTAATAGTAAACTGTATGTGAGGAGTTATAGGAGTTGTAACATTTTAATATTAAACTATATGTGAGGAGGTATATGAGTTGTAACATTGTAATAGTAAACAATGTGTGAGGAGATATAGGAGTGGTTACGTTACATTGTGATAGTAAACTAAATGTGCGGAGGTATAGGAGTTGTAACACTGTAATAGTAAACTATATGTGAGGAGGTATAGGAGTTGTAACATTGTAACACTAAACTATATGTGAGGAGGTATAGGAGTTGTAACACTGTAATAGTAAACTATATATGTGGAGGTATCGGAGTTGTAACATTGTAATATTCAACTATATATGAGGAGGTGTAGGAGTTTTAACATTGTAATAGTAAACTATATGTGAGGTATAGGAGTTGTAACACTGTAATAGTAAACTATGTGTGAGGAGGTATAGGAGTTGTAACATTGTAATAGTAAACTATGTGTGAGGAGGTATTGGAGTTGTAACATTGTAATAGTAAACTATATGTGAGGTATAGGAGTTGTAACACTGTAATAGTGAACTATGTGTGAGGAGGTATAGGAGTTGTAACATTGTAATAGTAAACTATATGTGAGGAGGTATAGGAGTTGTAACATTGTAATAGTAAACTATGTGTGAGGAGGTATAGGAGTTGTAACACTGTAACATTAAACCACATTTGGGAGGTATTGGAGTTGTAACATTGTAATAGTAAACTATATGTGCAGAGGTATAGGAGTTGTAACAGTGTAATAGTCAACTATATGTGAGGATGTATAGGAGTTGTAACATTGTGATAGTAAACTATATGTGAGGAGGTATAGGAGTTGTAAGAGTGTAATAGTAAACTATGTGTAAGGAGGTATAGGAGTTGTAACAGTGTAATAGTAAACTATATGTGCGGAGGTATAGGAGTTGTAACAGTGTAATAGTAAACTATATATGAGGAGGTATAGGAGTTGCAACATTGTAATAGTAAACTATGTGTGAGGAGGTATAGGAGTTGTAACAGTGTAATAGTAAACTATATGTGCGGAGGTATAGGAGTTGTAACAGTGTAATAGTAAACTATGTGTGATGAGGCATAGGAGTTGTAACAGTGTAATAGTAAACTATATGTGAGGTATAGGAGTTGTTACAGTGTAATAGTAAACTATATGTGAGGAGGTGTAAGAGTTGTATGAGTGTGGTAGTAAACTATGTGTGAGGAGGTATAGGAGTTGCAGGTTGAGGTTGATACTGACCCCTTCATACCGGAGTTGCTGACCCCTTCAAACAATCCGGAACCAACAAACACCCAAGCAGCCCAACGTTCAAAACTCCCCATCAGAGTCAAACACCCAAGCGGCCCAACGTACAAAGCTCCCCATCAGAGTCTGGAGTTAGGACACCTGCAAAAAAGAAGGCTGATATGAAGGATTTAATTCAGGGATATGTGGAGAGAAGTCCCCCTAATGAGCCATCCAGACCGAAACCGTTGATGAATGGTGGAACATGAATGATTGAAATAATCTATATTTGAGTAGCGTATATTATCTGGTTCATAGAAAGACATTCTGTGTATGTTAGCATAACCTCTGTCGCTAACATGGCTTTTCAAGAAAATGAGCAATCTATTGATAATCTCACTTTAATGCAAAGTCTTGATACATGTCCCAAACAAAACCCGCCTTCGAGACCATTGTACCATGAATCTTTTTCAAACTGTCAATCCGGCTAAAATGCTCTGGGACACTCGTTCCAAGCCTAGAGGAATATTGGCAGGTCATCTGAATATTCATAGCATTTATTTCTAAGAGTGAACAGGTGGAACATTTATTGACTGACTCTAATCTCTTATCTGTTTTTCTGAGTCATGGCTGAAGACATCTCCTATTTCTGCCTTTAATGTCCCTGGATACTCCATATTTAGGAGGGACAGGGGAGAGGGCAGAGGGGGTGGATTGCGTGTGTACATGAAAGATAACATTAAATGCAATATCCTACATTACTCATCTCATATGTGTATATACTGTACTCTATACCATCTACTGCATCTTGCCTGTGCCGGTCAGCCATCGCTCATCCATATATTTATATGTACATACTCGTATTCATTCCTTTACTCTTGTGTGGATAAGGTAGTTGTTGTGAATTTGTTAGGATTACTTGTTAGATACTACTGCACGGTCGGAACTAGAAGCACAAGCATTTCGCTACACTTGCATTAACATCTGCTAACCATGTGTATGTGACCAATACAATTTGATTTGATTTGATTTATCGATAGGAAACATGCCAAGAACTCTCTACCATGGCTCAACGAGGACCTCTGGGGGCAGATGAGAGAACGGGATCTGTCCTTGAATAAAGCACTGAAGTCTGGTCAGAATGATGACAGATGTATATTTACATCACTGAGAAAAAGCAAAAAGCAAAGTTCTTCCTCAGAGTGATCAATTTATTTATTTATTTAACCTTTATTTAACCAGGTAGGCCAGTTAAATAAAGTTCTCATTTACAACTGCGACCTGGCCAAGATAAAGCAAAGCAGTTCGACACATACAACAACACAGAGTTACACATGGAGTAAAACAAACATACAGTCAATAATACAGTAGGAAAATAACAAATCTATATACAATGTGTGCAAATGAGGTAAGATAAGGAAGGTAAGGCAATAAATAGGCCATGGTGGCAAAGTAATTACAATATAGCATTTAAACACTGGAATGGTAGATGTGCAGTAGCTGAATGTGCAATGTAGAAAAACTTGGGTGCAAAGGAACAAGATAAATAAATAAATACGGTAGGGGATGAGGTAGTTGGTTGGGCTATAAACAGGTGCAGGGGTCTGTGAACTGCTCTGACAGCTGGTGCTTAAAGCTTTTGAGGGAGATAAGTGTCTCCAGTTTCAGAGATTTTTGTAGTTCGTTCCAGTCATTGGCAGCAGAGAACTGGAAGAAGAGTCGGCCAAAGGAGGAATTGGCTTTGGGGGTGACCAGTGAGATATACCTGCTGGAGCGCGTGCTACGGGTTGGTGCTGCTAAGGTGACCAGCGAGCTGAGATAAGGTGGGACTTTACCTAGCAGGGACTTGTAGATGACCTGGAGCCAGTGGGTAAGGCGAGGAGTGTAAAGCGAGGGCCAGCCAACGAGAGCGTACAGGTCGCAGTGGTGGGTGGTATATGGGGCTTTGGTAACAAAACGGATGGCACTGTGATAGACTGCATCCAATTTGTTCAGTAGAGTATTAGAGGCTATTTTGTAAATGACATCGCGTTGAGGATCGGTAGGATGGTCAGTTTTACGAGGGTATGTTTGGCAGCATGAGTGAAGGATGCTTTGTTGCGAAATAGGAAGCCAATTCTAGATTTAATTTTAGATTGGAGATGTTTGATGTGAGTCTGGAAGGAGAGTTTACAGTCTAACCAGACACCTAGATATTTGTAGTTGTCCACATAATCTAAGACATAGTGATGCTGGACGGGGGGACAGATGCGGGCAGCGATCGGTTGAAGAGCATGCATTTAGTTTTACTTGCGTTTCAGAGCAGTTGTAGGCCACGGAAGGAGAGTTGTATGGCATTGAAGCTCGCCTGGAGGGTAGTTAACACAGTGTCCAAAGAAGGGCCTGAGGTTTACAGAATGGTGTCGTCTGCGTAGAGGTGGATCAGAGACTCAACAGCAGCAAGAGCGACATCATTAATGTATACAGAGAAGAGAGTCGGCCCAAGAATTGAACCCTGTGGCATCCCCATAGAGACTGCCAGAGGCCCGGACAACAGGCCCTCTGATTTGACACACTGAAATCTATCGGAGAAGTAGTTGGTGAACCATGCGAGACAATCATTTGAGAAACCAAGGTTGTCGAGTCTGCCGATAAGGATGTGTTGATTGACAGAGTCGAAAGCCTTGGCCAGATCAATGAAAACGGCTGCACAGTAATGTCTCTTATCGATGGCGGTTATGATTTAGGACCTTGAGCGTGGCTGAGGTGCACCCATGACCAGCCCTGAAACCAGATTGCATAGCGGAGAAGGTACAGTGGGATTCGAAATGGTCGGTGATTTGTTTATTAACTTGGCTTTCAAAGACCTTAGAAAGGCAGGTTAGGATAGATATAGGTCTGTAGCAGTTTGGGTCAAGAGTGTCTCCCCCTTTGAAGAGGGGGATGACCGCAGCTGCTTTCCAGTCTTTGGGAATCTCAGACGTCACGAAAGAGAGGTTGAACAGGCTAGTAATCGAGGTTGCAACCATTTTGGCAGATAATTTTAAAAAGAAAGGGTCCAGATTGTCTAGCCCGGCTGATTTGTAGGGGTCCAGATTTCGCAGCTCTTTCAGAACATCAGCTAACTGGATTTGGGAGAAGGAGAAATGGGGGAGGCTTTGGCGAGTTACTGAGGAGGGTGCAGGGCTGTTGAACGGTGATTTGGGAAAACCTCAACTAACTGGGAGAGGAGCTGAAAAGTCCCAAAAACACATCCTGAATTAAAGGTTAATGGGATTCTAACTCAAGACTGTAATTTGATATCCCTTTAACAAATTATTTCTTAAAGGGATGTCAGGGTGTCAAATGAAAGATGGGTGGCTGATCAGCTGACTGATCACCTCATCCAGGGCAACTGGCAGAGGTGGGACCAAGTCATTGTTTTACAAGTAGCAAGTCTCAAGTCTTAGCACTCAAGTCCCAAGTCAAGACTGGGAAGTCCGAGTCAAGTCTCAAGTCAAGACAGTCAAGTATCAAATCAAGTCTCAAGTCCTAAACTTTGAGTTTCGAGTCCTAAACAAGTCATAATGTGCTCTTTACCAAATGTAAAACCATTTCATATTTTTAACAAGAGTAATAGTTAGTATTTTACATTTATGCAAATCATGAATGCTTTTAAAAATATCTATATATTTATTACTTTCCAAATAAACATTATATTTTCATGGAAATGCATGGGTAGTCATGAGAAAGCCCCCCCCCCCCACATCTCTCTCTCTCTGTGACAGCGGGAGAGGCGTGGTAGGCTGGGTCGGGTCGTGTGGGGTGGTTGCTCACCTCTCTCTCTCTCTCTCTCTCTCTCTCTCTCTCTCTCTCTCTCTCTCTCTCTCTCTCTCTCTCTCTCTCTCTCTCTCTCTCTCTCTCTCTCTCTCTCTCTCTCTCTCTGACAGCGGGAGAGACATGGGTAGGCTGGGTCGTGGTAGGCTGGGTCGGGTCGTGTGGGTCATGGTAGGCTGGGTCGGTTCGGGTCGTGTGGGGTGGTTGCTCTCCTGTAGATTAATTAAGCAGCAGAGTATCTGCTGGCCATCCAACATGGCAATTCACATAGAAATACATTACCTACAACAGCCAAGATCCTTTGCCGTGTAGAATAGAGAATCGAGTACATATCTATATATTGCATTTCTATCTGGAAAACTGTATCTGAATGCGGTGCCTCAGATGAAATGAGCCGCTGTTCTTCATTCATTATCAATGGAGAAAGCGCAAAACTGCGGAGGACAGCAGAGAGCAGGACGGTGGGATTTGTGTTTCAAGGACTCGCCATAATCAGCAGGTTAGGAAGAGTAGTACACAACCATTCTAGGAGGCATTCTGCCACAAATGTGCTCATTTGATCTTTTCCAGCTCCAAACAGCGTGGTGGTCGAGTCAATCTGCAAGTCTAATCTAGGCAAGCAGTGAGGAGCGCACGTTACAATACAATGCTCTAGACATCACTAGCCAGCAAAAAGAAACCCATGAAACAAACAAGTTACACAAGTCACGACTTACCTTTCTTTGTGCAGCTTCAAATGTCGAACAAAGTTGGAAATTGTTGTTGCCTCTGTCTGTAATTTTCTTCTTCTTCATGTTTTGCAAGTTGCGTTCCGTTTTTTGTTGATGACGTCCTCCTATCCTCCCTTAACTTCTTAGGGAGCGGCGCACAAGGTGACGGTTTTGGAGAGCCTGGCGTGCCCAAAGTAAAATGCCTCCCATTCAGGCCCAGAAAATAGGATATGCACATATTTAGTACCATTGGATAGGAAACACTCTGAAGGTTCTAAAAGTGTTAACATTTTGTCTGTGAGTATAACAGAACGGATATGGCAGGCAAAAACCCGAGGAATTTCTGTCCTCAAAAAAGTGGTTTTGACAGGAAGTGTCCACACAGATGTCAATACAAGTAAATGCGCTCTCCCGGCTGGCGCGTTCTTTGGTTTTTTCCTTTCTTATCGCCCAGTTTATATTCCGGTTGAAATATTATACTATTTATACATAAAAGTGATCCTAAGGATAGATTTAAAATGATGTTTGATTGTTCTTGGACAAGTTTATAGGTATAAGTTGAACGAGTTCTCTTCACGTTTCAATGGACGATTGGAGGCTCTATTTTCTCATTATAACGCGCCAACCAAACAGAGATTTATGGATATAAAACATTACTTTTTCTAACAAAAGAACCATGGATTGTCTTCGTTGGACACTTGGGAAGCCCTAAGCAGAAGTTCTTCAAAAGGTAATTGATTTGTTTTCGCTGTGAAATGTGTTTTCTGTGAACCGTGAAGGCTTATGAATTCATGGTAATGGGAAAAATATGTTAGGTGCTACCCTCAAACAATCAAATGTGGTGCTTTCGCCGTAAAGCCTTTTTGAAATCTGACAATGCTGTGATATTGCCAAGAGGCAGAGCTTTTGATGACTATGCAACACTTGTATATTGATGCATGTTTAATAATTCAACGTTTGGATTTTTAATTTGGCGCCTTGCATTTCACCTGGTAGCACCCCACCGCTCCCTAAGAAGTTAATGTGTCCACTGAAGTCATTAGTTGGATGTCTGGGGGACAATTAGTCGGACTCTCTCTACTACACAGGAGGTATACGCTGATTCGGTGAGACAGTTTATTGGCAAGTGCATTGGTGATGTTGTACCCATAGCAACTATTAAAACCTTTCCCAACCAGAAACCATGGATTGATGGCAGCATTCACGCAAAACTGAAAGCGCGAACCACTGCTTTTAACCAGGGTAAGGCTACCGGATACATGACTGAATACAAACAGTGTAACTATTCCCTCCGCAAGGCAATCAAACAAGCTAAGCGTCAATATAGAGACAAAGTAGAGTCACAATTCAACGGCGCAGACACGAGAGGAATATGGCAGGGTCTACAGTCAATCACGGACTACAAAAATAAATCCAGCCCTGTCGCTGACCACAACGTCCTGCTCCCAGACAAACTAAACAACTTCTTTGCTCGCTTTGAGGACAATACAGTGCCACCAACACGGCCCGCTACCAAAACCTGCGGGCTCACCTTCACCGCAGCCAACGTGAGCCAACGTTAGATGTGTTAACCCTCGCAAGGCTGCTGGCCCAGATGGCATCCCTGGCCATGTCCTCAGAGCATGCGCAGACCAGCTGGCTGGTGTGTTTACAGACATATTCAATCAGTCCCTATCCCAGTCTGCTGTTCCCACATGCTTCAAGAGCGCCACCGTTGTTCCTGTTCCCAAGAAAGCTAAGGTAACTGAACTAAATGACTATCGCTCCGTAGCACTCACTTCCATCATCATGAAGTGCTTTGAGAGACTAGTCAAGGATCATATCACCTCCATCCTGCCAGACACCCTGGACCCACTCCAATTTGCTTACCGTCACAATAGGTCCACAGACGACGCAATCGCAATCGCAATCACACTGCACACTGCCCAAACCCATCTGGACAAGAGGAATACCTATGTAAGAATGCTGTTCATCGACTACAGCTCAGCATTTAACATCATAGTACCCTCCAAGCTCGTCATTAAGCTCGAGACCCTAGGTCTCGACCCAGCCCTGTGCAACTGGGTCCTGAACTTCCTGACGGGCCGGCCCCAGGTGGTGAGGGTAGGAAACAACACCTCCACCCCTCTGATCCTCAACACTGGGGCCCCACAAGGGTGCGTTCTCAGCCCTCTCCTGTACTCCCTGTTCACCCATGACTGCGTGGCCAAGCACGCATCCAACTCAATCATCAAGCTTGCTGACAACACTACAGTGGTAGGCTTGATTACCAACAATGACGAGACGGCCTACAGGGAGGAGGTGAGGGCCCTCGGAGTGTGGTGTCAGGAAAATAACCTCTCACTCAATGTCAACAAAACAAAGGAGATGATCGTGAACTTCAGGAAACAGGAGAAGGAGCACCCCCCTATCCACATTGACGGGACAGTAGTGGAGAAGGTGGAACGTTTTAAGTTCCCCGGCGTACACATCACGGACAAACTGAAATGGTCCACCCACACAGACAGCGTGGTGAAGAAGGCGCAACAGCGCCTCTTCATCCTCAGGAGGCTTGTCACCAAAAACACTCACAAACTTCTACAGATGCACAATCGAGAGCATCCTGTCGGGCTGTATCACCGCCTGGTACGGCAACTGCTCCGCCCACAACCGTAAGGCTCTCCAGAGGGTAGTGAGGACTGCACAATGCATCACTGGTGGTAAACTACCTGCCCTCCAGGACACCTACACCACCCGATGTCACAAGAAGGCCAAAAAGATCATCAAGGACAACAACCACCCGAGCCACTGCCTGTTCACCCCGCTATCATTCAGAAGGCGAGGTCAGTACAGGTGCATCAAAGCTGGGACCGAGAGACTGAAAAACAGCTTCTATCTCAAGGACATCAGACTGTTAACTACTTAGGGAGTGGTGGGGCGCTAGCCGGTGAAATGCAAGGCGCCAAATTCAAAATCCAAAAGTTGAATTATTAAACATTCATCAATATACAAGTGTTGCATAGTCATCAAAAGCTCTGCTTCTTGGCAATATCACAGCATTGTCAGATTTCAAAAAGGCTTTACGGCGAAAGCACCACATTTGATTTTTTGAGGGTAGCACCTCCAATATTTTCTATAAGCATAAATTCATAAACCATCGAGGTTCACAGAAAACACATTTCACAGCGAAAACAAATCCCTTACCTTTTGAAGAACTTCTGCTGAGGGCTTCCCAAGTGTCCAACGAAGACATCCAATGGTTCTTTTGTTAGAAAAGGTCATTTATTATATCCATAAATCTCTGTTTGGTTGGTGCGTAATGTTCATAAAATACAGCGTCCACTCGCCCATTGACCGTGAAGAGAACTCGTTCAAACTATACCTATACACTTGTCCAAGAACAATCAAACATCATTGATGATGTATCCTTAGGAACACTTGTATGTATATTTACTATAATATTTCAACCGGATTATAAACTGGACGATAGGAAAGGAAAAAACCACAGCGCGCGCGAGCCCGTGAACGCGCATCCTCTTCTGTTCACATCTGGTGACCAGTTCGAAATTCTTCTTCTATTACCATCCAGAGCATTCTAACATCATCAAACACTGTCTAGAGACTGTTGACATCCAGTGGAAGCAATAGGTACTGCAATCTTACTCCTATATATAGCTGTTTTCAATAGGGAGGGGTTCAAAATGAGGCAATGTGTCAAAAACACTTTTTCCAGGACAGAAATTCCTCGGGTTTTCGCCTGCTATATCCATTCTGTTATACTCACAGACCATATTTGAACACTCTTACGCTCATCCAATAGTACTAATTATGTGCATATCCTATTTTCTGGGCCTTAGTGGGAGGCATTTTACCAACCAAATACTTATTTTCCACCATAATTTGCAAATAAATAAATTAAAAATCCTACAATGTGATTTTCTGGATTTCTTTTTCTCATTTCGTCTTTCATAGTTGAAGTGTACCTATGATGAAAATTACAGGCCTCTCTCATCTTTTTAAGTTGGAGAACTTGCACAGTTGGTGGCTGACTAAATACTTTTTTGCCCCACTGTAGCTGCCTCGGAAAGTTCAAACAAATGATCCAGGGAAGGGAACACCCCCATGAAATGGACAAAAATGAATGGCAACATATTGCCATTGGAACAAACATACACACGATGGAAAAGAGTGCCCAAATGGACGCCATTTCGTGTATTTCTTATGGCAAACGGCATATGGCAAATGCCAAGTGTAACAACTCAAAATTACTATAGGTGGCGAGCGCGTTCCAACGGGGCAAAACATATTGCAAATGTACATGAAGACAAGACCCAAGGGTCAAATTTTGACATTTCCAAAAAAAATATCAGAATAACTATACCCCTAAAAAGTGCTTTCTGGGCGTTTTTAGCGATTCTAACGACTTTTCGTTATAATCTCACGCATAGAAGATGTGTATAAACATATCCTTGTCTAATTTTAATAAAGTTATTTTTATTAACTTTTTTATTGTCCATTTGCAATATGTTTTGTCCATTTGCAATATGTTACCATAGGAAGTCAAAAGTCATGATGTTATGTCCATTTACATATATCGTCATAGGAAGTCGGCTTCCGAACCCAAAAGTCAGTGAGCAATGTCCAAATGGCATTTAAACTGACAAAATGATATATATCACTATGTTAAGCCCTCAATCATCCTATAGGGTCTATTTTTTTAAAAATATCCAAAATGACCAGGGGTGCCTACATTGGGATCGTGATCTTAAAAGCCCATTGAAACATATTGCAAATGTACAGTGAAACATATTGCAAATGTACAGTACATTTACCAGGTCCATATTTTCAAAAGGGTTTTAAATGACTTTAGGGGGCTGCTCCTGGTCCAGGATCTTTATGGGAGTATCCCACTATGGCCCCTAAGTCAGTGGGAGAAGCCCCTGCTCATTTATGGAGGTTTTCAAAAAAAAAGTGTCCACACTCTCTTCCATTGCTTTGTACAGTACATTTGCAATATGTTTCACTGTACATTTGCAATATGTTTCAATGGGCTGTTAACATCACGAATATGACAAGCTCTAAAATACTTCAGGAATGGCCAATTGACTGCCCATTGATCTCAGGATGGCCAGGATTGATAGCGGTACCTGTCCATAGCTCATTGGTGTTGATTTCAACATGTCAAAAAAAAGCCCATTGAAACATATTGCAAATGTACAGTGAAACATATTGCAAATGTACAGTACATTTGCAATATGTTTCAATGGGCTGTTAACATCACGAATATGACAAGCTCTAAAATACTTCAGGAATGGCCAATTGACTGCCCGTTGATCTCAGGATGGCCAGGATTGATAGTGCTACCTGTCCATAGCTCGTTGGTGTTGATTTCAACATGTAAAAAAAAAGCCCATTGAAACATATTGCAAATGTACAGTGTTTCCCGACTGTGCATGTGTGTGATTTCAGAAAATCACAGAAAATCACAGAAATCACGTAGAGCTCCGAAACCCACTTTAACGGATCCGTCTGAACAGCAGCATCTGGATCCATATCTTTTTTGGGGAAAAAAAATATTTTTCTCAACATTACGAATTGGACATTTGACAATTAATCGAAAAAATTAAAAGAGATAAATAATAATAATAGTAAAAAACTGAGGATGGATCAACGACATTGTAGTTACTCCACAATACTAACCTAATTGACAGAGTGAAAAGTAGGAAGCCGGGAAGAAATTCACTTTTTGTCCTGAATAAAATCCAATACAACACATTACTGAGTACCACTCTCCGTATTTTCAAGTATAGTGGTGGCTGCATCATGTTATGGGTATGCTTGTCATCGGCAGGTTTTTCAGGATAGAAAATAAACCGGAGCCAAGTAAAGGCAAACTCCTAGAGGAAAACCTGCTTCAGTTTGCTTTCCACCAGACACTGCACTGGGAGATGAATTCACCTTTCAGTAGGGCAATGACCTAAAACACAAGGCCAAATCTACACTGGAGTTGCTTTAACAAGAAGACAGTGAATGTTCCTGAGTGGTCGAGTTACAGTTTAGACTTAAAACTATTTTAAAATCTATGGCAAGACCTGAAAATGGTCAAGAATAATTGGCGGAGTGGCGCAGTGGTCTAAGACACTGCATCTCAGTGCTAGAGGCGTCACTACAGACACCTTGGTTTGAATCCAGGCTGTATCAAAACCAGCCGTGATTGGGAGTCCCTTAGGGTGGTGCACAGTCGTCCGGGTTTGGCCGGGGTAGGCCGTCACTTTAAATAAGAATTTGTTCTTTAACTGACTTGCCCAGTTAAATAAAGGTTCAATAAGAAATGTAATGTTGCACAATCCAGGTGTGGAAAGCTCTTAGAGACTTACCAAGGCTCACAGCTGTAAACGCTGCCAAAGGTGATCCTTACATGTATTGACTCAGGGGGTTAAATACAGTACTTATCTAATAAAGATAATTATTTATTTATTTTTATTTCGAATTTAATACCACTTTGTAACACGACAAAATGTGGAAAAAGCCAAGGGGTGTCTATACTTTCCGAAGGCACTGTGAGTAAAGAGAAATCTCCTAAGAGACTACAGGAAGTACTAATTATTAACCATCTTATTTTTTTATAGAGACTGGAGAGGAAACTGCACATGCAGACGTGTGTGTGTGTGTGTATATGCGCACGTGTGCAATCGTGCATGTAGGTGTGTGTGTGTGTATCGAGGGAGTCCACCCTGTCTGAATCGTGTGTGGCTGAAGACACAGATCCCTCAGCCAATAAGCATCGAGATAGAATCCCTGTCTCTCCCGTAGCAGCAGCAACAACATCATCACCTCTAGCAACCAGCTCTCACTTTGCAGCCAATAGCGGGGCTTGCCTGGACAGCTAAGGAGCACCTCCTGGAAATGAACTTTCATAAAAGCCCCCTTGTGTGTGTCTGTGTGTGTGTGTGTGTGTGTGTGTGTGTCTGTGTGTGTGTGTGTGTGTTCTAGCAGGTAGGTGTGTTTGTGATTTCACCCCAGCTGGTACGCATTTATTTACTTCATTGGATTCCCATTTAGTTTTTGCAGAAGAAGCAGCTTCTCTTCCTGGGGTCCACAAAAAAAAAAACACAAAACATGCCAAGTAACAAAACACAAGCTCTGTTTATACCTGCTTCTAACTTGCATTATTTTTTTACTGATCTTGTTCACATTTTTATACAGATGTAAAAGGCACATTGTGTTCTCATTGTGATCAGATCCTCCTGCCCACCTTGTCTGGATATCTTACAAGTGTAGATAGATCTGGATAGAGAAACTATTTGAATCATCATTATTCCACCCTCATTGACAGGTGGCAATACTGACTGAATAATTTTTTTTAAGAATAGCTGTGAAAATAATTCATGTAAAGGAATAGACCAGGAAATCTCGTCATGATGCAGAAACATTGGACGGATAACAGACACATTTCTGGAAATGTGATCAGGACCAAGGACCTATGTGGCTTTAGAAACACTGATAGGAAATTAACACAATATATATTAATATTAATATTAATTATAGATTATTATTATTATTATTATTATATATATATATTATATTATAATATGTTTGTGTGTGAGACCCTCACAGTCTCGTCGTGGTTTTTAATCCGTTTTTAAATGTACTTCTTGCTGTTTGCTTGAGTTCAGTTGGCTCTGTATAATACTGTGTGTTGGCGTGAATTCATTTTGGACATGGGGACTGTGAAGAGACCCCTGGTGGCATGTCTTGTGGGGTATGTATTTAAATGTTTATTTATTTGTATTTATTAAGGATCCCCATAGCTAATAAGCGGGGCAGCAGCTACTCTTCCTGGGGTCTAGCAACATTAAGGCAGTTATATAACATTTCAAATATTACATAACATTACATTTCATAACACTTTTTACAACACAATAAGTGTGTTCCCTCAGGCCACTACTCCACCACCACATATCTACAATACAAAATCCATGTGTACATGTGTGTAGAGTGTGTGTATTATCATGTGTATGTGTGGTGTGTGTGTGTAAGCGTGTGTTTGTGCCTGTGTGTGTGTCTCTTCACAGTCCACCCTGTTCCATAAGGTGCATTTTTACCTGTTTTTTTAATCTAATTTTACCTCTTGCATCAGTTACCTGATGTGGAATAGAGTTTCATGTAGTCATGGCTTTACGTAGTACTGTGTGCCACCCATAGTCTGTTCTCGACTTAGGGACTGTGAAGAGACCTCTGGTGGCATGTCTTGTGGGGTATGCATGGGAGTCCGGCTTGTGTGCTAGTAGTTTAAACAGACACCTCAGTGCATTCAGGAAAAGGAGGGCCGAACACGCCCCCATTCACATCGACGGGGCTGTAGTGGAGCGGTTCGAGAGTTTCAAGTTCCTTGGTGTCCACATCACCAACAAACTAACATGGTCCAAACACACCAAGACAGTCGTGAAGAGGGCACGACAACACCTTTTCCCCCTTTGGGAGACTGAAAAGATTTGGCATGGGTCACCAGTTCTACAGCTGCACCTTCGAGAGCATCCTGACCGGTTGCATCACCGCCTGGCATGGCAACTGCTCGGCCTCCGACCGTAAGGTGCTACAGAGGGTGGTAAGGTGCTACAGCTTCCTGCCATCCAGGACCTTTATACTAGGCGGTGTCCAGTCACCCAAGCGGTACCGGAGCGCCAAGTCTAGGTCCAAAAACTTACTTAACTTCTTAGGGCTAGGGGGCAGTATTCAGTTCAGATGAAAAACATGCCCAAAGTAAACTGCCTGTTACTCAGGCCCAGACGCTAGGATATGCATATAATTAGTAGCTTTGGATAGAAACACTCTGAAGTTTCTAAAAAATTTAAAATAATGTCTGTGAGTATAACAGAACTGATATGGCAGGCAAAAACCCGAGCAAAATCCATCCGGGATGTCTGAATCAGTCATGTCACACTGTTTTCAATAGGCCAGCTATTCAGAGCCTAATAGATTAACCCCCAGATTGCAGTTCCTATGGCTTCCACTAGATGTCAACAGTCTTTAGACAAAGGTTTGAACATTCAATCATGAAAATCAAGGGAGTAAGACCACTTGTTCCTGAGTTCACGTCAAGTGTCCTGTTTTGGATTTTGCGCGTAACAGGGAATGCACGCTCAGTTCTTTTTCTCTTCTATTCAGCAGGTTATATTCCGTCTGAAATATTATAGTGTATATTCATTTTAGGGTATCTGAGTATAGATTACAAATGCTGTTTGAGTTTTTTCAGCAAACTTTATGGGTACTTTTGGGATATCGTTTGTCTGCATGGTTGAAAGCCTTTGGGCAGGTGGATTACTAAACAAAACGCGCCAACCAAACGGAGCTATATGGATATAAAGAGGAACTTTATCAAACAAAAGGACCTTTTATTGTGTAACCTGGACGCTTTGATATGATATGATTTATTTTATGCTATTTTTGAGTTTTGTGACACCTCTGCTGGTTATGTTATTATGCTAATTGAGTTAGGGGTGCTGTCCTCAGATAATTAAATGTTCTGCTTTTGGCGTAAAGCATTTTTTTGAAATCTGACAATGCTGTTAGATTAACAAGAGTCTAAGCTTTTGAAGGGTGTGCAGCATTTGTATTTTCATGAATGTTTGAAATTAGTATTTTTGTCATTTTAATTTGGCGCTCTGCATTTCACCGGATGTTGTCAAAATCGTTCACGGGATTGGATCCGTAACAGGTTAAAATGCTGTGAAAGGGTCCAGGAATCCAAATTATTTTGGTGGATACCATCCCCTTTATAAAACGTGTTTTGTTTCCAAAAGGTATAAATATTGTCAACAAAAGTTACACCCATTGAGCTGTAATAATCACTTAGCCAGTTGTGAAGAGAGAGAATCCTGATAAAGTGTTTGTTGCCTTGATTCAGAGAGGGCACAGGGCCAGATATGATGGGTCTTTTATTAGTGTCTAGCAGAGAATCAATCAGCTCTTTAAAATCCAGTTTCAACTGTTCAGAGCTGCCCTTCGTAATGTCATTAAAACCCACATGGATTATGATACAAATCGATTTCTATGTCCTGGCATAGAACATTCGGGAAGAGCTTAAGTGTCACGAACAGCTAGAAGTGGTGGGTGTGGAGTCAGACGCAGAGAGCACGGTGTAGGGAAAAACGCTCCTTTTTAATCCGGCGTGTAAATACAACGCCCAACACACAGCAGGCGCACAAACAAACAAGGCGCTCGAAACAGGACACGGGTATAAACGACGACATGAACTAACGTCCACCAAAAACAGATAAACAAGCCCGCACAAAAGGAGGCGGGCTTGACCGGCTTAAATAGCCCTAGAATAAAACACAAAACAGGTGCAAACAATATAACAATCAACAGAAAGGAAAAGAGGATCGGTGGCAGCTAATAGGCCGGTGACTACGACCGCCGAACGCCGCCCGAACAGGCAGAGGAGCCACCGTCGGTGGAAGTCGTGACATTAAGTAACATAATTTACTCGAGCTCCAGGATAGGACATTGTTTTTGCACCAGGAACGGTCACATTTATTACCATGGAGCTGCCCAAAAAAAGGACGAGGAAACCCTCCCACTCCCACGCGTCGCAAGATTCTGAGAACCCTTTAAGGACGGGCGAGAAGCAGGATAACTTGAGCCTGTAGCTCCCGGGTGCCTAGTGCAGTCCTCTGACAGATGGAGAAAGCCCCGCTCGATCCAGAGCGTAGCCTGCTTTGCGGGAGGCCGCTGATTTCAGCTTGACATGCGACAATCGTTGATTGGCATGCCTCTCTTGCTGTGCTCCTTCGGCTGCGCTATCAGATGGGAAAAGACAGGAAGGATATGGCTCCTCCGGCCAACGCCACACCCGGCCAGTCGGACAAACGGTAATGCGGAGATGCATCCAACAAGAGCAAACACCGTCCAGCCACCAGCGTAGAAAAGGTTAACATTCCACTCTGCGTTGTCCCCAGTTTCTTACGTGGACTGGCGACCTGCTCGATCAAAGAAGCCACTTCAATCCTACAATCTTCGGAAAGCAAACAATTGCCTCATTGGAACTCCGAGTGATCCAGTTTGTCCCGAAAAAAAAAGCGTAGTAGATACAGCTCTTACAGCGCTCCATTGCAAAAATCATCAGGGACTATCTTCGTTAGCTTGATGGCTAGCAGCTTAGCTAGCTAGCTAAGGGTAGCGGCTTTGTCAAGCAGGCCTCAACCTGCCTGTAAGCAGGATTCCGGGACAAGAAATAGCAAAAAAGCAAACCACATCGCGGAATCACATAAAAAAAATCAGTATATTTCTAACAAAGATTTTATCTTTTTTTGTAAAAAATAAATAAACCAAGTGTTTTCAGCATAGTGTTGAGCTGCGCACTCTGACCATATTTCCAGACAGTAATCGAGATGGGACAAGACCAGAGCCTGAACAACTAGTACAGTTGATTTTTGTGTAAAAAACAGGCATACCCCTCCCCATCTTCACAGCAACTTTGTCAATAGGACTTGCACACGATAAATAACCATCCAATGTTATACCTAGGAGTTTAGGTTCCCCAACTACCCAACAAACACTTTTAATGTACAACTCCAGTGGAGGTTTAGGTCTTAGAGAATGTTTTGAACCAAATATAATGCGTTTGGTTTCAGGTGTATTTTAGACCAGTTTATTACTAATCACCCATTCTGATACTGTCACTCCTTATTTAGAATTTAAGTGAGCTCACTGGCTTTGGGTGCTGACAATCATCTGCATACATAATCATTCTATGTTTGTGTAAGAACTGTGGTAAATCATTTGTAAAAATAGAGAATAGTTAAGACCCAAGTCAACTGCCCTGAGGGACACCGCACTGTACATATCTGATGTTAGAGAAGCTTCCATGATAACACAGTGCCACCGACATGGGCCATTTCCAAGGATTGTGAGCTCTCGTTCTACGTGGCAAGGCTGCTTGCCCAGACGGCATCGCTAACTGCGTCCTCAGAGCATGCACAGACCAGCTGGCTGGAGTGTTTATGGACATATTCAATCTCTCCCTATCCCAGTTTATTGTCCCTAGCTTCAATATGTCCAACAATGTTCCTGTACCCAAGAAAACAAAGGTACCTGAACTAAATAACTATCGCCTCGTAGCATTCACTTCTGTCATCATGAAGTTGAGCGGCTGGTTATGTACAGGGCATTCAGAAAGTATTCAGACCCCTTGACTTTTTCCAAATTTTGTTACGTTACAGCCTTACTCTAAAATGGATTAAATAACAAAAAATACTCATCAATCAGCACACAATACCCCATAATGAGACTCGAAATTGAGCTTAGGTGAATCATGTTTACATTGATCATCCTTGAGATGTTTCTACAACTTGTTTGGAGTCCACCTGTGATAAATTCAATTGATTGGACATGATTTGGAAAGGAACACACCTGTCTATATAAGGTCCCACAGTTGACAGTGCATGTCAGAGCAAAAACCAAGCCATGAGGTCAAAGGAGTTGTCCGTAGAGCTTCAAGACAGGATTGTGTCAAGGCGCAGATCTGGGGAAGGATACCAAAACACGTCTGCAGCATCCAACCTGACAGAGCTTAAAAGGATGTGCAGAGAATTGACCTGAGATACTACACCTGAGATTTGTGGTTCTTACTACACCTGAGATATGTGGTTCTTACTACACCTGAGATATGTGGTTCATACTACACCTGAGATATGTGGTTCATACTACACCTGAGATATGTGGTTCATACTACACCTGAGATATGTGGTTCTTACTACACCTGAGATTTGTGGTTCTTACTACACCTGAGATGTGTGGTTCATACTACACCTGAGATATGTGGTTCATACTACACCTGAGATATGTGGTTCATACTACACCTGAGATACTACACCTGAGATGTGTGGTTCATACTACAGCTGAGATAAGTGGTTCTTACTATACCTGAGATATGTGGTTCATACTACACCTGAGATATGTGGTTCATACTACACCTGAGATACTACACCTGAGATGTGTGGTTCATACTACAGCTGAGATAAGTGGTTCTTACTACACCTGAGATATGTGGTTCATACTACACCTGATATGTGTGGTTCATTTTACACCTGAGATACTACACCTAAATGATGTGGTTCTTACTACACCTGAGATATGTTGTTCATACTACACCTGAGACATGTGTTCGCTCTGGATAAGGGTCTCTGCTAAATTACTAAAATGTAAAATGTAAATGTACCTTCAATTGACACAACAATATGCCACTACAAACTACAGACTACAACCGCTATTTTTGTAATGAGACCTAACAGTCAATACCAGCAGCATGGTATGTCAGCTTGATGACCAGCAGCGACTGGGAGGACAGGAAGGTTAACCAGGAGAAAGCTGTCAGTCTGTCTGTCAGTCTGTCTGTCTCTCTGATGAACACTTGGTAAGGCAGTAACACATACGCATCACACAGTGGCAGTGCTGAGACAGACAGGACAGCTATTTGCTGACACTGAGCCAGGCAGGACCACTGACACTGAGACAGACAGGATCACTGACACTGAGCCAGACAGAACGTTTAACCACTGACACTGAGCCAGACGGGACCATAATGCACTGACAATGAACCAGAGAGGACAATTAACAACTGACGCTTAACCAGACAGGACCACTAACCACTGACAATGAACCAGACAGGACCACTAATCACTGACACTGAGCCAGGCACGGCAACTAACCACTGACACAGAGCCAGGCAGGACTATTAACAATTACCCTGAGCCAGACAGGAAAACTAACACTGACACTGAGCCAGACAGGACCACTGACACTGAGCCAGACAGGACCACTAACCACTGACACTGAGCCAGACAGGACTACTAACCACTGACACTGAGCAAGAAAGGACCACTAACCAATAACCAGGCAGGACCACTAACCACTGAGAATGAGCCAGACAGGACCACTAAGCACAGACACTAAGCCAGACAGGACCACTAACCACTATCCAGGCAGGCCACTAACCACTGACACTGAACCAGACAGGACCACTAACCACTGACACTGAGCCAGAGAGGACAACTAACCACTAACACTGAGGCAGACAGGACCACTAACCACTGACACTGAGCCAGACAGGACCACTAACCACTGACACTGAGCCAGACAGGACCACTAACCACTGACACTGAGCCAGACAGGACCACTAAGGACTGACACTGAGCCAGACAGGACCACTAAGCACTGACACTGAGCCAGACAGGACCACTAACCACTGACACTGAGCCAGACAGGACCACTAAGCACTGTCACTGAGCCAGACAGGACCACTAAGCACCGACACTGAGCCAGACAGGACCACTAACCACTGACACTGAGCCAGACAGGAACACTAAGCACTGACACTGAGCCAGACAGGACCACTAACCACTGACACTGAGCCAGACAGGAACACTAAGCACTGACACTGAGCCAGACAGGACAACTAACCACTGAGCCAGACAGGACCACTAACCACTGACTCTGAGCCAGGCAGGACTATTAACAATTACCCTGAGCGAGACAGGAAAACTAACACTGACACTGAGCCAGACAGGACCACTGACACTGAGCCAGACAGGACCACTAACCACTGACACTGAGCCAGACAGGACTACTAACCACTGACACTGAGCAAGAAAGGACCACTAACCAATAACCAGGCAGGACCACTAACCACTGAGAATGAGCCAGACATGACCACTAAGCACAGACACTAAGCCAGACAGGACCACTAACCACTATCCAGGCAGGCCACTAACCACTGACACTGAACCAGACAGGACCACTAACCACTGACACTGAGCCAGACAGGACAACTAACCACTAACACTGAGGCAGACAGGACCACTAACCACTGACACTGAGCCAGACAGGACCACTAACCACTGACACTGAGCCAGACAGGACCACTAACCACTGACACTGAGCCAGACAGAACCACTAAGCACTGACACTGAGCCAGACAGGACCACTAAGCACTGACACTGAGCCAGACAGGACCACTAACCACTGACACTGAGCCAGACAGGACCACTAAGCACTGACACTGAGCCAGACAGGACCACTAACCACTGACACTGAGCCAGACAGGACCACTAAGCACCGACACTGAGCCAGACAGGACCACTAACCACTGAGCCAGACAGGACCACTAACCACTGACACTGAGCCAGACAGGACCACTAACCACTGACACTGAGCCAGTCAGGACCACTAACAACTAACCAGGCAGGACCAATAACCACTGACACTGAGCCAGACAGGACAACTAACCACTGACACAGCCAGACAGGACCACTAACCACTGACACTGAGCCAGACAGGACCACTAACCACTGACACTGAGCAAGACAGGACCACTAACCAGGCTGGCCACTAACCACTGACACTGAGCCAGACAGGACCACTAACCACTGACACTGAGCCAGACAGGACCACTAACCACTGACACTGTGCCAGACAGGACCACTAAACACTGACACTGAGCCAGACAGGACCACTAACCACTGACACTGACCCAGGCAGGACCACTGACACTGAGCCAGACAGAACGTTTAACCACTGACACTGAGCCAGGCTAGACCACTAACAACTGACATTGAGCCAGACGGGACCATAATCCACGGACAATGAGCCAGACAGGACAATTAACGACTGACGCCTAACAGGACCACTAACCACTGACAATGAACCAGACAGGACCACTAATCACTCACACTGAGCCAGGCAGGACGAATAACCACTGACACTGAGGCAGGCACGACAGCTAACCACTGACACAGAGCCAGGCAGGACCATTAACGATTACCCTGAGCAAGACAGGAAAACTAACACTGACACTGAGCCAGACAGGACCACTACAACTGACACTGAGGCAGACAGGACCACTAACCACTGACAATGAGCCAGACAGGACCACTAATCACTAACACTGAGCCAGGCAGGACGAATAACCACTGACACTGAGGCAGGCACGACAGCTAACCACTGACACAGAGCCAGGCAGGACCATTAACGATTACCCTGAGCAAGACAGGAAAACTAACACTGACACTGAGCCAGACAGGACCACTACAACTGACACTGAGACAGACAGGACCACTAACCACTGACAATGAGCCAGACAGGACCACTTACACTGACCCAGACAGGACCACTAACAACTGACACTGAGCCAGACAGGAAAACTAATACTGACACTGAGCCAGGCAGGACCACAACCACTGACACTGAGCCAGGCAGGACCACTAAGCATTGACCAGACCACTAAGCGCTGATCAAACTTACAAATGAGAAGGTCTGGCAGGCTGCAGTAGAGACAGACACAGCAAACATAGACACACAAGCATGGACGGAGGGGACACACGCATGGACGGAGGATGCCCACTTGCACACACGCAGTAGCGCATATTTGAAATGACACACACAAATACAGACTCAAAAAAACATAAAGATGTTGGCTGGTGATTGGAATATAATAACGCCATATTGTATCCTGGGTTCATGTCGTTGTTTTGAAGGAACTAGAATTAACCAGAATAAACCAGCAGGCGTGTCTGAAACCCTCTCTGATATATTTATACACAAATTCCCTGAACAGTGTATGTGGAAACAGGGTGACATCGCAATAACACTTCTAAAACCAGTGTACCCTACCCTAATCCTAACCTGAACCATCCATATTGTCATTACCCTACCTTAATCCTAACCTGAACCATCCATATTGTCATTACCCTACCCTAATCCTAACCTGAACCATCCATATTGTCATTACCCTACCTTAATCCTAACCTGAACCATCCATATTGTCATTACCCTACCCTAATCCTAACCTGAACCATCCATATTGTCATTACCCTACCTTAATCCTAACCTGAACCATCCATATCATCATACCCTACCCTAATCCTAACCTGAACCATCCATATCATCATTACCCTACCTTAATCCTAACATGAACCATCCATATCATCATTACCCTACCTTAATCCTAACCTGAACCATCCATATCATCATTACCCTACCTTAATCCTAACATGAACCATCCATATCATCATTACCCTACCTTAATCCTAACCTGAACCATCCATATCATCATTACCCTACCTTAATCCTAACCTGAACCATCCGTATCATCATTACCCTACCTTAATCCTTACCTGAAACATCAATATTATCATTACCCTACCTTAATCCTAACCTGAACCATCCATATCATCATTACCCTACCGAAATCCTAACCTGAACCATCCATATCATCATTACCCTACCTTAATCCTAACCTGAACCATCCATATCATCATTACCCTACCTTAATCCTAACCTGAACCATCCATATCATCATTACCCTACCTTAATCCTAACCTGAACCATCCGTATCATCATTACCCTACCTTAATCCTAACCTGAACCATCAATATTATCATACAACTATTTCTAGAGAAAAGTGAAACAGAACACACAATACTCACCATGCTCTAGTGTATTAGAGACCAGCCTGAGGAGTGTTCAGGGTAGTAGAGAACAAGGTAGACTGGCCTCACACCCATTCACAGGACCGGGGCGTGTACACAGACAGACAGACAGACAGACAGACAGACAGAGACATGTAGACAGGTAGACAGAGAGGAAGGGGAGGGAGTTGGACAGCCAGACAGGTAGACAGGTAGACATAGACAGCCAGACTGTCACACCCTGATCTGTTCCACCTGTCCTTGTGATTGTCTCCACCCCCCTCCAGGTGTCACCCATCTTCCCCATTATCCCCTGTGTATTTATACCTGTGTTCTCTGTTTGTCTGTTGCCAGTTCGTTTTGTTTCGTCAATCCTACCAGTGTTTTTCCCTCTGCTCCTGTCTCTCAATTGTTCCTGTTTCCTAGTTTTCCCGTTGTTGACCATTCTGCCTGCCCTGACCCTGAGCCTGCCGTCCTGTACCTTTGCCCCACCTATCTGGATTACTGACCCCTGCCTGCCCTGACCCTGAGCCTGCCGTCCTGTACCTTTGCCCCACCTATCTGGATTACTGACCCCTGCCTGCCCTGACCCTGAGCCTGCCGTCCTGTACCTTTGCCCCACCTATCTGGATTACTGACCCCTGCCTGCCCTGACCCTGAGCCTGCCGTCCTGTACCTTTGCCCCACCTATCTGGATTACTGACCCCTGCCTGCCCTGACCCTGAGCCTGCCGTCCTGTACCTTTGCCCCACCTATCTGGATTACTGACCCCTGCCTGCCCTGACCCTGAGCCTGCCATCCTGTACCTTTGCCCCACCTATCTGGATTACTGACCCCTGCCTGCCCTGACCCTGAGCCTGCCGTCCTGTACCTTTGCCCCACCTATCTGGATTACTGACCCCTGCCTGCCCTGACCCTGAGCCTGCCGTCCTGTACCTTTGCCCCACCTATCTGGATTACTGACCCCTGCCTGCCCTGACCCTGAGCCTGCCGTCCTGTGCCTTTGCCCCACCTATCAGGATTACCGACCGCTGCCTGCCCTTGACCTGTCTTTTTCCTGCCCCTGTTGGATTAATAAACTGTTGTTACTTCGATGTTGTCCGCATCTGGGTCTTACCTGAAACGTCATACAGACAGGTAGACAGAGACAGACAGACAGACAGACAGACAGACAGACAGACAGGCAGGTAGGCAGGTTGGCAGGCAGGCAGGCAGGCAGGTAGACAGAGACAGACGTACAGACAGACAGAGATCGACGTACAGACAGACAGACAGAAAGGCAGGGAGACAGACAGACAGAAAGGCAGGGAGACAGAGACAGACAGGCAGGCAGGCAGAGATAGACGTTCAGACAGACAGACAGGCAGGGAGACAGAGACAGACACAGCCAGACAGGGAGACAGAGACAGACAGGCAGGCAGGCAGGCACTGCCAGACAGACAGACAGACAGGTAGCCAGAGACAGGCAGGAAGGTAGACAGAGACAGACAAGTAGACAGAGACAGACAGATACAGACAATCAGGGAGACAGAGATAGCCAGACAGAGATAGCCAGACAGAGATAGCCAGACAGACAAGTAGACAGAGACAGACAGACAGAGACATTCAAACAGACAGACAGACAGCGAGAGAAAGGCAGGGAGACAAGCAAGCACATCGTCAGGTCTGTCTCTGTCTACCTGTCTGTCTGTCTCTGTCTACCTGTCTGTCTGTATATGTCTACCTGTCTGTCTGTATATGTCTACCTGTCTGTCTGTATATGTCTACCTGTCTGTCTGTCTCTGTCTACCTGTCTGTCTGTATATGTCTACCTGTCTGTCTGTCTGTCTCTGTCTACCTGTCTGTCTCTGTCTACCTGTCTGTCTGTATATGTCTACCTGTCTGTCTGTATATGTCTACCTGTCTGTCTGTATATGTCTACCTGTCTGTCTGTCTGTCTCTCTGTCTGTCTGTGTCTACCTGTCTGTCTGTCTCTGTCTACCTGTCTGTCTGTCTGTCTGTCTCTGTCTACCTGTCTGTCTGTCTCTGTCTACCTGTCTCTCTGTATATGTCTAACTGTCTGTCTGTCTGTGTCTACCTGTCTGTCTGTATATGTCTACCTGTCTGTCTGTCTCTGTCTACCTGTCTGTCTGTCTCTGTCTACCTGTCTCTCTGTCTCTGTCTACCTGTCTGTCTGTATATGTCTACCTGTCTGTCTGTCTCTGTACACCTGTCTGTCTGTCTGTCTGTGTCTACCTGTCTGTCTGTCTGTCTCTGTCTACCTGTCTGTCTGTCTCTGTCTACCTGTCTGTCTGTCTCTGTCTACCTGTCTGTCTTTGAGCTTCAACTGTGTCTTGGGGTTTGACATGATGTAATACTCTGGTTCAACTCACTGTCATTGTCCCTCCCCTGGAGGAGGGGAGTGAAGGGCTCTGGGTCTGGGTGTTGAGGCACTGCACAGCGTGTTGGTAACACAGTCCTTATTAGAGGCTGTAGAGGCTGAGGAGAGGAGATGTCTGATGTAACATTGTTTGATTTGAATCACTAAACATTTCATTAAAGACCTCTTGTGTTTGCAGCAAACAGTCAGCAGATTCTGTCTGTCTCTTCTCTCCAGCAGTTCGCTGTCTGTCTCTTCTCTCCAGCAATTCGCTGTCTCCTTTCTTCTCTCCAGCAGTTCTCTGTCTGTCTCTTCTCTCCAGCAGTTCTCTGTCTGTCTCTTCTCTCCAGCAGTTCTCTGTCTGTCTCTTCTCTCCAGCAGTTCGCTGTCTGTCTTTTGCTTCAAGGATGTCTGTCACAACATTGTTTTTCTCAGTAACACTGAAAGCCTTCTAAAAGCCTTGAGTGAGCAGCAAGCTGTCTGTTATCAGTCCTCCTCTATTGTCTCCTGCTCCTAGGTGGATAGAGGTGTAGAACTGTCTCCTCTCTGTGAGACTATATGAGAGGGGACCTTAAAATGTTGAGGCTGGCTACCTCCAAGTCCCAGGCCATCTGGAAGGTTACCCAGGAAACAGTAGTGTCATGGCAACCGTGGCTGGGGTTACCCAGGAAACGACCATCCGTTGCCAAGGAGACTGCTTCACACCGGGCAATATTGGTAGCATCCAGCGGAAGCCACGCTCCGTCTCCGATCTAGGCTGTGTGTCCTCTATGTTATGGTAAATTCTTATACAGTAGGTCTCTGCTGATCGGATTCTAGAACAGCTACAGAACATCTACAGAACAGCTGCAGAACAGCTACAGAACAGCTACAGAACATCTGCAGAACAGCTACAGACACTCTACAGAACAGCTGCAGAGCAGCTACAGAACAGATACAGAACAGCTGCAGAACATCTGCAGAACAGCTGCAGAGCAGCTACAGAACAGCTGCAGAATAGCTGCAGAGCAGCTACAGAACAGCTGCAGAACAGCTACAGAACAGCTGCAGAGCAGCTACAGAACAGCTGCAGAACAGCTACAGAACATCTACAGAACATCTACAGAACAGCTGCAGACACTCTACAGAACAGCTGCAGAACAGCTACAGAACAGCTACAGAACATCTACAAAACAGCTACAGAACAGCTGCAGAACAGCTACAGAACATCTACAGAACATCTACAGAACACCTACAGAACAGCTGCAGAACAGCTACAGAACAGCTGCAGAGCATCTACAGAACAGCTGCAGAACAGCTACAGAACATCTACAGAACAGCTGCAGAGCATCTACAGAACAGCTACAGAACATCTACAGAACAGCTGCAGAACAGCTGCAGAACAGCTATAGAACATCTGAGGAACAGCTACGGAACAGCTACGGAACAGCTACAGAAAAGCTGCAGAACAGCTAGAGAACATCTGCAGAACAGCTAGAGAACATCTGCAGAACAGCTAGAGAACATCTGCAGAACAGCTAGAGAACATCTGCAGAACAGCTAGAGAACATCTGCAGAACAGCTAGAGAACATCTGCAGAACAGCATTCATATAATCAGAAACATCTATTGCTATCTATATGCAACAGAATAGAATATATATATATTAAACGTAATGGATGATGTTACAGATCATGTGTGTGCGTGCGTGATCAGTGTTTGTGTGTGTGATCAGTGTGTGTATGTGTGTGTGCGTGATCAGTGTGTGTGTGTGTGTGTGAGATCAGTGTGTGTATGTGTGTGTGCGTTATCAGTGTGTGATCAGTGTGTGTGTGTGTGTGTGTGTGTGTGTGTGTGTGTGAGATCAGTGTGTGTATGTGTGTGTGCGTGATCAGTGTGTGTGTGTGTGTGTGTGTGTGTGTGTGTGTGTGTGTGTGTGTGTGTTTGTGTGTATATGATCAGTAAGTAGCTACACTGAAAGCTCTGCCCTTTGAGGAACTTTTCAAATCAAAGTGAAGTTTATTGGTACACAGACTTGCAGCTGTTATCTCAGGTGCAGTGAAATGCTTGTGTTTTTACCTCCAAAACTGCAGTAATAACTAACAATACAAAACAATACACACATCATCAAAACAATTTAAAGAAATAAATTAAGAAATATCAGAACGAGCAATGTCAGAATCCAGAATACAAATCTATATAATGATGTATATAGACAGTATGGACAGTAGTTACAGTAGTAGTTACAGTTGAAGTCTGAAGTTTACACATTTCTTGGTAACAAACTATAGTTTTGGCAAGTCGGTTAGGACATCTACTTTGTGCAGGACACAAGTAATTTTTACAACAATTGTTTACAGACAGATTATTTCACTTATAATTCACTGTATAACATTTCCAGTGGGTCAGAAGTTTACATACACTAAGTTGACTGTGCCTTTAAACAGCTTGGAAAATTCCAGAAAATTACGTCATGGCTTTAGAAGCTACTGATAGGCTAATTGACATCATTTGAGTCAATTGGAGGTGTACCTGTGGATGTATTTCAAGGCCTACCTTCAAACTAAGTGCCTCTATGCTTGACATCATGGGAAAAACAAAAGAAATCAGCCAATACCTCAGAAAAAAAATGGTAGACCTCCACAAGTCTGGTTCATCCTTGGGAGCAATTTCCAAACGCCTGAAGGTACCATGTTCATCTGTACAAACAATAGTACGCAAGTATAAACACCATGGGACCACGCAGCCGTCATACCGCTCAGGAAGGAGACGCGTTCTGACTCCTAGAGATGAACGTACTTTGGTGCGAAAAGTGCAAATCAATCCTATAACAACAGCAAAGGACCTTGTGAAGATGCTGGAGGAAACAGGTAAAAAAAGTATCTATATCCACAGTAAAACGAGTCCTATATCGACATAACCTGAAAGGCCGCTCAGCAAGGAAGAAGCCACTGCCCCAAAACCGCCATAAAAAAGCCAGACTACGGTTTGCAACTGCACATGGGGACAAAGATCATACTTTTTGGAGAAATGTCCTCTGGTCTGATGAAACAAAAATATAAATGTTTGGCCATAATGACCATCGTTATGTTTGGAGGAAAAAGGGGGAGGCTTGCAAGCCGAAGAACACCATCCCAACTGTGAAGCACGGGGGGTGGCAGCATCATGTTGTGGGGGTGCTTAGCTGCAGGAGGGACTGGTGCACTTCACAAAATAGATGGTATCATGAGGAAGGAAAATTATGTGGATATATTGAAGCAACATCTCAAGACATCAGTCAGGAAGTTAAATCTTGGTCGCAAATGGGTCTTCCAAATGGATAATGACCCCAAGCATACTTTCAAAGTTGTGGCAAAATGGCTTATGGACAACAAATTCAAGGTTTTGGAGTGGCCATCACAAAGCCCTGACCTCAATCCTGTAGAACATTTGTGGGCAGAACTGAAAAAGCGTGTGCGAGCAAGGAGGCCTACAAACCTGACTCAGTTACACCAGCTCTGTCAGGAGGAATGGGCCAAAATTCACCCAACTTATTGTGGGAAGCTTGTGGAAGGCTACCCAAAATGTTAAACTCAAGTTAAACAATTTAAAGGCAATGCTACCAAATACTAATTGAGTGTATGTAAACTTCTGACCCACTGGGAATGTGATGAAAGAAATAAAAGCTGAAATAAATCATTCTCTCTACTATTATTCTGACATTTCACATTCTTAAAATAAAGTGGTGATCCTAACAGACCTAAGACAGGGAATTTTTACTAGGATTAAATGTCAAGAATTGTGAAACACTGGGTTTAAATGGATTTGGATACACACCATCCTATATACAGTTGAAGTTGAAGTCGGAAGTTTACATACAGTATAGACAGTAGTTATATAGGGTTGTGTGTATAGACAGTATAGACAGTAGTTATATAGGGTTGTGTGTATAGACAGTATAGACAGTAGTTATACAGGATGAACCATGACTAGAATACAGTATATACATATAGTGTAAAACAGTATGAAAACATTATTAAAGTAACCAGTGTTCAATGGATCTATGTACGTAGGGCAGCAGTCTCTAAGGTTCAGGGCAGGGTACTGGGTGGAGGCCGGCTAGTAACAGTAACTAAGGTGCAGGGCAGGGTACTGGGTGGAGGCCGGCTAGTAACAGTAACTAAGGTGCAGGGCAGGGTACTGGGTGGAGGCCGGCTAGTAACAGTGACTAAGGTTCAGGGCAGGGTACTGGGTGGAGGCCGGCTAGTAACAGTGACTAAGGTTCAGGGCAGGGTACTGGGTGGAGGCCGGCTAGTAACAGTGACTAAGGTTCAGGGCAGGGTACTGGGGGGAGGCTGGCTAGTAACAGTGACTAAGGTTCAGGGCAGGGTACTGGGTGGAGGCTGGCTAGTGGTAACTAAGGTTCAGGGCAGGGTACTGGGTGGATGCCAGATAGTGGTGACAGCTCTGGTGTTGTATATTCCATCTAAAGCTCTGGTGTTGTATATTCCACCTAAAGCTCTGGTGTTGTATATTCCACCTAAAGCTCTGGTGTTGTATATTCCATCTAAAGCTCTGGTGTTGTATATTCCATCTAAAGCTCTGGTGTTGTATATTCCATTTAAAGCTCTGGTGTTGTATATTCCACCTAAAGCTCTGGTGTTGTATATTCCATCTAAAGCTCTGGTGTTGTATATTCCGCCTAAAGCTCTGGTGTTGTATATTCCATCTAAAGCTCTGGTGTTGTATATTCCACCTAAAGCTCTTGTGTTGTATATTCCACCTAAAGCTCTTGTGTTGTATATTCCACCTAAAGCTCTTGTGTTGTATATGTCTCTCTGTCCTTCTTCATCCAGACACTGACTACTGTGTTATGACAGAGTACAGCCCGGTGGAATGTCCATATCATCATGATACACTATGTATATAAAAGTATGTGGACACCCCTTAAAATGTGTGGATTCGGCTATTTTAGCCCCACCCGTTGCTGACAGGTGTATAAAATCGAGCACACCGCCATGCAATCTCCACAGACAAACATTTGGCCTTAGAATGGCCTCACTGAAGAGCTCAGTGACTTTCAACGTGGCACCGTCATAGGATGCCACCTTTCCAAAAAGTACGTTTGTCAAATTTCTGCCCTGCTAGAGCTGCCCTGGTCAACTGTAAGTGCTGTTATTGTGAAGTGGTAAAGTCTAAGGAGCAACAACGGCTCAGCAGCAAACTGGTAGGCCACACAAGCTCTCAGAACGGGACTGCACAGTGCTGAACTACGTAGCGTGTAATAATCGCCGGTCCTCGGGTGCAACACTCCCTACCGAGTTCCAAACTGCCTCTGGAAGCAACGTCAACTGTTCGTCGGGATGTTCTCGAAATGGGTTTCCATGTCCGAGCAACCACACACAAGCCTAAGATCACCATGAGCAATGCCAAGCGTTGCCTGGAGTGGTGTAAAGCTTGCCGCCGTTGGACTCTGAAGCAGTGGGAACGCGTTCTCTGGAGTTATGAATTACGCTTCACCATCTGGCAGTCCGACGGACGAATCTGGGTTTGGAGGATGCCAGGAGAACTCTACCTTCCCCAATGCATAGTACCAACTGTAAAGTTTGGTGGATGAGAAATAATGGTCTGGGGCTGTTTTTCATGGTTCGGGCCCCTTAGTTCCAGTGAAGGGAAATCTTAATGCTACAGCATTAAATTACATTCTAGATGGTTCTGTGCTTCTAAATTTGTGGCAACAGTTTGGGGAAGGTCCTTTCCTGTTACAGCATGACAATGCCCACATGCACAAAGCAAGGTCCATACAGAAATGGTTTGTCTAGATCGGTGTGGAAGAACTTGACTGGCCTGCACAGAGCCCTGTCCTCAACCCCATCGAAACACCTTTGGGATGAATTGGAACGCCGACTGAGAGCCAGGACTAATTGCCCAACAACAGTGCCCAACCTCACTAATGCTCTTGTGGCTGAAAGGGAAGCAAGTTCCATCCAGTGGAAAGCCTTACCAGAAGAGTAGAGGCTGTTATAGCATCAAAGGGCGGACCAACTCCATATTATTCCCCATGATTTTGGAATGAGATGTTGGGACAAGCATGTGTTCACATACTTTTGGTCATGTAGTGTATATATCCCCATTAGATATGGGGGCTGGAGGTGCATGGCGGTGATGAGTTTCTCCTTATTCAACCACATCTGTTAAAGCACTATGTACATTAATCCACGAGTCCGCTATGATGCCCATAGACTACACGTCAGTGAATATCTTCTTGTTGATGCTGACGCTGTTCACCGTGTTGTTTTGTGTCATGGTTGTCGTCGTGGTAGCGGTGGTTGCCGTGGGGAAGTTCTGCTGCTGTTTGAAGGTGCTGCTGTTCAGTCCTCTGTGTTCCTCTATCACCAGGTACTCACTCTTACTGAGCGACGAAGAGCTGCTCCTCTTCCTCATCTCCCCATCCTCCTCCGTGTCGGCCGCCAGCGGCTGACAGCTGCCCACGTGGAGGTACTGTGCTTGCTCCTCGCCCTCTGTCTCCCGGTGGTAGAAGTAGTTGAAGTTGGACACGATGACAGGGACTGGCAGGGCGATGGTCAACACGCCAGCGATGGCACAGAGAGAGCCTACGATCTTCCCACCGATGGTTATCGGGTGCATGTCTCCATAGCCGACAGTAGTCATAGTGACCACGGCCCACCAGAAGGCATCAGGGATGGAGCTAAAGCTGGAGTCTGGGTCGTCGGCCTCGGCGAAGTAGACGGCACTGGAGAAGAGGATGACTCCGATGAAGAGGAAGAAGATGAGCAGGCCCAGCTCCCGCATGCTGGCCTTCAGTGTCTGGCCCAGGATCTGGAGCCCCTAACATAGACAGAGAGAGAGTTCAGACCTACCATAGATAGACAGAGAGAGTTCAGACCTACCATAGTTAGACAGAGAGAGTTCAGACCTACCATAGACAGACAGAGAGAGTTCAGACCTACCATAGACAGACAGAGAGAGTTCAGACCTACCATAGATAGACAGAGAGAGTTCAGACCTACCATAGATAGACAGAGTTCAGACCTACCATAGTTAGACAGAGAGAGATCAGACCTACCATAGTTAGACAGAGAAAGTTCAGACCTACCATAGTTAGACAGAGAGAGATCAGACCTACCATAGTTAGACAGAGAAAGTTCAGACCTACCATAGTTAGACAGAGAGAGTTCAGACCTACCATAGACAGACAGAGAGAGTTCAGACCTACCATAGACAGACAGAGAGGGTTCAGACCTACCATGGATAGACAGAGAGAGTTCAGACCTACCACAGTTAGAGAGAGTTCAGACCTACCATAGCTAGACAGAGAGAGTTCAGACCTACCATAGTTAGACAAAGAGGGTTCAGACCTACCATAGATAGACAGAGAGAGTTCAGACCTACCACAGTTAGAGAGAGTTCAGACCTACCATAGACAGACAGAGGGTTCAGACCTACCATGGATAGACAGAGAGAGTTCAGACCTACCACAGTAAGAGAGAGTTCAGACCTACCATAGCTAGACAGAGAGGGTTCAGACCTACCATAGTTAGACAGAGAGAGTTCAGACCTACCATAGTTAGACAGAGAGGGTTCAGACCTACCATAGTTAGACAGAGAGAGTTCAGACCTACCATAGACAGACAGAGAGAGTTCAGACCTACCATAGACAGACAGAGTTCAGACCTACCATAGACAGACAGAGTTCAGACCTACCATAGCTAGACAGAGAGAGTTCATACCTACCATAGTTAGACAGAGAGAGTTCAGACCTACCATAGATAGACAGAGGGAGTTCAGACCTACCATAGATAGACAGAGAGAGTTCAGACCTACCATAGACAGACAGAGAGGGTTCAGACCTACCATGGATAGACAGAGAGAGTTCAGACCTACCACAGTTAGAGAGAGTTCAGACCTACCATAGCTAGACAGAGAGGGTTCAGACCTACCATAGTTAGACAGAGAGAGTTCAGACCTACCATAGTTAGACAGAGAGAGTTCAGACCTACCATAGACAGACAGAGAGAGTTCAGACCTACCATAGATAGACAGAGAGAGTTCAGACCTACCATAGATAGACAGAGAGGGTTCAGACCTACCATAGTTAGACAGAGAGAGTTCAGACCTACCATAGTTAGACAGAGAGAGTTCAGACCTACCATAGATAGACAGAGAGAGTTCAGACCTACCATAGATAGACAGAGAGAGTTCAGACCTACCATAGATAGACAGAGAGAGTTCAGACCTACCATAGATAGACAGAGAGAGTTCAGACCTACCATAGACAGACAGAGTTCAGACCTACCATAGACAGACAGAGTTCAGACCTACCATAGATAGACAGAGAGAGTTCAGACCTACCATAGATAGACAGAGAGGGTTCAGACCTACCATAGTTAGACAGAGAGAGTTCAGACCTACCATAGTTAGACAGAGAGAGTTCAGACCTACCATAGATAGACAGAGAGAGTTCAGACCTACCATAGATAGACAGAGAGAGTTCAGACCTACCATAGATAGACAGAGAGAGTTCAGACCTACCATAGATAGACAGAGAGAGTTCAGACCTACCATAGATAGACAGAGAGAGTTCAGACCTACCATAGACAGACAGAGTTCAGACCTACCATAGACAGACAGAGTTCAGACCTACCATAGCTAGACAGAGAGAGTTCAGACCTACCATAGTTAGACAGAGAGAGTTCAGACCTACCATAGATAGACAGAGAGAGTTCAGACCTACCATAGACAGACAGAGTTCAGACCTACCATAGCTAGACAGAGAGAGTTCAGACCTACCATAGTTAGACAGAGAGAGTTCAGACCTACCATAGATAGACAGAGCGAGTTCAGACCTACCATAGATAGACAGAGCGAGTTCAGACCTACCATAGACAGACAGAGCGAGTTCAGACCTACCACAGTTAGAGAGAGTTCAGACCTACCATAGACAGACATAGAGAGTTCAGACCTACCATAGACAGACATAGAGAGTTCAGACCTACCATAGACAGAGAGAGAGAGTTCAGACCTACCATAGATAGACAGAGCGAGTTCAGACCTACCATAGATAGACAGAGAGGGTTCAGACCTACCATAGTTAGACAGAGAGAGTTCAGACCTACCATAGACAGACAGAGAGAGTTCAGACCTACCATTGATAGACAGAGAGAGTTCAGACCTACCATAGATAGACAGAGAGGGTTCAGACCTACCTTAGTTAGACAGAGAGAGTTCAGACCTACCATAGTTAGACAGAGAGAGTTCAGACCTACCATAGATAGACAGAGAGAGTTCAGACCTACCATAGATAGAGAGTTTACTCTAATTAGTTTACTGTATTAGGGCAATTGGTTTTGTTTAACGCAGCTTCAGCTTGACAGTACACACACACACACACACACAGTGAGAGGGAGAACGATGGCTACAGTGAACATCGAACACATCTTTGGAGGGTTTGTTGCTATATAGAGATGGTGCTACAATAGGTACCTTGGAGTGTCTGGACAGCTTGAAGATCCTGAACACCCTGACCAGCCTGATGACCCTGAGGATGGCGAGGGACATGGCCTGCTGCCCGTTCCCCTGCTGCTCTGCCAACTCCGTGCCCAGTGTGATGAAGTAGGGTATGATAGCAACGATATCTATGATGTTCATGATGTTCCTAGAGAAGGTGGCCTTGGAGGGACAGGCGAAGAACCGGACCAGCAGCTCAAAGGAGAACCAGATGATGCACAGCGTCTCCACCACGAAGAACGGGTCGGAGAACGGAGAGGATAAGTACGGCTCGGTGCCGTTAATAACGGAAGCCACTGGGACTGGCTCCTTGTGGTCGTCCCTGAACTCTGGTAACGTCTCCAGGCAGAAGATAACGATGGAGATGAGGATGACGAGGACGGAGACGATGGCTATCCCTCGAGCTGGACCACTGCTCTCAGGGTACTCAAAAAGCAACCACACCTTTAAGAGGAGATATGTTCTATTAACCACACCTTAAAGAGGAGATATACTGTATTAACCACACCTTTATGATGAGATATACTGTATTAACCACACCTTTAAGATTAGATATACAGTATTAACCACACCTTTAAGATGAGATATACTGTATTAACCACACCTTTAAGATGAGATATACTGTATTAACCACACCTTTAAGATTAGATATACAGTATTAACCACACCTTTAAGATGAGATATACTGTATTAACCACACCTTTAAGATGAGATATACTGTATTAACCACACCTTTAAGAGGAGATATACTGTATTAACCACACCTTTAAGATGAGATATGTTCTATTAACCACACCTTTAAGAGGACATATACTGTATTAACCACACCTTTAAGAGGAGATATACTGTATTAACCACACCTTTAAGATGAGATATGTTCTATTAACCACACCTTTAAGATGAGATATACTGTATTAGCCACACCTTTAAGAGGAGATATGTTCTATTAACCACACCTTTAAGAGGAGATATACTGTATTAACCACACCTTTAAGATGAGAGGAGATATACTGTATTAACCACACCTTTAAGAGGAGATATACTGTATTAACCACACCTTTAAGAGGAGATATACTGCATTAACCACTTCTTTAAGATGAGATATACTGTATTAACCACACCTTTAAGATGAGAGGAGATATACTGTATTAACCACACCTTTAAGAGGAGATATACTGCATTAACCACACCTTTAAGAGGAGATATACTGTATTAACCACACCTTTATGATGAGATACACTGTATTAACCACACCTTTATGATGAGATATACTGTATTAACCACACCTTTAAGATTAGATATACAGTATTAACCACACCATTAAGATGAGATATACTGTATTAACCATACCTTTAACAGAAGATATAAAGAATTAACCACACCTTTAAGAGGAGATATACTGTATTAACCACACCTTTAACAGGAGATATACCGTATTAACCACACCTTTAAGATGAGATATACTGTATTAATCACAGCTTTTAGATGAAATATACTGTATTAACATCACCTTTAACAGGAGAAATACTGTATTAACCACACCTTTAAGATGAGATATACAGTATTAACCACACCTTTAAGAGGAGATATACTGTAATAACCACACCTTTAAGATGAGATATACTGTATTAACCACACCTTTAACAGGAGATATACTGTATTAACCACACCTTTAAGATGAGATATACAGTATTAACCACACCTTTAAGAGGAGATATACTGTAATAACCACACCTTTAAGATGAGATATACTGTATTAACCACACCTTTAACAGGAGATATACTGTATTAACCACACCTTTAAGATGAGATATACTGTATTAACCACACCTTTAACAGGAGAAATACTGTATTAACCACACCTTTAAGATGAGATATACAGTATTAACCACACCTTTAAGAGGAGATATACTGTAATAACCACACCTTTAAGATGAGATATATACTGTATTCACCACACCTTTAACAGGAGATATACTGTATTAACCACACCTTTAAGATGAGATATACTGTATTAACCACACCATTAAGATGAGATGAGATATAATGTATTAACCACACCTTTAAGATGAGATATACAGTATTAACCACACCTTTAACAGGAGATATACTGTATTAACCACACCTTTATGATGAAATATACTGTATTAACCACACCTTTAAGATGAGATATACTGTATTAACCACACCTTTAAGATGAGATATACTGTATTAACCACACCTTTAAGAGGAGATATACTGTATTAACCACACCTTTAACAGGAGATATACTGTATTAACCACACCTTTAAGATGAGATATACTGTATTAACCACACCATTAAGATGAGATGAGATATAATGTATTAACCACACCTTTAAGATGAGATATACTGTATTAACCACACCTTTATGATGAAATATACTGTATTAACCACACCTTTAAGATGAGATATACTGTATTAACCACACCTTTAAGATGAGATATACTGTATTAACCACACCTTTAAGATGAGATATACTGTATTAACCACACCATTAAGATGAGATGAGATATACTGTATTAACCACACCTTTAACAGGATATATACTGTATTAACCACACCTTTAAGATGAGATATACAGTATTAACCACACCTTTAAGAGGAGATATACTGTATTAACCACACCTTTAAGAGGAGATATACTGTATTAACCACACCTTTAACAGGAGATATACTGTATTAACCACACCTTTAAGATGAGATATACTGTATTAACCACACCATTAAGATGAGATGAGATATAATGTATTAACCACACCTTTAAGATGAGATATACTGTATTAACCACACCTTTATGATGAAATATACTGTATTAACCACACCTTTAAGATGAGATATACTGTATTAACCACACCTTTAAGATGAGATATACTGTATTAACCACACCTTTAAGATGAGATATACTGTATTAACCACACCTTTAAGATGAGATATACTGTATTAACCACACCATTAAGATGAGATGAGATATACTGTATTAACCACACCTTTAACAGGATATATACTGTATTAACCACACCTTTAAGATGAGATATACAGTATTAACCACACCTTTAAGAGGAGATATGTTCTAATAACCACACCTTTAAGAGGAGATATACTGCATTAACCACACCTTTAAGATGAGATATACTGTATTAACCACACCTTTAAGATGAGAGGAGATATACTGTATTAACCACACCTTTAAGAGGAGATATACTGCATTAACCACACCTTTAAGAGGAGATATACTGTATTAACCACACCATTAAGATGAGATATACTGTATTAACCACACCTTTAACAGGATATATACTGTATTAACCACACCTTTAAGATGAGATATACAGTATTAACCACACCTTTAAGAGGAGATATGTTCTAATAACCACACCTTTAAGAGGAGATATACTGCATTAACCACACCTTTAAGATGAGATATACTGTATTAACCACACCTTTAAGATTAGATATACAGTATTAACCACACCATTAAGATGAGATATACTGTATTAACCATACCTTTAACAGGAGATACACAGTATTAACCACACCTTTAAGAGGGGATATACTGTATTAACCACACCTTTAACAGGAGAAATACTGTATTAACCACACCTTTAAGATGAGATATACAGTATTAACCACACCTTTAAGAGGAGATATACTGTAATAACCACACCGTTAAGATGAGATATACTGTATTAACCACACCTTTAACAGGAGATATACTGTATTAACCACACCTTTAAGATGAGATATACTGTATTAACCACACCATTAAGATGAGATGAGATATAATGTATTAACCACACCTTTAAGATGAGATATACTGTATTAACCACACCTTTATGATGAAATATACTGTATTAACCACACCTTTAAGATGAGATATACTGTATTAACCACACCTTTAAGATGAGATATACTGTATTAACCACACCTTTAAGAGGAGATATACTGTATTAACCACACCTTTAACAGGAGATATACTGTATTAACCACACCTTTAAGATGAGATATACTGTATTAACCACACCATTAAGATGAGATGAGATATAATGTATTAACCACACCTTTAAGATGAGATATACTGTATTAACCACACCTTTATGATGAAATATACTGTATTAACCACACCTTTAAGATGAGATATACTGTATTAACCACACCTTTAAGATGAGATATACTGTATTAACCACACCTTTAATATGAGATATACTGTATTAACCACACCTTTAAGATGAGATATACTGTATTAACCACACCATTAAGATGAGATGAGATATACTGTATTAACCACACCTTTAACAGGATATATACTGTATTAACCACACCTTTAAGATGAGATATACAGTATTAACCACACCTTTAAGAGGAGATATGTTCTAATAACCACACCTTTAAGAGGAGATATACTGCATTAACCACACCTTTAAGATGAGATATACTGTATTAACCACACCTTTAAGATGAGAGGAGATATACTGTATTAACCACACCTTTAAGAGGAGATATACTGCATTAACCACACCTTTAAGAGGAGATATACTTTATTAACCACACCATTAAGATGAGATATACTGTATTAACCACACCTTTAACAGGATATATACTGTATTAACCACACCTTTAAGATGAGATATACAGTATTAACCACACCTTTAAGAGGAGATATGTTCTAATAACCACACCTTTAAGAGGAGATATACTGCATTAACCACACCTTTAAGATGAGATATACTGTATTAACCACACCTTTAAGATTAGATATACAGTATTAACCACACCATTAAGATGAGATATACTGTATTAACCATACCTTTAACAGGAGATACACAGTATTAACAACACCTTTAAGAGGGGATATACTGTATTAACCACACCTTTAACAGGAGATATACTGTATTGACCACACCTTTAAGATGAGATATACTGTATTAACCACACCATTAAGATGAGATGAGATATACTGTATTAACCACACCTTTAAGATGAGATATACTGTATTAACCACACCTTTAAGATGAGATATACTGTATTAATCACAGCTTTAAGATGAAATATACTGTATTAACAACACCTTTAAGATGAGATATGCAGTATTAACCACACCTTTAAGATGATAAATACTGTATTAACCACACCTTTAAGATTAGATATACTGTATTAACCACACCTTTAAGATGATATACCTTATTAACCACACCATTAAGATGAGATATACTGTATTAACTACACCTTTAAGATGATATACTGTATTAACCACACCTTTAACAGGAGATATACTGTATTAACCACACCTTTAAGATGAGATATACTTTATTAACCACACCTTTAACAGTAGATATACTGTATTAACCACACCTTTAAGATGAGATATACTGTATTAACTACACCTTTAAGATGAGATATACTGTATTAACCACACCTTTAAGAGGAGATCTACTGTATTAACCACACCTTTAAGAGGAGATCTACTGTATTAACCACACCTTTAAGATCAGATATACTGTATTAACCACACGTTTAAGAGGAGATATACTGTATTAACCACACCTTTAAGATGAGATCTACTGTATTAACCACACCTTTAACAGGATATATACTGTATTAACCACACCTTTAAGATGAGATATACAGTATTAACCACACCTTTAAGAGGAGATATGTTCTAATAACCACACCTTTAAGATTAGATATACTGTATTAACCACACCTTTAAGATGATATACCTTATTAACCACACCATTAAGATGAGATATACTGTATTAACTACACCTTTAAGATGATATACTGTATTAACCACACCTTTAACAGGAGATATACTGTATTAACCACACCTTTAAGATGAGATATACTTTATTAACCACACCTTTAACAGTAGATATACTGTATTAACCACACCTTTAAGATGAGATATACTGTATTAACTACACCTTTAAGATGAGATATACTGTATTAACCACACCTTTAAGAGGAGATCTACTGTATTAACCACACCTTTAAGAGGAGATCTACTGTATTAACCACACCTTTAAGATCAGATATACTGTATTAACCACACGTTTAAGAGGAGATATACTGTATTAACCACACCTTTAAGATGAGATCTACTGTATTAACCACACCTTTAACAGGATATATACTGTATTAACCACACCTTTAAGATGAGATATACAGTATTAACCACACCTTTAAGAGGAGATATGTTCTAATAACCACACCTTTAAGAGGAGATATACTGTATTAACCACACCTTTAAGATGATATATACTGTATTAACCACACCTTTAAGAGGAGATATACTGTATTAACCACACCATTAAGATGAGATGAGATATACTGTATTAACCACACCTTTATGATGAAATATACTGTATTAACCACACCTTTAAGATGAGATATACTGTATTAACCACACCTTTAAGATGAGATATACTGTATTAACCACACCTTTAAGATGAGATATACTGTATTAACCACACCTTTAAGATGAGATATACTGTATTAACCACACCATTAAGATGAGATGAGATATACTGTATTAACCACACCTTTAACAGGATATATACTGTATTAACCACACCTTTAAGATGAGATATACAGTATTAACCACACCTTTAAGAGGAGATATGTTCTAATAACCACACATTTAAGAGGAGATATACTGCATTAACCACACCTTTAAGATGAGATATACTGTATTAACCACACCTTTAAGATGAGAGGAGATATACTGTATTAACCACACCTTTAAGAGGAGATATACTGCATTAACCACACCTTTAAGAGGAGATATACTGTATTAACCACACCATTAAGATGAGATATACTGTATTAACCACACCTTTAACAGGATATATACTGTATTAACTACACCTTTAAGATGAGATATACAGTATTAACCACACCTTTAAGAGGAGATATGTTCTAATAACCACACCTTTAAGAGGAGATATACTGCATTAACCACACCTTTAAGATGAGATATACTGTATTAACCACACCTTTAAGATTAGATATACAGTATTAACCACACCATTAAGATGAGATATACTGTATTAACCATACCTTTAACAGGAGATACACAGTATTAACCACACCTTTAAGAGGGGATATACTGTATTAACCACACCATTAAGATGAGATGAGATATAATGTATTAACCACACCTTTAAGATGATATACCTTATTAACCACACCATTAAGATGAGATATACTGTATTAACTACACCTTTAAGATGATATACTGTATTAACCACACCTTTAACAGGAGATATACTGTATTAACCACACCTTTAAGATGAGATATACTGTATTAACCACACCTTTAACAGTAGATATACTGTATTAACCACACCTTTAAGAGGAGATCTACTGTATTAACCACACCTTTAACAGGATATATATTGTATTAACCACACCTTTAAGATGAGATATACAGTATTAACCACACCTTTAAGAGGAGATATGTTCTAATAACCACACCTTTAAGAGGAGATATACTGCATTAACCACACCTTTAAGATGAGATATACTGTATTAACCACACCTTTAAGAGGAGATATGTTCTAATAACCACACCTTTAAGAGGAGATATAATGCATTAACCACACCTTTAAGATGAGATATACTGTATTAACCACACCTTTAAGATGAGATATACTGTATTAACCACACCTTTAAGATGAGATATACTGTATTAACCACACCTTTAAGATGAGATATACTGTATTAACCACACCTTTAACAGGATATATACTGTATTAACCACACCTTTAAGATGAGATATACAGTATTAACCACACCTTTAAGAGGAGATATGTTCTAATAACCACACCTTTAAGAGGAGATATACTGCATTAACCACACCTTTAAGATGAGATATACTGTATTAACCACACCTTTAAGATGAGAGGAGATATACTGTATTAACCACACCTTTAAGAGGAGATATACTGCATTAACCACACCTTTAAGAGGAGATATACTGTATTAACCACACCTTTAAGATGAGATATACTGTATTAACCACACCTTTAAGATGAGATATACTGTATTAGTCACACCTTTAAGAGGAGATATACTGTATTAACCACACCTTTAAGAGGAGATGAGATATACTGTATTAACCACACCTTTAAGATGAGATATACAGTATTAACCACACCTTTAAGATGAGACATACTGTATTAACCACACCTTTAAGATTAGATATACTGTATTAACCACACCTTTAAGATGATATACCTTATTAACCACACCATTAAGATGAGATATACTGTATTAACCACACCTTTAAGATGAGATATACAGTATTACCTACACCTTTAAGATGATATACTGTATTATCCACACCTTTAACAGGATATATACTGTATTAACCATACCTTTAAGATGAGATATACTGTATTAACCACACCTTTAAGATGATATACTGTATTAACCACACCTTTAAGATGATATATACTGTATTAACCACACCTTTAATATGAGATATACTGTATTAACCACACCTTTAAGAGGAGATATACTGTATTAACCACACCTTTAAGATTAGATATACAGTATTAACCACACCTTTATGATGAGATATACTGTATTAACCACACCTTTAAGAGGAGATGAGATATACTATATTAACCACACCTTTAAGATGAGATATACTGTATTAACCACACCTTTAAGAGGAGATGAGATATACTGTATTAACAACACCTTTAAGATGAGATATACTGTATTAACCACACCTTTAAGAGGAGATATACTGTATTAGATCACCCATGATGGACATTATTCTGTTTTCATCTGTGTTTTAAATTCCTTGCTCAAGTGAACATCAACATTCTACCAACTGAGACACTCAGGATTTCCTGAATAAGTAAGGGAAGCGCTAGAAGGTGTCTTTGGTAAAGTGATCAAAAATGAAAAAAATCAGGGACGCTGTTATTGTTACGCCATGTTCAATGGAACAAACACTTCTAAACTCTGACGTGTTTTTGAGGCATTTTGTCTGGGAGTACAACGATACAACACGTCTGTGCTCAACCACACCTGTCTCTGCAGCTCGTTGTCAGGTAGCGGTCTCTCCTCTTCCTTAATAAAACCCTCGTCCTCTCTGAACTTCTCCATGGCCTCTTCTCCCAGCTCGTAGAAGCGGATCTCCTCTGAGAAGATGTCTATGGGCACGTTGACGGGTCTCCTGATGCGCCCTCCTGATTGGTAGTAGTAGAGGATGGCGTCGAAGCTGGGCCGGTTCCTGTCAAAGAAATACTCATTCCTCAGAGGGTCAAAGTACCTGGATAGAGAAGGGGGTAGAGAAAGAGAGGGGGTAGAGAAAGAGAGACCAATACATATGTAATAATACTTAATTTACAGGCAGACAGACAGACAGGCAAGCAGACAGAGACAAACACAGAGACAGACAAACAGACAGACAGACAGACAATCTGAAATCTGACAATGCTGTGATATTGCCAAGAATCAGAGCTTTTGATGACTATGCAAGACTTGTATATTGATGAATATTTAATAATTCAACTTTTGGATTTTGAATTTAGCGCCCCAGCACTCCTTAATTATCCCCAAGAGGTTAAGGTTAAGTTTAGACATTAACTCAGAGTTAACTCAGGTTAAGTAAGGGTTAAGGTTAGACATTAACTCAGAGTGGTTAAGGTAAGGGTTAAGGTTTGTCTTAAAACAAAAATATCAAGAACATCTTTCTATCGCTGGATTAAAACTTGCAACCAGAGGCAGATGCTTAAGCCCATCCGCCATCCACAACGCCCTAGCAAAACTGAAACCTACTTGAAGGTAACAGCGCTCACTGTTGCCCCTAGTGGCCGGTTTCCACTTCACCTCCTGACATCCTCAGGTGTGGACGAACATTCAATACTGACTTGTATCACAGGTGACCTGGCTGATTCATCTATATATTTCCAGATATCTGATTTTATGCGAAAAAATAAGTATATTTCCTGATATCTGATTTTAAGCGATATAAGGAGTATTTGGTATTTCATTAGGATCCCCATTAAATCAAATCAAATCAAATGTATTTATAAAGCCCCCCTTACATCAGCTGATGTCACAAAGTGCTGTACTGAAACCCAGCCTAAAACCCCAAACAGCAAGCAATGCAGGTGTAAAAGCACGGTGGCTAGGAAAAACTCCCTAGAAAGGCCAAAACCTAGGAAGAAACCTAGAGAGGAACCAGGCTGTGAGGGGTGGCCAGTCCTCTTCTGGCTATGCCGGGTGCAAATTAGCTGTTGCAAAAGCAGCATATACTCTTCTTGGGGTCCACACAAAACATGGTGTCTGGTGGGATAAGTGTGTGTGTCAGAGCTGTGTGTAAGTTGACTATGCAAACAATTTGGGATTTTCAACACATTAATGTTTCTTATAAAAATAAGAAGTGATGCAGTCAGTCTCTCCTCAACTCTTAGCCAAGAGAGACTGGCATGCATAGAATTTATGAATCACATGAATCAGATGGCTTATTCATCACAAAATCAATGATTATTTAATTTGCACAGTGGGCAAATTTAGGCAGGAAATGCCAAACATGTAAAGTGTGGTGTACCGCAGGGCAGGTCTCTAGGTCCTCTACTCTTTTCTATTTTTACCAATGACCTGCCACAAGCATTTGTGTCCATGTACAGTTGAAGTCGGAAGTTTACATACACCTTAGTCAAATACATTTGAACTCAGGTTTTCACAATTCCTGACATTTAATCCTGGTAAAAATTCCCTGTCTTAAGACAGTTAGGATCACCAGTTTAAGAAGGTGAAATGTCAGAATAATAGTAGAGAGACTCATTTATTTATTTTTTAACCTTTATTTAACTATGCAAGTCAGTTAAGAACAAATTCTTATTTTCAATGACTAGGAACAGTGGGTTAACTGCTTTGTTCAGGGGCAGAATGAAAGACATTTACCATCTCAGGGATTCGATCTTGCAACCTTTACGGTTACAAGTCCAACACTCTAACCACTAGGCTACCCTGCCGCCCCAATTCATTTCAGCTTTTATTTCTTTCATCACATTCCCAGTGGGTCAGAAGTTTACATACACTCAATTAGTATTTGGTAGCATTGCCTTTAAATTGTTTAACTTGGGTCAAACGTCTCGGGAGCCTTCCACAAACTTCCCACAATAAGTTGGGTGAATTTTGGCCCATTCCTTCTGACAGAGCTGGTGTAACTGAGTCAGGCTTGTAGGCCTCCTTGCTCGCACACGCTTTTTCAGTTCTGCCCACAAAATGTTCTATAGGATTGAGGTCTGGGCTTTGTGATGGCCACTCCAAAACCTTGACTTTGTTGTCCTTAAGCCATTTTGCCACAACTTTGGAAGTATGCTTGGGGTCATTGTCCATTTGGAAGATCCATTTGCGACCAAGCTTTAACTTCCTGACTGATATCTTGATATGTTGCTTCAATATATACACATAATTTTCCTGCCTCATGATGCCATCTATTTTGTGAAGTGCACCAGACCCTCCTGCAGCAAAGCACCCACACAACATGGCGCTGCCACCCCCGTGCTTCATGGTTGGGATGGTGTTCTTCGGCTTGCAAGCCTCCCCCTTTTTCCTCCAAACATAACGATGGTTATTACGGCCAAACAGTTCTATTTTATGGTGGTTTTAGAGCAGTGGCTTCTTCCTTGCTGAGCAGCCTTTCAGGTTATGTTGATATAGGACTCGTTTTACTGTGGATATAGATACTTTTGTACCTGTTTCCTCCAGCATCTTCACAAGGTCCTTTGCTGTTGTTCTGGGATTGATTTGCACTTTTCGCACCAAAGTACGTTAATCTCCCAAGAAAGCTAAGGTAACTGAGCTAAATGACTATCGCCCCGTAGCACTCACTTCCGTCATTATGAAGTGCTTTGAGAGACTAGTGAGGGATCATATCACCTCCATCCTGCCAGACACCCTGGACCCACTCCAATTTGCTTACCATCCCCAATAGGTCCACAGACGACGCAATCGCAATCACACTGCATACTGCCCTAACCCATCTGGACAAGAGGAATACCTATGTAAGAATGCTGTTCATCGACTACAGCTCAGCATTTAACACCATAGTTCCCTCCAAGTTCGTCATTAAGCTCGAGACCCTAGGTCTCGACCCAGGCCTGTGCAACTGGGTCCTGGACTTCCTGACGGGCCGGCCCCAGGTGGTGAGGGTAGGAAACAACATCTCCACCTCGATTACCAACAACGACAAGACGGCCTACAGGGAGGAGGTGAGGGCCCTCGGAGTGTGGTGTCAGGAAAATAACCTCTCACTCAACGTCAACAAAACAAAGGAGATGATCGTGGACCTCAGGAAACAGGAGAGGGAGCACCCCCCCTATCCGCATCGACGGGACAATAGTGGAGAATGTGGAAAGTTTTAAGTTCTTCGGCATACACATCACAGACAAACTTAAATGGTCCACCCACACAGACAGCGTGGTGAAGAAGGCACAACAGCGCCTCTTCAACCTCAAGAGGCTGAAGAAATTCGGCTTGTCACCAAAATCACTCACAAACTTCTACAGATGTACAATCGAGAGCATCCTGTCGGGCTGTAACACCGCCTGGTACGGCAACTGCTCCGCCCACAACCGCAAGGCTCTCCAGAGGGTAGTGAGGTCTGCACAACGCATCACCGGGGGTAAACAACCTGCTCTACAGGACACCTACACCACCCGATGTCACAGGAAGGCCAAAAAGATCATCAAGGACAACAACCACCCGAGCCACTGCCTGTTCACCCTGCTATCATCCAGAAGGCGAGGTCAGTACAGGTGCATCAAAGCTGGGACCGAGAGACTGAAAAACAGCTTCTACCTCAAGGCCATCAGACTGTTAAACAGCCATCACTAACATTGAGTGGCTGCTGCCAACATACTGACTTAAATCTCCAGCCACTTTAAATAATAGGAATTGGATGTAGCAAATGTATCACTAGCCACTTTAAACAATTGTGTATATAATGTTTACATATCCGACATTACTCATATCAAATGTATACACTGTACTCTAAACCATCTACTGAATCTCGCCTATGCCGTTTGGCTATCGACTCAAATCTCTAGCCACTTTAATAATTATAATTGGATGAAATAAATGTATCACTAGCCACTTTAAATGATGCCATTTAAATAATGTTTACATATCCTACATTACTCATCTCATATATATATATATGTGTATATACTGTACTCCATACCATCTACTGCATCTTGCCTATGCCGGTCAGCCATCGCTCATCCATATATTTATATGTACATACTCGTATTCATTCCTTTACTCTTGTGTATATAAGGTAGTTGTTGTGAATTTGTTAGATTACTTGTTAGATACTACTGCATGTTCGGAACTAGAAGCACAAGCATTTCGCTACACTCGCATTAACATCTGCTAACCATGTGTATGTGACAAATACAATTTGATTTGAATTGGATTTGATTTGTCAGAACGCGTCTCCTTCCTGAGCGGTATGATGGCTGCGTGGTCCCATGGTGTTTATACTAGCGTACTATTGTTTGTACAGATTAACATGGTACCTTCAGGCATTTGGAAATTTCTCCCAAGGATGAACCAGACTTGTGGAGGTCTACAATTTTTTTTCTGAGGTTTTGGCTGATTTCTTAAAATTTTCCATGGTGTCAAGCAAAGAGGCACTTTTGAAGGTAGGCCTTGAAATACATCCACAGGTACACCACAAATTGACTCAAATTATGTCAATTAGCCAATCAGAAGCTTCTAAAGCCATGACATCATTTTCTGGAATATTCCAATCTGTTTAAAGGCACAGTCTACTTAGTGTATGTAAACGTCTGACCCACTGGAATTGTGATACAGTGAATTATAAGTTAAATAATCTGTCTGTATACAATTGTTGTAAAAATTACTTGTGTCATGCACAAAGTAGATGTCCTAACCTATAGTTTTTGGCAAGTCGGTTAGGTTGAAAAATTTGTTTTAATGGCTCCAACCTAAGTGTATGTAAACTTCCGACTTCAACTGTATATGGTTGTATGATCTCTGTGGTTACTTGTATCTGTATAGGGTGAACTCTGAACTACTATATGCAAAAAAGGTTTTATGGTCCTCTTAGGAACTCTGTTTTATTTACATTGGTCTCATCCAATCACAAGCCTGTAAATGCTGTGACACCCTGTGGAGATTGGGCCTGGAAGTGTTTATGTTACTGTAAACTTAGTATTGTTTAATTGGTCAATGGTGGTTGGTTTTGGGTTGAAAGGTTACACCTTCAGATTATACAAATGGAATTGAATGCCTTTGTTCTCTCTCTCTCTGTTATCCTGTATCCAGGAAAGTTGTATGATCAATTCTCATTCCCTTCTAGACTTCTAGGCTTCTCTTTGTCCTGTGAGTTAACGTCTGTATGATCTATAATGCCTTGTAATGCCTGTTAACGCTTTCTAACTTAAAATTATGCCATGTATGTGAATCCATTCGTTGTACAATGTTAATTAAATATCTGCCTTTGATATAGACAATTTTTCAGACTAATTATTGCTAGTCAACGTCAACTCATTGCCTAATGCTTGCTTGTATATTTTAATTAACTTTATAGAGCCAGATAAATATGGTAAATTGGCCAATTGCTTAGTCTTATTATGAGTCACATGTGAGGTATTTATAATATCATACACACACGTCAAATATTACTGTCCACTGCAAGCGTATAATAACCTACAGTGGAAAGAAACAGTATGTGGACATCGCTTATACAGTGGCAAGAAAAAGGAAGTATGTATGTCAACCCTTTGGAATTACCTGGATTTCAGCATAAATTGGTCATAACATTTGATCTGATCTTCATTTAAGTCACAACAATAGACAAACATAGTGTGCTTAAACTAATAACTAATATTATATTTTTCTTGTCTATATTGAATGCATCATAAATATTCACAGTGTAGGTTGGAAAAAGTATGTGAACCCCTGAGGCTAATGACTTCAATGAGTCCAATCAATGAGTCGAGATGTTGGTTGGTTAGAGCTGCCCGGGCCTATAGAAACGGTCACAAAATATGAGTTTGATATTCACAAGAATCATTGCCTGATGTGAACCATGCCTCAAACAAAATATATCTCAGAAGACCTAAGATTAAGCATTGTTGACTTGCATAAAGCTGGAAAGGGTTACAAAAGTATCTCTAAAAGCCTTGATGTTCATCAGTCCATGGTAAGACAAATTGTCTCGTAAAACACTAAACAAGAATGGTGTTCGAAAGAAAGAAGCCACTGCTGTCCAAAAGAAAAATTGTTGCACATCTGAAGTTCGCAAAAGTGCACCTGGATGTTCCACAGCGCTACTGGCAAAATATTATGTGTACAGATGAAACTAAAGTTGAGTTGTTTGGAAGGAACACACAACACTATGTGTGGAGAAAAATAGGCACAGCACACCAACATCAAAACCTCATCCCAACTGTAAAGTATGGTGGAGGGAGCATCATGGTTTGGGGCTGCTTTGCTGCCTCAGGGCCTACACCTTGCTATCATCGATGGAAAAATGAATTCCCAAGTTTATTGAGACATTTTGTAGGAGAATGTAAGGCTATCTATCTGCAAATTGAAGCTCAACAGATGTTGGGTGACGAAACAGGACAACGACCCAAAACACAGAAGTAAATCAACAGCAGAATGGCTTCAACAGAAGAAAATATGCCTTCTGGAGTGGCACAGTCAGAGTCCTGACCTCAACCCGATTGAGATGCTGTGGCATGACCTTGAGAGAGAGCGGTTCACAGCAGACATCCAAAGAATATTGCTGAACTGAAACAGTTTTGTAAAGAGGAATGGTCCAAACTTCCTCCTGACCGTTGTGCAGGTCAGATCCGCAACTACAGAAAATGTTTGGTTGAGGTTATTGCTGCCATAGTAGGGTCAACCAGTTATTACATCCAAGGGTTCACATACTTTTCCCACCCTGCACTGTGAATTTTTACACGGTGTGTTAAATAAATACATGAAACATATAATTGTTTTTGTGTTACTAGTTTAAGAAGACTGTGTTTGTCTATTGTTCTGACTTTTTATGACCAATTTATGCAGAAATCCAGGAAATTCCAAAGGGTTCACATACTTTTTCTTGCCACGGTATATAAGTACTAAAGTTATCTCATCCTGTTCTAGGAGTTAACATACAGGCACAGTATAACCAAATATTACTATAGTACTATAGTTACCTCATCCTCTTCTTGGGGTCCCCCAGCAGGGTCTCAGGGAACTGGGAGAGGGTCTTCAGCTGCGTCTCGAAGCGCAGCCCGGAGATGTTGACGACCACGCGCTCGCAGCACTCGTGGTCCGGATGGTTCCGTTCGTACCGGTCCAGAGAGTGGTGACCTGGTAGAGCCACCAACTCCTCCAACATGTTGTCTCCGCCGCACGCCACCACCGTCATCACATCGATGTCTGTCTCTGTGTATCCGTGGTTTACGAGGGTGTCGCGGTCTCGGAGGTCGGGGTGGTCCTGGTGGGTCTTGGTAATGGAAGGCGGCGGGGATTGCAGGAGACTGAGGTGGTCGTCCATGTGCGCGCCGCGATAGACGGACGGAGACACATGCAGGGGCACCAGCTGTTCCCCCTCCGCAAGCCCCTGTTAGCCTGCCACCACCACGGCTTCTCCTCCTCCGTCTCCTCTCTTTCGCTCTCTCCCTGTCTGTCTGGTCTTCTCACTCCCTCTGACTCTCTCCAATTGGTGTTCCCGCCCACGGCGCGAGAGCTGGGGTTTATAAACATGCGAGCACTACCCCCGCCCCTGGCAGGCACTCTCTCTCTCTCTCTCTCCTCTCTTTCTCTTTCTCTCCCCTCCTATCAGAGCGTGGACAGACATAAACACTGAGTATCAGACGCGTCACAACCCGACTCTTTGGGTGTGCCCACAACATGAATTATGAATGAAACGAAAATCAGGACGGCACCTTTTGATCAAGGTGACCGAGGACATTATTGGGGTAGATATAGGTTAACAGTGTTTAATCAAAGGGGCTGCATTATGAAGAAAAACACTGAAATATTACCTTTGCGGAAGTCTATGGAAAAAGGTTTGACAGCAATTCATATTTTGATTTACTTTCCCTGGAACTGTTGTTTCCAAATGAAAAAGTTTTAGCATTTGTTGCAAAAATCCCATCCAACCGATATTAGTATTTGTCGCACATCATGTTTAAATCATCTGCAAGCAACTTTGTTGATCTTCACAATCAATTTGAAATATTTTCGGATTAAACTAAACACACCTATCCATAATAATAATAATACATGGGATTGAAAACAAACAAATAAAACTGGCATTAATTTAAAAAAAGGCGATTTAAATGGGCAGATGTCAACAACTTCTCCATGAACAGATGTCCTCATCTACTCCATAGACAGATGTCTTCAACTACTCCTTGGACAGATGTCTTCAACTACTCCATGGAAAGATGTCCTAAACTACTCCACGGATAGATGTCTCCAACTACTCCATGAACAGATGTCTTCAACTACTCCATGGACAGATGTCCTCATCTACTCAAAGAACAGATGTCCTCAACTATTCAAAGGCTGGATATTAGAAACACATTCTGAATAAATTAAATGGGCAGATGTCCTCAACTACTCCATGGACAGATGTCCTCAACAACTCGATGGACAGATGTCCTCAACTACTCCATGAACAGATGTCTTCAACTACTCCATGGACAGATGTCCTCATCTACTCCATGGACAGATGTCTTTAACTCCTCCATAGACAGATATCCTAAACTACTCCATGGGCAGATGTCCTCAACTACTCAAGGGACAGATGCCTTCAACTACTCCATGGACAGATGTCCTAAACTACTCCATGAACAGATGTCTTCAACTACTCCATGGACAGATGTCTTCAACTACTCCATGAACAGATGTCTTCAACTACTCCATGGACAGATGTCCTCATCTACTCCATGGACAGATGTCCTCAACTACTCGATGGGTGGATATTAGAATCACATTCTGAATAAATGAAATGGGCAGATGTCCTCATCTACTCCATGGACAGATGTCATCAACTACTCCATGGACAGATGTCTTCAACTCCTCCATAGACAGATATCCTGAACTACTCCATGGGCAGATGTCCTCAACTACTCCAGGGACAGATGTCCTAAACTCCTCCATGGACAGATGTCCTCAAATACTCCAAGGGTGGATATTTAGAATCACATTCTGAATAACTTAAATGGACAGATGTCGTCAACTACTCCAGGGACAGATGTCTTCAACTACTCCATGGACAGATGTCCTCAACTCCTCCAAAGGACAGATGTCCTCAACTACTCCATGAACAGATGTCTTCAACTACTCCATGGACAGATGTCTTCAACTACTCCATGGACAGATGTCCTCAACTTGTCCATGGACACATGTCCTCAACTCCTCCATGGACACATGTCCTCATCTACTCCATAGACAGATGTCTTCAACTACTCCTTGGACAGATGTCTTCAACTACTCCATGGAAAGATGTCCTAAACTACTCCACGGATAGATGTCTCCAACTACTCCATGAACAGATGTCTTCAACTACTCCATGGACAGATGTCCTCATCTACTCAAAGAACAGATGTCCTCAACTATTCCAAGGGTGGATATTAGAAACACATTCTGAATAAATTAAATGGGCAGATGTCCTCAACTACTCCATGGACAGATGTCCTCAACAACTCGACGGACAGATGTCCTCAACTACTCCATGAACAGAGGTCTTCAACTACTCCATGGACAGATGTCCTCATCTACTCCATGGACAGATGTCCTCAACTACTCCATGGGTGGATATTAGAATCACATTCTGAATAAATGAAATGGGCAGATGTCCTCATCTACTCCATGGACAGATGTCATCAACTACTCCATGGACAGATGTCTTCAACTCCTCCATAGACAGATATCCTAAACTACTCCATGGGCAGATGTCCTCAACTACTCCATGGACAGATGTCCTAAACTACTCCATGAACAGATGTCTTCAACTACTCCATGGACAGATGTCTTCAACTACTCCATGGACAGATGTCCTCAACTAGTCCATTGACAGATGTCCTCAACTCCTCCATGGATACATGTCCTCGTCTACTCCATAGACAGATGTCCTCAACTACTCCATGGGGGGATATTTATAATCATATTCCGAATACATTAAATGGACAGATGTCTTCAACTACTCCATGGACAGATGTCCTCATCTACTCCATGGACAGATGTCCTCAACTACTCCATGGGTGGATATTAGAATCACATTCTGAATAAATGAAATGGGCAGATGTCCTCATCTACTCCATGGACAGATGTCATCAACTACTCCATGGACAGATGTCTTCAACTCCTTCATAGACAGATATCCTAAACTACTCCATGGGCAGATGTCCTGAACTACTCCATGGACAGATGTCCTAAACTACTCCATGAACAGATGTCTTCAACTACTCCATGGACAGATGTCTTCAACTACTCCATGGACAGATGTCCTCAACTAGTCCATTGACAGATGTCCTCAACTCCTCCATGGATACATGTCCTCGTCTACTCCATAGACAGATGTCCTCAACTACTCCATGGGGGGATTGTTATAATCATATTCCGAATACATTAAATGGACAGATGTCTTCAACTACTCCATGGACAGATGTCTTCAACTTCTCCATGGACAGATGTCCTCAACTACTCCACGGACAGATGTTCTCAACTAATCCATGAACAGATGTCTTCAACTCCTCTATGGGCAGATGTCCTATTCTACTCCATAAACCGATGTCCTTATCTACTCCATAGACAGATGTCCTCAACTACTCCATGGACAGATGTCCTCAACTACCCCATGTGGGAATATTTAGAATCATATTCTGAATACATTAAATGGACAGATGTCTTCAACTACTCCATGGACAGATGTCTTCAACTACTCCATGGACAGATGTCCTCAACTACTCCATGGACAGATGTCTTCAACTTGTCCATGGACAGATGTCCTCAACTACTCCATGGACAGATGTCCTCAACTACTCCACGGACAGATGCCTTCAACTACTCCATGGACAGATGTCCTCAACTCCTCCAAAGGACAGATGTCCTCAACTACTCCATGGACAGATGTCTTCAACTACTCCACGGACAGATGCCTTCAACTACTCCATGGACAGATGTCCTCAACTCCTCCAAAGGACAGATGTCCTCAACTACTCCATGGACAGATGTCTTCAACTACTCCATGAACAGATGTCTTCAATGACTCCATGGACAGATGTCCTCAACTACTCCATGGACACATGTCCTCATCTACTCCATAGACAGATGTCCTCAACTACTCCATAGACAGATGTCCTCAACTACTCCATGGGGGGATATTTAGAATCACATTCTGAATACATTAAATGGACAGATGTCTTCAACTACTCCATGGACAGATGTCTTCAACTACTCCATGGACAGATGTCCTCAACTTGTCCATGGACAGATGTCCTCAACACCTCCATGGACACATGTCCTCATCTACTCCATAGACAGATGTCCTTAACTACTCCATAGACAGATGTCCTCAACTACTCCATGGGGGGAAATTTAGAATCATATTCTGAATACATTAAATGGACAGATGTCTTCAACTACTCCATGGACAGATGTCCTCAACTACTCCATGGACAAATGTCCTCAACTACTCCATGGACAGATGCCTTCAACTACTCCATGGACAGATGTCTTCAACTCCTCCAAAGAACAGATGTCCTCAACTACTCCATGGACAGATGTTCTCAACTACTCCATGTACACATGTCCTCATCTACTCCATAGACAGATGTCCTCAACTACTCCATAGACAGATGTCCTCAACTACTCCATGGGGGGATAATTAGAATCACATTCTGAATACATTAAATGGACAGATGTCTTCAACTACTCCATGGACAGATGTCCTCATCTACTCCATGGACAGATGTCCTCAACTCCTCCTTGGACAGATGTACTCAACTACTCCATGGGGGGATATTTAGAATCACATTCTGAATAAATTAAATGAACAGATGTCCTCAACTCCTCCATGGACAGATGTCCTCAACTACTCCATGGACAGATGTCTTCAACTACTCCATGGACAGATGTCTTCAACTACTCCAAGATCAGATGTCTTCAACTACTCCATGGACAGATGTCTTCAACTACTCCATGGACAGATGTCCTAAACTACTCCAAGGACAGATGTCCTTAACTACTCCATGAACAGATGTCTTCAACTACTCCTTGGACAGATGTCCTCTACTACTCCATGGGTGGATTTTAGAATCACATTCTGAATAAATTATATAGGCAGATGTCCTCAACTCCTCCATGGACAGATGTCCTCATCTACTCCATGGACAGATGTCCTCAACTCCTCCATGGACAAATGTCCTCAACTACTCCATAGACAGATGTCCTCAACTACTCCATGGACAGATGCCTTCAACTCCTCCATGGACAAATGTCCTCAACTACTCCATAGACAGATGTCCTCAACTACTCCATGAACAGATGTCTTCAACTACTCCATGGACAGATGTCCTCAACTACTCCATGGACAGATGTCTTCAACTACTCCATGGACAGATGTCCTCATCTACTCCATGGACAGATGTCCTCAACTCCTCCTTGGACAGATGTACTCAACTACTCCATGGGGGGATATTTAGAATCACATTCTGAATAAATTAAATGAACAGATGTCCTCAACTCCTCCATGGACAGATGTCCTCAACTACTCCATGGACAGATGTCTTCAACTACTCCATGGACAGATGTCTTCAACTACTCCAAGATCAGATGTCTTCAACTACTCCATGGACAGATGTCTTCAACTACTCCATGGACAGATGTCCTAAACTACTCCAAGGACAGATGTCCTTAACTACTCCATGAACAGATGTCTTCAACTACTCCTTGGACAGATGTCCTCTACTACTCCATGGGTGGATTTTAGAATCACATTCTGAATAAATTATATAGGCAGATGTCCTCAACTCCTCCATGGACAGATGTCCTCATCTACTCCATGGACAGATGTCCTCAACTCCTCCATGGACAAATGTCCTCAACTACTCCATAGACAGATGTCCTCAACTACTCCATGGACAGATGCCTTCAACTCCTCCATGGACAAATGTCCTCAACTACTCCATAGACAGATGTCCTCAACTACTCCATGAACAGATGTCTTCAACTACTCCATGGACAGATGTCCTCAACTACTCCATGGACAGATGTCTTCAACTACTCCATGGACAGATGTCTTCAACTACTCCATGAACAGATGTCTTCAACTACTCCATGGACAGATGTCTTCAACTACTCCATGAACAGATGTCTTCAACTACTCCTTGGACAGATGCCTTCAACTCCTCCATGGACAAATGTCCTCAACTACTCCATAGACAGATGTCCTCAACTACTCCATGAACAGATGTCTTCAACTACTCCATGGACAGATGTCCTCAACTACTCCATGGACAGATGTCTTCAACAACTCCATGGACAGATGTCTTCAACTACTCCATGGACAGATGTTCTCAACTACTCCATGGACAGATGTCCTTAACTGCTCCATGAACAGATGTCTTCAACTACTCCTTGGACAGATGTCTTCAACTACTTTATGAACAGATGTCCTCAATTACTCCATGGGTGGATTTTAGAATCACATTCTGAATAAATTATATAGGCAGATGTCCTCATCTACTCCATGGACAGATGTCTTCAACTCCTCCATGTTTAGAAGTATTACACCAAAGACTGCATGACGTGTCAAGACGTAGCAGAGGAAGTTCAGGGCCTGTTTAAGAAATGGTGGGTTTTCGTGCACTTTTCAGCAGCTGTTGCATCACCCAGTTGGGGCATACATTCCTGGCAATGGAGGACCAGTACCAGAGGAGAGGCTCCAATGTAGGGACTGACCATTCAGAGAAAAGGCTCCAGTGTAGTGACTGACCATTCAGAGAAGAGGCTCCAGTGTAGTGACTGACCATTCAGAGAAGCAGCTCCAATGGAGGGACTGACCATTCAGAGAAGAGGCTCCAATGTAGTGACTGACCATTCAGAGAAGCAGCTCCAATGTAGTGACTGACCATTCAGAGAAGAGGCTCCAATGCAGTGACTGACCATTCAGAGAAGAGGCTCCAATGTAGTGACTGACCATTCAGAGAAGAGTCTCCAATGTAGTGACTGACCATTCAGAGAAGCAGCTCCAATGGAGTGACTGACCATTCAGAGAAGCAGCTCCAATGGAGTGACTGACCATTCAGAGAAGCAGCTCCAATGGAGTGACTGACCATTCAGAGAAGAGGCTCCAATGTAGTGACTGACCATTCAGAGAAGAGGCTCCAATGTAGTGACTGACCATTCAGAGAAGAGGCTCCAATGGAGTGACTGACCATTCAGAGAAGCAGCTCCAATGTAATGACTGACCATTGAGAGAGAGGTTATTTTCCTGGCACCACACTGCCAGGTCACTGACCTCCTCCTTGTATGCTGTCTCATTGTTGTCGGTGATCAGGCATACCACCGTTGTGTCATCAGCTAACTTGATGGTGTTGGAGCTGTGCGTGGCCACACAGCCGTGGGTGAACAGGGAGTACAAGAGGGGACTAAGCACACACCCCTGTGGTGCCCGTGTGTTGAGGGTCAGCGTGCACATTTAAAACACATTTTTCCGAAATATCCCCAATGTATCCTGCCCCACAAGAGGAAACAACGTATTGGACCATGTATATACAGTACAAACATCTGTGACATGTACAAAGACATCCCCCACCCCCACTTCAGCCAATCAGATCACGTCTCTCTGTTCCTACTCCCCTCCAACAAGCAGCATCTCCAGAGGGAGCCACCAACACAGAGAATAGTGAGGCGGTGGACAGAGGCAGATTCATCCACCCAGGACTCATCCATCAATATTGAGGAATATACATTGTCAGTCACAGGCTTCATTAGGAAATGTGTTGATGATGTTGCACCCACAATAACAATCCGGACATACCCCAACCAAAAACCCTGGATGAACAGAGATATCTGTACAATGCTGAGAACCCGTACTGCATTATCAACGTCAGTAGAACGAACGCCAATGACTCGGTGGCGCGCAACGCATACAAGGCAAGCAGGTGCAAATCCATTATGGATGCAAAGACAATACAGACTCTAACTCGAATTGATGTTCGACAACTCAGACTCGTGTCGCAAGGACTACAGATTATCACAGAATATAAAGGCAAATCCATCTGTGTGGTTCCCACCAAATCCTCACTCCCAGATGAGATTAAGACAATCCATGCTCGCTTCGAGGCAGACAATATCGAGCCTAGACGACCAGGTGCTTTCGCTCTCTGAAGCAGACGTGAGGAAAACTCTCAAAAGAGTGAATACTCACAAAGCCGCCAGACTCGATGGCATCCATGGCCTCAGGGCTTGGCTGAGGTAGGCCGTCATAAGTAAATAATATTTTTTTCTTAAATGACTTGCCTAGTTAGATAAAGGTTAATTTTAAACAAATGTTTAAGAATAAAGTCCAGCTCGAGTCTGCTTACGCATTCCTGTCACCACCGTTACGCGCATCAGCAACTCATCAGACTCACCTGGACTCAATCACCTGGTCTAATTACCTTCCCTACATAAACTCAGCAAAACGTCTCACTGTCAACTGTGTTTATTTTCAGCAAACTTAACATGTGTAAATATTTTATGAACAAGATTCAACAACTGAGACATAAACTGAATGGAATAATGGAATAATGTGTCCCTGAACAAAGGGGGGGTCAAAATCAAAAGTAACAGTCAGTATCTGGTGTGGCCACCAGCTGCATTAAGTATGGCAGTGCATCTCCTCCTCATGGACTGCACCAGATTTGACCATTCTTGCTGTGAGATGTTACCCCACTCTTCCACCAAGGCAACTGCAAGTTCCAGGACATTTCTGGGGGTAATGGCCCTAGAGCTAGCCCTCACCCTCCGATCCAACAGGTCCCAGACGTGCTCAATGGGATTGAGATCTGGCAGAACACTGACTAAACGTGGAAGAACACTGACTAAACCTGTCTTGCAGGAAGTCACGCACGGAACGAGCAGTATGGCTGGAGGCATTGTCATGCTGGAGGGTCATGTCAGAATGAGCCTGCAGGAAGGGTACCACATGAGGGAAAAGGATTCGCACAGCGTATCGCACAGCGTTGAGATTGCCTGCAATGACAACAAGCTCAGTCCGATGATGCTGTGACACACCGCCCCCATGACGGACCCTCCACCTCCAAATCAATCCTACTCCAGAGTACAGGCATCAGTGTAACGCTAATTCCTTCAACAATAAACGTGAACCTGGTGAGACAAAACTGCGACTCGTCAGTGACAAGCAATTTTTGCAAGTCCTGTCTGGTCCAGCGACGGTTGGTTTGGGCCCATAGGCGACGTTGTTGCCGGTGATGTCTGGTTAGGACCTGCCTTACAACAGGCTTACAAGCCTCTCTCAGCCTATTGCGGAGAGTCTGAGCACTGATGGAAGGATTGTGCGTTCCTGGTGTAACTCGGGCAGTTGTTGTTTCCATCCTGTACCCGCAGGTGTACAGGTGTACCGATCCTGTGCAGGTGTTGTTACACGTGGTCTGCCACTGTGAGGACGATCAGCTGTCCATCCTGTCTCCCTGTAGCGCTGTCTTGGGCATCTCACAGTACGGACATTGCAATTTATTGCCCAGGCCACATCTGCAGTCCTCATGCCGCCTTGCAGCATGCCTAAGGAACATTCACGCAGATGAGCAGGGATGCTGGGAATCTTTCTTTTGGTGTTTGTCGGAGTCAGTAAAAAGGCCTCTTTAGTGCCCTAAGTTTTCATAAATGTTACATGAATTGCCTACCGTCTGTAAGCTGTTAGTGTCTTCATTAATGACCGTTCCACAGGTGCATGTTCATTAATTGTTTATGGTTCATTGAACAAGCATGGGGAAACAGTTTTTAAACCCTTTACAATGAAGATCTGTGAAGTTATTTGGATTTTTACGAATTATCTTTGAAAGACAGGGTCCCTTTGGTTGTTTTCCGCAGTGTTATTGTTTCCATTCCTGTGTTTCACGTATGTACGCTACTCGTGTTTATTGTTTTTGTTCCATGTTTGTTTATTTATTAAATATACTCCCTGTACTTGCTTCCCAATTCTTAGGGTACACGTTACAGAATAACGCCTCACCAAAGGGGAGTTTTCAGTTTTTTGTTAGTGTAGGTTACGTCGGGTCCGGGTTCCGCAACCGAGGATGCGTCAGCTGCTCGTCAGGCTTCCATGCCTCAGCCGGCTCATCAGGTTTATAAGACCCGGTTGCCCCAACAAGCATCCGTTGCCGAGTCTACAGAGGAAGCCTCAGCTAGCTCGTCAGGCTCCCTTGCCTCAGCCGGCTCGTCAGGCCCCCCATGCCTCAGCAGGCTCGTCAGGCTCCCCATGCTTCACTCGGTTAGTCAGGTTTACAAGACTCGGTTGGCTCGTCAGGTTCCCGCGCCTCGGCCGGCTCGTCAGGTTCCCGCGCCTCAGCCGGCTCATCAGGTTCCCGCGCTTCAGCCGGCTTGTCAGGTTCCCGCGCCTCAGCCGGCTCATCAGGTTCCCGCGCTTCAGCCGGCTCGTCAGGTTCCCGCGCCTCAGCCGGCTCATCAGGTTCCCGCGCTTCAGCCGGCTCGTCAGGTTCCCGCGTCAGCCGGCTCGTCAGGTTCCCGCGCTTCAGCCGGCTCGTCAGGTTCCAGCGCTTCAGCCGGCTCGTCAGGTTCCCGCGCTTCAGCCGGCTCGTCAGGTTCCAGCGCTTCAGCCGGCTCGTCAGGTTCCCGAGCTTCAGCCGGCTCGTCAGGTTCCCGCGCTTCAGCCGGCTCGTCAGGCTCCCGCGCTTCAGCCGGCTCATCAGGTTCCCGCGCTTCAGCCGGCTCATCAGGTTCCCGTGCTTCAGCCGGCTCGTCAGGCTCCCCATGCTTCACTCGGTTAGTCAGGTTTACAAGACTCGGTTGGCTCGTCAGGTTCCCGCGCCTCAGCCGGCTCATCAGGTTCCCGCGCTTCAGCCGGCTCGTCAGGTTCCAGCGCTTCAGCCGGCTCGTCAGGTTCCCGCGCTTCAGCCGGCTCGTCAGGCTCCCCATGCTTCACTCGGTTAGTCAGGTTTACAAGACTTGAATGGCTCATCAGGTTCTCGCGCCTCAGCTGGCTCGTCAGGTTCCCCCGCCTCAGCTGGCTCGTCAGGTTCCCGCGACTCAGCTGGCTCGTCAGGTTCCCGCGCCTCAGCCGGCTCGTCAGGTTTCCGCGCCTCAGCCGGCTCGTCAGGTTCCCGCGCCTCAGCCGGCAATCAAGGAGGGGGTACTGTCACGTATACTCCCTCTCTGGCGCCTGAGGTCGTTATTATTACACACACCTGTCACCATCGTTACGCGCATCAGCACCTCATCAGACTCACCTGGACTCAATCACCTGCCTGATTACATTCCCTATATATGTCACTCTCTTTGGTTCTTTCCCGCGCAGTTATAGTTTCTGTTCCTGTGTTTCATTTCTGTACGCTATTTGTGAGAAGCATATTGTCATGTTGGTGTATATACTGCATTCAGATGTGTGGTTCGCAGCAAATTGTTTTCACAATACATCAAACATAGACTCATTCTGTCCAGAACAACCCAGGGTATGACGACATGTCTTCTGGTAACAGTACATAAAACATAGAATATGACATGAGTTTTATGATATTGACATGTGAAATGAACATTTGGACAGGTGTTTGGCTTGCTTGTATGACATCAAAGCATTATATAGTATACATCTTAAATGTCTCATCTTTCAAAATACCGAGTCTAAATTTACATAATCTTCCCCACTTGGGCAAAAGTTGCTCAATTAGCGGGAGGGATGGGGGAAACTTCTTGTCATGTGCAGTGCTCAAATTCAGAACAGATGTTAGTCAAACCCCTGTGAAGCAGAGAACCTCTGACGTATAGCATGTACAGCCACTGCATTCCAATTTAGGCGCTTATCAGTGTCCAAATCTGCCATATTATATACGGGTAATAATACACACTGAAACAAACGACCTGAAGATGCTTGTTCTAGGTCCCCAAGAAACAAAGAGATCTTCTGTTGAATCTGACAATTAATCTTGATGGTTGTACAGTCGTCTCAAATAAAACTGTGAGGGACCTCGGCGTTACTCTGGACCCCTCTCTTTTGATGAACATATCAAGACTTTTTCAAGGACAGCTTTTTCCATCTACGTAACATTGTAAAAATCAGAAACTTTCTGTCCAAAAATGATGCAGAAAAGTTAATCCATGCGTTTGTAACTTTTAGGTTAGACTACTGCAACGCTTTACTTTCCGGCTACCCGGATAAAGCACTAAATAAACTTCAGTTAGTGCTAAACACGGCTGCTAGAATCTTGACTAGAACCCACAAATTTGATCATATTACTCCAGTACTAGCCTCTCTACATTGGCTTCCTGTTAAGGCAAGGGCTGATTTCAAGGTTTTACTGCTAACCTACAAAGCATTACATGGGCTTGCTCCTACCTATCTTTCTGATTTGGTCCTGCCGTACATACCTACACGTACGCTACGGTCACAAGACGCAGGCCTCCTTACTGTCCCTAGAATTTCTAAGCAAACAGCTGGAGGCGGTGCTTTTTCCTATAGAGCTCCATTTTTATGGAATAGTCTGCCTATCCATGTGAGAGACGCAGACTCGGTCTCAACCTTTAAGTCTTTATTGAAGACTCATCTCTTCAGTAGGTCCTATGATTGAGTGTAGTCTGGCCCAGGAGTGTGAAGGTGAACGGAAAGGCACTGGAGCAACGAACCACCCTTGCTGTCTTTGCCTGGCCGGTTCCCCTCCACTGGGATTCTCTGCCTCTAACCCTATTACAGGGGCTGAGTCACTGGCTTACTGGTGCCGTGGCGGAGATCTTGTGGGCTATACTCGGCCTTGTCTCAGGATGGTAAGTTGGTGGTTGGAGATATCCCTCTAGTGGTGTGGGGGCTGTGCTTCGGCAGAGTGGGTGGGGTTATATCCTGCCTGTTTGGCCCTGTCCGGGGGTATCGTCGGACGGGGCCACAACTGCGACCTGGCCAAGATAAAGCAAAGCAGTGCGACAAAAAACAACAACACAGAGTTACACACGGGATAAACAAGCGTACAGTCAATAACACAATAGAACAATCTATATACAGTGTGTGCAAATGTAGTACGATTAGGGAGGTAAGGCAATAAACAGGCCATAGTGGCGAAATGATTACAATTTAGCATTAACACTGGAGTAATAGACGTGCAGATGATACTGGGGTGCAAAAGAGCAAAAAAAAATAACAATATGGGGATGAGGTAGTTGGGTGGGATATTACAGATAGGCTGTGTACAGGTGCAGTGATCGGTAAGCTGCTCTGACAGCTGATGGGACACCAGTCGACAACATCCAGTGAAATTGGAGGGCGCGCAATTCAAATAAACAATGGTAATATTAAACATTCATGAACATACACGTATCTTATATAATTTAAAAGCTTAAATTCTTGTTAATCTAACTGCGTTGTCCGATTTACAATAGGCTTTACAGCGAAAGCATACCATGATAGACGCTGACATCCTTCCTTCCATAGAGGACTCAGTCAGGACTCAGCTGAGCAACGCTGACATCCTTCCGTCCACAGATGGTCTGCCTGTACAAGCACCGCCTGGACACAGCGAGACAAACTTATAATTTTGAGAAGATCAGGGAGTATTCAGACCCTTTACTCAGTACTTTGTTGAAGCACCTTTGGCAGCAATTTCAGCCTTGAGTCTTCTTGGGTATGACACTACAAGCTTGGAATAATATTAGAGAGAATGATTTATTTCAGCTTGTATTTCTTTCCTCACATACCCAGTGGGTCCGAAGTTTACATACACTCAATTAGTATTTGGTTGCGTTGCCTTTAAATTGTTTACTTGGGTCAAACATTTCGGGTAGCCATTCACAAGCTTCCCACAATGAGTTGGGTGAATTTTGGCCCATTCCCCCTGACAGAGCTGGTGTAACTGAGTCAGGTTTGTAGGCCTCCTTGCTCACACACACGTTTTTAGTTCTGCCCACACATTTTTTATAGGTTTGAGGTCAGGGCTTTGTGATGGCCACTCCAATACCTTGACTTTGCTGTCCTTAAGCCATTTTGCCACAACTTTGGAAGTATGCTTGGGGTCATTGTCCATTTGGAAGACCCATTTGCGACCAAGATTTAACTTCCTGACTGATGACTTGAGATGTTGCTTCACTTTATCCACATTCTTTTCCTTCCTCAAGATGCCATCTATTTTGTGAAGTGCACCAGTCCCTCCTGCAGCAAAGCACCCCCACAACATGATGCTGCCACCCCCGCGCTTCACGGTTGGGATGGTGTTCTTCGGCTTGCAAGCCTCCCCCTTATTCCACCAAACATAATGATGGTCATTATGGCCAAACAGTTCTATTTTTGTTTAATCAGACCAGAGGACATTTCTCCAAAAAGTACGATCCTTGTCCCCATGTGCAGTTGCAAACCGTAGTCTGGCTTTTTTATGGCGGTTTTGGAGCAGTGGCTTCTTCCTTGCTGAGTGGCCTTTCAGGTTATGTCGATATAAGACTAGTTTTACTGTGGATATAGATACTTTTGTACCTGTTTCCTCCAGCATCTTCACAAGGTCCTGTGCTGTTCTTCTGGGATTGATTTTTGCTTTTCGCACCAAAGTACGTTCATCTCTAAGAGACAGAACACGTCTCCTTCCTGAGCGGTATGACGGCTGCGTGGTCCCATGGTGTTTATACTTGCGTACTATTGTTTGTACAGATGTACGTGGTACCTTCAGGTCTTTGGAAATTGCTCCCAAGGATGAACCAGACTTGTGGAGGTCTACAATCTGAGGTCTTTGGCTGATTTCTTTCAGCCACTACCTTTGTCAAGCAAAGAGGCACTAAGTTTGAAGGTAGGCCTTGAAATAAATCCACAGGTACACCTCCAATTGACTCAAATGTCAATTAGCCTATCAGAAGCTTCTAGAGCTTCTGATAGCTTTAGCTTAAATTTTCTGGAATTTTCCAAGCTGTTTAAAGGCACAGTCAATTTAGTGTATGTAAACTTCTGACCCACTGGAATTGTGAAACAGTGAATTATAAGTGAAATAATCTGTCTGTAAACAATTGTTGGAAAAATTGCTTGTGTCATGTTTGTTAACAAGACATTTGTGGAGTGGTTGAAAAAACGGGTTTTAATGACTCCAACCTAAGTGTATATAAACTTCCGACTTCAACTGTATATATATATTTAACTTTTATTTATCTAGGCAAGTCAGTTAAGAACAAATTCTTATTTACAATAACGGCCTACCCCCGGCCAAACCCAGACGACGCTGGGCCAATTGTGGGCCGGATGTGATACAACCTGGTGCTGCGGAGATGGTTGTCCTTCTGGAAGGTTCTCCCATCTCCACATAGGAACTCTGGAGCTCTGTCAGAGAGACCATCAGTTTGGCTGGGCGGCCAGCTCTAGGAAGAGTCTTGGTGGTTCCAAACTTCTTCCATTTAAGAATGATGGAGGCCAATGTGTTCTTGGGGGGACCTTCAATGCTGCAGACATGTTTTGGTACCCTTCCCCAGAGCTGTGCCTCGACACAATCCTGTATCGGAGCTCTGCGGACAATTCCTTCAATCCTCATGGCAAGGTTTTTGCTCTGACATGCACTGTCAACTGTGGGACCTCATATAGACACGTGTGTGCCTTTCCAAATCATGGACAATCAATTGAATTTACCACAGGTGGACTCCAATCAAGTTGTAGAAACATCTCAAGGATGATCAATGGAAACAGGATGCACCTGAGCTCAATTTCAAGTCTCGTAGCAGAGGGTCTGAATACTTATGTGAATAAGGTATTTCTGTTTTGTATTTTTTATACATTTGCAAACATTTCTAAAAACCTGTTTTCACTTTGTCATTATGGGGTATTGTGATGTCATTATGGGGTATTGTGATGTCATTATGGGGTATTATGATGTCATTATGGGGTATTGTGTGTAGATTGCTGAGGATTTTCTGTTTTAATCCATTCTAGAATAAGGCTGTAACGTACCAAAATGTGGAAAAAGTCAAGGGGTCTGAATTCTTTCCAAAGGCACTGTATTTGGGCTCCCGAGCAAAGCAGCGGTCCAAGGCACTGCATCTCAGTGCTAGAGGCGTCACTACAGACCCTGGTTCGATTCCAGGCTGTATCACAACCGGCCATGATTGGGAGTCCCATAGGGTGGCGCACAATTGGCCCAGCGTTGTCTGGGTTAGCGTTTGGCCGGGGTAGGCCGTCATTGTAAATAAGAATTTGTTCTTAACTGACTTGCCTAGTTATATAAATGTTTAATAAATAAAAAATTATTTAATGGTGTCAAAAATTTTGACCCCTACATTTTTAAGAAAAAAAGTAGTCGTTGTATTAAATTGTTATAGTATAAAATGACAGAATTTCCCAGTCACTATTACTCATCTTTATCAAGGGTGTCAAATAATTTTGGATCCCACTGTAGATTTTCTCTAATCACCATTATTATTATTATATTTGTTGATGTCATCTCACTGTGCAGAAACAGAGACAGAGACTGACATAAACAGACAGAGAGAGACAGAGAGGAGGAGAGGGAGAGAGAGAGAGAGAGAGAGAGAGAGAGAGAGAGAGAGAGAGAGAGAGAGAGAGAGAGAGAGAGAGAGGGAGAGGGAGAGGGAGGGAGGGAGGGAGAGAGGGAGGGAGCGAGAAAGATAGACAGAGAGGGGGAGAGAGAGAGAGACAGAGAGATACACAGAGAGAGAGACATTAATTTCCCTCAGATTACACAGACCCACAAAGAATTTGAAAACAAACCCAATTATGAAAAACTCCCATATCTATTTGGTGAAATACCACATTGTGCAATCACAGCAGCAATATTTGTGAAAATGACAACCAGTGAAGAACAAACACCATTGTAAATACAGTCCATATTTATGTTTATTTATTTTCCCTTTTGTACTTTAACTATTTACACATAATATGACATTTGAAAAGCCTTTATTCTTTTGGAACTTTTGTTAGTTTAATGTTTAGTGTTAATGTTTTTTTTTTTATATATAGTTTTCAGACGGAGAGAGGGAGAGGGAGAGGGACAGACAGACGGACAGAGCGAGGGAGAGACAGACAGACACAGAGAGAGACAGAGAGAGAGTCTGTGTGTATCGAGGCCAGTGGTTCTGCTGCTCACTATTAAAGGCCCCTGTAGGTCCAGGGGGACTGAAGTTAAGGGACAGCCAGGGGCCCTCTCTCCGCTATATATAGGCCCTCCACGCCCAACTATCTATTAACCTCCGGAACTAGGCTACCTTCTCATCGCTTTTTTAAATTAGAGCGTTTCACAGCTGAAAGACATTGAAACAACCCCAAAGACCAAAGAACTGCTGCATATAATACAGGACTGGAACTGAGACTGGTTCTGACTGCACAAAGCAGAGCGTGGCGTTTCATTCTAAATCAGACTAAACTCGTCACCAGGCTATTGCCCATATAAGCCTAAGGACAACAACCATTCTACGTTGGCCTTAGTGGGCGTGATCATATCATTAAATGGGAGTGACCTTAGTGAGTAAAGCATTTGTCATCATTTACTTTTTGGCCAATCAAAGGGCTGCGAGGCGTGGCTCCGAATGGTGTGCAAAAAAAAAAACTGGCCTCAAAGGGGAAAAAAATAACAATAGGACCGACATTCCAGCGCGCTAATTAGCAAAGGCCACAGCAAGCAAGCTAATGATAATTAGAAAGACTACACCCTTAAAATCTGTGGTCGATGTGTGTCACACTTGTGGGGAAAACTATCCCAATAAGAGTAAAAAAACACAATCTCTTTAATGCCAAGACGTCTGACCTACACCAACACAATCTCTTTAATGCCAAGACGTCTGACCTACACCAACACAATCTCTTTAATGCCAAGACGTCTGACCTACACCAACACAATCTCTTTAATGCCAAGACGTCTGACCTACACCAACACAATCTCTTTAATGCCAAGACGTCTGACCTACACCAACACAATCTCTTTAATGCCAAGACGTCTGACCTACACCAACACAATCTCTTTAATGCCAAGACGTCTGACCTATACCAACACAATCTCTTTAATGCCAAGACATCTGACCTATACCAACACAATCTCTTTAATGCCAAGACGTCTGACCTACACCAACACAATCTCTTTAATGCCAAGACGTCTGACCTATACCAACACAATCTCTTTAATGCCAAGACGTCTGACCTATACCAACACAATCTCTTTAATGCCAAGACGTCTGGCCTATACCAACACAATCTCTTTAATGCCAAGACGTCAGACCTATATGACAGAGGAGTACAAGAAACGTAGGGGATCTACAGTACACCCCCTGGACAGGACACTAGTCTGTCTCCTGTTTCTGTAGTGAGACAGCTTGATGTACAGGACACCCCCTGGACAGGACACTAGTCTATCTCCTGTTACTGTAGTGAGGCAGCTTGATGTACAGTACACCCCCTGGACAGGACACTACTATATTTCCTGTTTCTGTAGTGAGACAGCTTGAGGTACAGTATACCCCCTGGACAGGACACTAGTCTATCTCTGTAGCTTGGGGCAGCTTGATGAACAAGTACACCCCCTGGACAGGAGGCTATAGAGGGACAGTACACCCCCTGGACAGGAGGCTATAGAGTGACAGTACACCCCCTGGACAGGAGGCTATAGAGGGACAGTACACCCCCTGGACAGGAGGCTATAGAGGGACAGTACACCCCCTGGACAGGAGGCTATAGAGGGACAGTACACCCCCTGGACAGGAGGCTATAGAGGGACAGTACACCCTGGACAGGAGGCTATAGAGGGACAGTACACCCCTGGACAGGAGGCTATAGAGGGACAGTACACCCCCTGGACAGGAGGCTATAGAGTGACAGTACACCCCCTGGACAGGAGGCTATAGAGGGACAGTACACCCCCTGGACAGGAGGCTATAGAGGGACAGTACACCCCCTGGACAGGAGGCTATAGAGGGACAGTACACCCCCTGGACAGGAGGCTATAGAGGGACAGTACACCCCCTGGACAGGAAGCTATAGAGTGACAGTATACCCTCTGGACAGGCAGGGTAGGATAGAGATAGGTCTATAGCAGTTTGGGTCAAGAGTGTCTCCCCCTTTGAAGAGGGGGATGACCGCAGCTGCTTTCCAGTCTTTGGGAATCTCAGACGACACGAAAGAGAGGTTGAACAGGCTAGTAATAGGGGTTGCAACAATTTCGGCAGATAATTTTAGAAAGAAAGGGTCCAGATTGTCTAGCCCGGTGATTTGTAGGGGTCCAGATTTTGCAGCTCTTTCAGAACATCAGCTAACTGGATTTGGGAGAAGGAGAAATGGGGGAGGCTTGGGCGAGTTGCTGAGGGGGGTGCAGGGCTGTTGACCGGGGTAGGGGTAGCCATGTAGAAAGCATGGCCAGCCGTAGAAAAATGCTTATTGAAATTCTCAATTATCGTGGATTTATCGGTGGTGACAGTATTTCCTGAGCCTCAGTGCAGTGGCCAGCTGGGAGGAAGTGCTCTTATTCTCCATGGACTTTACAGTGTCCCAGAACTTTTTTTGAGTTTGTGTTACAGGAAGCAAATTTCTGCTTGAAAAAGCTAGCCTTGGCTTTCCTAACTGCCAGTGTATATTGGTTCCTGACTTCCCTGAAAAGTTGCCTATCACGGGGGCTGTTCGATGCTAATGCAGAACGCCACAGGATGTTTTTGTGCTGGTCAAGGGCAGTCAGGTCTGGAGAGAACCAAGGGCTATATCTGTTCCTGGTTCCATTGTTTTTGAATGGGGCATGCTTATTTAAGATGGTGAGGAAACTACTTTTAAAGAACAACCAGGCATCCTCTACTGACGGGATGAGGTCAATATCCTTCCAGGATACCCGGGCCAGGTCGATTAGAAAGGCCTGCTCGCTGAAGTGTTTTAGGGAACATTTAACAGTAATGAGGGGAGATCGTTTGACCGCAAACCCATTACGGATGCAGGCAATGAGGCAGTATTCGCTGAGATCTTGGTTGAAAACAGCAGAGGTGTATTTGGAGGGCAAGTTAGTTAGGAAAACATCTATGAGGGTGCCCGTGTTTACGGCTTTGGGGTTGTACCTAGTAGGTTCATTGATGATTTGTGTGAGGTTTAGGGCAGCAAGCTTAGATTGTAGGACGGCCTGGGTGTTAAGCATATCCCAGTTTAGGTCACCTAGCAGTACAAACTCTGAAGATAGATGGGGGGGCAATCAATTCACATATGGTGTCCAGGGCACAGTTGGGGGCAGAGGGTGGTCTATAGCAAGCGGCAACGATGAGAGACTTGTTTCTAGAAAGGTGGATTTTTAAAAGTAAAAGTTCAAATTGTTTGGGTACAGACCTGAATAGTAAGACAGAACTCTGCAGGCTATCTCTGCAGTGGATTGCAACACCGCCCCCTTTGGCCGTTCTATCTTGTCTGAAAATGTTATAGTTAAAAGGAAATTTCAGCGTTATTGGTGGTCTTCCTGAGCAAGGATTCAGACACTGCTAGGACATCCGGGTTGGCAGAGTGTGTTAAAGCAGTGAGTAAAACCAACTTAGGGAGGAGGCTTCTAATGTTAACATGCATGAAACCAAGGCTTTTACGGCTGCAGAAGTCAACAAATGAGAGCGCCTGGGGAATAGGATTGGAGCTAGGCACTGCAGTTCCTGGATTAAACTCTATATCACCAGAGGAACAGAGGAGGAGGAGGATAAGGGTACGGCTAAAGGCTATAATGACTGGACGTCTAGGACGTTCTGAACAGAGAGTAAAAAGAACAGGTTTCAGGGGGCGATAAAATAGATTAAAGGCATAATGTACAGACAAAGGTATGGTAGGATGTAAATACAGTGGAGGTAGATGATGTCATTGCATGTGTGGGTGGTGGAACTGAAGGGTTGGATAAGGTATATTGAGCAGGGCTAGAGGCTATACAGTGAAATAAGACAATAAACACTAACCAGAAAAGCAATGGACAAGGCATATTGACATTAAGGAGAGGCATGCTTAGCCGAGTGATCATAAAGGTTCAGTAGGTAGTGAGGCTGGTTGGGGACACGGAAGTCAGTCAGTCAGTCTCCTCTCCAGTCAGTCAGTCAGTCTCCTCTCCAGTCAGTCAGACACCTCTCTAGTCAGTCAGTCTCCTCTCTAGTCAGTCAGTCTCCTCTTCAGTCAGTCAGTCAGTCAGTCTCCAATCCAGTCAGTCAGTCAGTCAGTCTCCTCTCCAGTCAGTATACTCTCCAGTCAGTCAGTCAGTTGCCAATCAGTCTCTTCTCCAGTTTGTCAGCCAGTCATTAGGTCTCCTCTCCAGTAAGTCAGTCAGTCAGTCAGTTGCCAATCAGTCTCTTCTCCAGTTTGTCAGCCAGTCATTAGGTCTCCTCTTCAGTAAGTCAGTCAGTCTCCCCTTCAGTCAGTCAGCCTCCTCTCCAATAAGTCAGTCAGTCAGTCTCTTCTCCAGTCAGTCGGTCAGTCAGTCGATCCCATCTCCAGTCAGTCAGTCTCCTCTCCAGTCAGTCAGTCTCCTCCCAGGTCAGTCAGTTAGTCAGTCAGTCTCCTCTCCAGTCAGTATACTATTCAGTCAGTCAGTCTTTTTTCCAGTCAGCCAGTCAGTCTCCTCTCCAGTCAGTCAGTCTTCTCTCCAGTCAGTCAGTCTTCTCTCCAGTCAGTCAGTCAGTGTCAGTCAGTCTCCTCTCCAGTCAGTCAGTCTGTCTCCAGTCAGTCATTCAGTCTCCTGTCGTCAGTCAGTCGGCTCCTCTCCATTCAGTCAGTCAGTCTCCTCTCCTCTCCAGTCAGTCAGTCAACTAATCTCCAGTCAGTCAGTCTGTCTCCAGTCAGTCAGTCAGTCCGTCAGTCTCCTGGCCAGTCAGTCAGTATCCTCTCCAGTCAGTCAGTCAGTCAATATCCTCTCCAGTCAGTCTCGTCTCCAGTCAGTCAGTCTCCTCTCCAGTCAGTCAGTCTCCTTTACCGTCAGTCAATCAGTCTCCTGTCTGGTCAGTCAGTCAGACTCCACTCCAGTCAGTCTCCTCTCCAGTCAGTTAGTCAGTCATTCTTCTCTCCAGTCAGTCAGTCAGACAGTCAGTCAGTCTCCCCTCCAGTCAATCAGTCAGTGTCAGTTGTCTCCTCTCCAGTCAATCGGTCAGTCAGTCAGTCTCCTCTTCAGTCAGTCAGTCAGTGTCAGTCAGTCTCCTCTCCAGACAGTCAGTCAGTGTCAGTCAGACTCCTCTCCAGTCAGTCAGTCAGTCTCCTCTCCAGTCAGTCAGTCTCCTCTCCAGTCAGTCAGTCTCCTCTCCAGTCAGACATCCTCCTCTCCAGTCAGTCATTCTCCTCCCAGGTCAGTCAGTCAGTCTCCTCTCAAGTCAGTCAGACACCTCTCTAGTCAATCAGTCTCCTCTCTAGTCACTCAGTCTCCTCTTCAGTCAGTCAGTCTCCAATCCAGTCAGTCAGTCAGTCAGTCTCCTCTCCAGTCAGTATACTCTCCAGTCAGTCAGTCAGTTGCCAATCAGTCTCTTCTCCAGTTTGTCAGTCAGTCATTAGGTCTCCTCTCAAGTAAGTCAGTCAGTCAGTCTCCTCTCCAATAAGTCAGTCAGTCAGTCTCCTCTCCAGTCAGTCAGTCAGTCGATCCCCTCTCCAGTCAGTCAGTCTCCTCTCCAGTCACTCAGTCTCCTCCCAGGTCAGTCAGTTAGTCAGTCAGTCTCCTCTCCAGTCAGTATAATCTTCAGTCAGTCAGTCTTTTTTCCAGTCAGCCAGTTAGTCTCCTCTACAGTCAGTAAGTCAGTCAGTCAGTCAGTCTCCTCTCCAGTCAGTCAGTCTTCTCTCCAGTCAGTCAGTCTTCTCTCCAGTCAGTCAGTCAGTGTCAGTCAGTCTCCTCTCCAGTCAGTCTGTCTCCAGTCAGTCATTCAGTCTCCTGTCGTCAGTCAGTCGTCTCCTCTCCATTCAGTCAGTCAGTCTCCTCTCCAGTCAGTCAGTCAGTCTCCTCTCCAGTCAGTCAGTCAGTGTCAGTCAGTCTCCTCTCCAGAGTCAGTCAGTGTCAGTCAGTCTCGTCTCCAGTCAGTCATTCAGTCTCCTCTCCGGTCAGTCTCCTCTCCAGTCAGTCAGTCTCCTTTACTGTCAGTCAATCAGTCTCCTGTCTGATCAGTCAGTCAGTCTCCAATCCAGTCAGTCTCTTCTCCAGTCAGTCAGTCAGTCAGTCTCCTCTCCAGTCAGTCAGTCAGTGTCAGTCAGTCTCCTCTCCAGTCAGTCAGTCTCTTCTCCAGTCAGTCAGTCTTCTCTCCAGTCAGTTAGTCTTCTCTCCAGTCAGTCAGTGAGTGTCAGTCAGTCTCCTCTCCAGTCAGTCAGTCTGTCTCCAGTCAGTCAGTCCATCAGTCTCCTCTCCAGTCAGTCAATCAGTCTCGTCTCCAGTCATTCAGTCTCCTCTCCAGTCAGTCAGTCTCCTTTTACCATCAGTCAATCAGTCTCCTGTCTGGTCAGTCAGTCAGTCTCCACTCCAGTCAGTTAGTCAGTCATTCTTCTCTCCAGCCAGTCAGTCAGTCAGACAGTCAGTCAGACTCCTCTCCAGTCAGTCAGTCAGTGTCAGTAAGTCTCCTCTCCAGTCAGTCTCCTCTCCAGTCAGTCAGTCAGTCAGTGTCAGTCACTCTCTTCTCCAGTCAGTTAGTCTTCTCTCCAGTCATTCAGTCAGTGTCAGTCAGTCTCCTCTCCAGTCAGTCAGTCTGTCTCCAGTCTGTCAATCAGGCTCCTCTCCAGTCGAATGTGCCAGTCAGTCCATCAGTCTCCTGTCCAGTCAGTCAGTATCCTCTCCAGTCTGTCAATCAGGCTCCTCTCCAGTCATCCAGTCAGTCTCGTCTCCAGTTAGTCAGTCTCCTCTCCAGTCAGTCGGCCAGTCTTCTCTCCCGTCAGTCAGTCAGTCTCCTCTCCAGTCAGTCAGTCTCATTTACCGTCAGTCAATCAGTCTCCTGTCTGGTCAGTCAGTCAGTCTCCACTCTAGTCAGTCTCCTCTCCAGTCAGTTAGCCAGCCATTCTTCTCTCCAGTCAGTCAGTCAGACAGTCAGTCAGTCTCCTCTCCAGTCAGTCAGTCTCCTCTCCAATCAATCAGTCGGTGTCAGTCAGTCTCCTCTCCAGTCAGTTAGCCAACCATTCTTCTCTCCAGTCAGTCAGTCAGTCAGTCAGACTCCTCTCCAGTCAATCAGTCAGTGCCAGTCAGTCTCCTCTCCAGTCAATCAGTCAGTCAGTCTCCTCTCCATTCAGTCAGTCTCCTCTCCAGTCAGTCAGTCAGTGTCAGTCAGTCAGTCAGTCTCCTCTCCTGTCAGTCTCCTCTCCTGACAGTTAGTCTGTCAGACACCAGGGGACCCATCAATCACCTCCAACACAAATGTGTGCTGTTTAATCACTCACCCCAAGCTCCCAGCATCAGGTACCTAACCCTTCCCTCAGTCGACCTATGGTGTTCTAGCTGGAGAGATAAAAGTGGTGATTGATTCACTTAGTAACAGAGAGATGTTGATAGAGAAGAATGGGACTGTCGAAGACTAAATGAAAGGTACACAGAGAGAAAGAGAAATTGATCGAGAGTATGACATCGAGAGGCGGGAGAGGGAGAGAGTGGATATTAGGGAAGTGAACGAGAGAGAGGAGGAGAAGGCCATCTGTAGAACATAGCCTCCCCGGCCAAGAGCGGCATCAGGCCCTGCCGTAACCCAGCAACCAGGGGCAGAGAGAGAGAGAGAGAGAGAGAGAGAGAGAGAGAGAGAGACAGAGAGAGAGATGTCTAACATGATGAATATACAGATGCCTTCAGAAAATATTCACACCCCTTGCATTTTTACAAAAGTATTAAAAATGAAAAGCTGAACTGTCGATACTCAATAAGTATTCAACCCCTTTGTTATTTTCTGTCCCTTCTTTTGATCTACAGTGCCTTCTGAAAGTATTCACACGCCGAGACTTCTTCTACACTTTGTTGTGTTACAGCCTGAATGTGAAATTAATTCATTTTTATATCTGCAAATTATAAAAAATTAAACGCTGAAAGGTCTTTTGAGTCAGTAAGTATTCAACCACTTTGGTATGGCAAGCCTAAATACGTTCAGGAGTCATATCTGTACCCGACACATACAATTATCTGTAAGGTCCCTGTTACGTTCCCCAGTTTCTGTGGTGCTTTTGCTTGTATGTGTATGTTTCAGGATGGCTTCCTGAAATTCTCCCCATTACTAATTGGAGCTGACCCTGCCCCCTCGTCAGGATACAGCTGTATCCCATTAGACACCTTCTCCAGCTATATAAGCCAGTGTTCTGTTGCTTAGAAGGGAGAAGACAAAGGCTGAGAGAAAGAGACTGAGAGAAAGAGACTGAGAGAAAGAGACTGAGAGAAAGAGACTGAGAGAAAGAGACTGAGAGAAAGAGACTGAGAGAAAGAGACTGAGAGAAAGAGACTGAGAGAAAGAGACTGAGAGAAAGAGACTGAGAGAAAGAGACTGAGAGAAAGAGACTGAGAAAGAGACTGATTGATGGAGACTGATTGAGGTTTATGGCTAAAGATGAAGGTTTTTTTTGGTAAAACCCGAGTGTTGATTTGTTTTCTGATAGAGCTGATAGTTGTTGCTCAGACAGGTTATTTTGGTAATATTTTGTAACCAGTCCTGCTGGTGTGTTTCTATCCAAAGGTCCGTATTGATTATTTGAAATTGTTTGTATTTTTCTGTGTTTGTTCCCAGGGGGGAAGGGGAAGGCACCTAGGGAGTGCTTAGGCAAGAGGCCTGCGGGCATACATAACCCGTAGTATTTTACTGTCTATGCACACTAGGTAAGACCTGGACGGACCACCCCCTGTATTTTGGTTAGTGCACCAGGTGGTGCTAAGTTAGGTAAGTTGTGGGTAGGCAGGTAAGGTAGGAGAGGGGGCTTTGATTTTTACTTTCTCTGCTTTGGTTCCGTTCAGCCCCTTTTCCCCAAAACTACCGTGTGACGGAATAAATTCCTTTTTAACGGTACCGCTTACTGCTTTTGTCATCCTTACTCGCACCTACAGTCCCATACCTCTTTCACTCCGCGGTGAATTTAGAGCAGCAGGGAGTTGCGTTCCCTCCTCCAAGAGGCGTACGTAACAGTCCCTCAGTAGAGCAGTGCATTTCAAACAAAGATTCAACCACATAGACCAGGGAGGTTTTCCAATGGCTCACAAAGAAAGGCACCTATTGCTAGATGGGTAAAAATATTAAAAACAAAAGACATTGAATATCCCTTTGAGCATGGTTAAGTTATTAATTACACATTGGATGGTGTATCTATACAACCAGTCACTACAAAGATAAATGTCCTTCCTAACTCAGTTGCCGGAGAGGAAGGAAACTGATCTGGGATTTCATCACGAGGCCAGTGGTGATGGCGCCAACAGAGGGCTGCCTCGTTTCTAGTCCATAGGAAACTTCCCAGGATTTAGTTGTTTTATGTATTATTTCTTACTGTGTTAGCCCAGAAAATCTTAAGTGTTATTACATAATGCCGGGAAGAACTATTGGATATTAGAGCAATGTCAACTTACCAGCACCACGACCAGGAATACGACTTTCCCAAAGAGGATCCTTTGTCCGAACCACCCAAGGCATTTGAACTGATTCCAGAGGCTGACCCACAACAACGCCGCTGGAGAAGAGGCAGACGGAGCGGTCTTCTGGTCAGACTTCGGAGGCGCGCACACCACCCAGTATACTCGCTAATGTCCAGTCTCTAGATAACGAGGTAGACGAAATTAGGGCAAGTGTTGCTTTCCAGAGAGACATTAGGGATTGTAACATACTCTGTTTCATGTAAACCTGGCTCTATCGGGATATACTGTCGGAGTCAGTACAGCCACCTCGATTCTTTGTGCGTCACGCCAACAGGAATAAACATCTCTCCGGGAAGAAGAAAGTCGGGGGTGTATGTTTCAACATTCAGGAACTCAAGTCCTTTTGTTCACCTGACCTAGAATCCCTCACAATCGAATGCCGACCGTATTATCTCCCAAGGGAATTCTACCTGGTTAATGTCACAACAGTGTATATCCACCCTCAAGCCGACACCACAACGGCCCTCAACGGCCTGGGGCAGCAGGGTAGACTAGTGGTTAGAGCGTTGGAATAGTAACCGAAAGGTTGCAAGTTCAATTCCCCAAGCTGACAAGGTACAAATCTGTCGTTCTGCCCCTGAACAGGCAGTTAACCCACTGTTACTAGGGTGTCATTGAAAATAAGAATTTGTTCTTGACTGACTTTCCTAGTAAAATAAAGGTGAAAAAAAAAGAACTCAATGCAAACTGGAAACCACATATCCTGAGGCTGCATTTAGTAAATGTAGTAAATTTGAGTACAAGGCTACCTAAATTCTATCAGCATATTGACTGTAGCACTTCCACTGGTAAAACACTGGATCACTGCTACTCTATCTTCTGCGATGTATACAAGGCCCTCCCCTGACCTCCTTTTGACAAATCTGACCAGGACTCCATTTTGCTCCTCCCTTCCTATAGGCAGAAACTCAAACAGCAACACTGGTCTGACCAATCAGAATCCATGCTTCAAGATTGTTTTGATCACGCAGACTGGGACATGTTTCAGGGTAGCCTCAAATAATAATATCGACGTACACAGTAAGTCTGTGAGTGAGTTTATAAGGAAGTGTATTGGAGATGTTGTACCCACTGTGACTATTAAAACCTACCCTAATCAGAAACTTTGGATATATGGCGGCATTCGCGCAAAATTGAAAGCGTGAACCATCGCATTTTACCATGGCAAGATGACTGGGAATATGGCCGAGTACAAACAGTGTAGTTATTCCCTCCGCTAGGCAATCTAACAAGTGAAATATCAGTATAGAGACAAAGTGGAGTTGCAATTCAATGGCTTAGACATGAGACGTATGTGGCAGGGTCTACAGACAATCACGGATTATAAAAAGCTTATCAGCCACGTCACAGACACAGACAACTTGTTCCAGACAAACTAAACACCTTCTTTGCCCGCTTTCAGGATAATAAGGTGCCACCAACGCGGCCCGCTACCAAGGACTGTGGGCTCTCCTTCTCCGTGGCCGACGTGAGTAAGACATTTAAACGTGTTAACCCTCGCAAGGCTGCCAAATCAGACGGCATCACTAGCCGCGTTCCTCAGAGTATGCGCAGACCAGCTGGCTGGTGTCTTTACGGACATATTTAATCTCTCCCTGTCCCAGTCTGCTGTCCCCACATGCTTCAAGATGGCCACCATTGTTCCTGTACTGAACTAAATGACTATCGCACCGTAGCCCTCACATCTGTCATGAAGTGCTTTGAGAGACTAGTCAACCTCTATCTTACCTGACACCCTAGACCAACTTCAATTCACTTCTGTCATCATGAAGTGCTTTGAGGGGATCATATCACCTCCACCCTACCTGATACCCTATACCCATTTCAATCGCCATCGCACTGCACACTGCCCTATCCCATCTGGACAAGAGGAATACCTATGTAAAAATGCTGTTCATTGACTATAGCTCAACATTCAACACCATAGTACCCTTCAAGCTCATCATTAAGCTTGAGGGTCTGGGTCTCAACCCCGCCCTGTGCAATTGGGTCCTGGACTTTGCTGATCCTCAATACTGGTGCCCTACAAGGGTGCATGTTCAGCCCCCTCCTGTACTCCCTGTTCACCCATGATTGCGTGGCCTCCAACTCAATCATTACGTTTGTAGATGACACAACAGTAGTAGGCTTGATTACCAACAACGACGAGACATCCAGCAGGGAAGAGGTGAGGTGTCAGGAAAACAACCTCTCACTCAACATCAACAAAATAAAAGGAGATGATCATGGACTTCAGGAAACAGCAGAGGGAGCATCCCCCTATCCACATCGAAGGGACAGTAGTGGAGAAGTTGGAAAATTGTAAGTTCCTCGGCGTACACATCACAGACAAACTGAAATGGTCCACACACATAGACAGTGTGGTGAAGAAGGCGCAACAGCGCCTCTTCAACCTCAGGAGGCTGAAGAAATTTGGCTTGTCACCCATAACCCTTACAAACTTTTACAGATGCACAATCAAGAGTATCCTGTCGGGCTGTATCACAGCCTGGTACGGCAACTTCACCGTCCTCAACCGCAAGGCTTTCCAGAGGGTGGTGCGGTCTGCACAACGCATCACCGGGGGGAAACTAGTTCCTCTGTCCAGTGTCTGTGTTATTTTGCCCATCATTGTCTTTTCTTTTTATTGGCCAGTCCGAGATATGGCTTTTTCTTTGCAGCCGTCATACAGCTCAGGAAGGAGACGCGTTCTGTCTCCTAGAGTTGAACTTACTTTGGTGCGAAAAGTGCAAATCAATCCCAGAACAACAGCAAAGGACCTTGTGAATATGCTGGAGGAAACAGGTACAAAAGTATCTGTCGATATAGGACTAGTTTTACTGTGGATATAGATACTTTTGTACCGGTTTCCTCCAGCATCTTCACAAGGTCCTTTGCTGTTGTTCTGGGATTGATTTGCACTTTTCGCACCAAAGTACGTTCATCTCTAGAAGACAGAACGCGTCTCTTTCCTGAGCGGTATGACGGCTGCCTTGTCCCATGGTGTTCATACGTGCATACTATTGTTTGTACAGATGAACATGGTACCTTCAGGCGTTTGGAAATTGCTCCCAAGGATGAACCAGACTTGTGGAGGTCTACAATTCTTTTTCTGAGGTCTTGGCTAATTTCCTTTGATTTTCCCTTGATGTCAAACAAACAGGCACTGAGTTTGAAGGTGCCTACTTGAAATAAATCCACAGGATCAATTAGCCTATCAGAAGCTTCTAAACCCATAACATAATTTTCTGGAATTTTCCAATCTGTTTAAAGGCACAGTCAACTTAGTGCGTGTAAACTTCTGACCCACTGGAATTGTGATACGGTGAATTATAAGTGAAATAATCTGTCTGTAACTATCTTGCCAAAACTATAGTTTGTTAAGAATACATTTGTGGAGTGGTTGAAAGACAAGTTTTAATGCGTATGTAAACTTCAGACCTCAACTGTATGTGTATATACTGTATCAGGGAAGCAGCCATTCTCCAAAACCAGGATAAATAGATTTAATACGGCATCTTGCAGCTCAGGAGTACTGTGTGTAGACTACTTACTGTACATTAGAAGACTGATGTGTGTAGACTACATGCTGTACATTAGAAGACTGTGTGTGTAGACTACATGCTGTACATTAGAAGACTGTGTGTGTACACCTACTTACTGTACATTAGAAGACAGATTTTTTATTTTATTTTTATTTCACCAATGGAAAGCAAGTCCCAGAGTTACCTACCTCTAGGATGGTCAGTTTTACGAGGGTATGTTTGGCAGCAAGAGCGAAGGAGGCTTTGTTGCGAAATAGGAAGCCGATTCTAGATTTAATTTTGGATTGGAGATGCTTAATGTGTGTCTGGAAGGAGAGTTTACAGTCTAACCAGACACCTAGGTATTTGTAGTTGTCCACATATTCTAAGTCAGTACCGTCCAGAGTAGTGATGCTGGACGGGAGGGCAGGTGCGGGTAGCGATCGGTTGAAGAGCATGCATTTAGTTTTACTTGCATTTAAGAGCAGTTGGAGGCCACGGAAGAAGAGTTGTATGGCATTGAAGCTCTTCTGGAGGTTAGTTAACAGTGTCCAAAGAAGGGCCAGAAGTATACAGAATGGTGTCGTCTGCGTAGAGGTGGATCAGAGAATCACTGGCAGCAAGAGCGACATAATTGATGTATACAGAGAAGAGAGTCGGCCCGAGAATTGAACCCTGTGGCACCCCCATAGAGACTGATTTGTAGGGGTCCAGATTTTGCAGCTCTTTCAGAACATCAGCTATCTGGATTTGGGTGAGTGAGAAATGTGGGAGGCTTTTGCGACATGCTGTGGGGAGGGCAGGGCTGTTGACCGGGGTAGGGGTAGCCAGGTGGAAAGCATGGCCAGCCGTAGAAAAATGCTTATTGAAATTCTCAATTATAATGGATTTGTCGGTGGTGACAGTGTTTCCTATCCTCAGTGCAGTGGGCAGCTGGGAGGAAGTGCTCTTATTCTCCATGGACTTTACAGTGTGCCAGAACTTTTTTGAGTTTGTGCTACAGGATGCAAATTTCTGCTTGAAAAAGCTAGCCTTAGCTTTCCTAACTGCCTGTGTATATTGGTTCCTGACTTCCCTGAAAAGTTGCAAATTGCGAGGGCTATTCGATGCTAATGCAGAAATTTGTGTAAACTACTTACTGTACATTAGTAGACTGATGTGTGTAGACTACATACTGTACATTAGAAGACTGATATGTGTAGACTACATGCTGTACATTAGAAGACTGATGTGTGTAGACTACATACTGTACATTAGAAGACTGATGTGTGTAGACTACTTACTGTACATTAGAAGACTGATGTGTGTAGACTACATGCTGTACATTAGTAGACTGATGTGTGTAGACTACTTACTGTACATTAGAAGACTGATGTGTGTAGACTACATGCTGTACATTAGAAGACTGATGTGTGTAGACTACATACTGTACATTAGAAGACTGATGTGTGTAGACTACATACTGTACATTAGAAGACTGAGGTGTGTAGACTACATGCTGTACATTAGAAGACTGATGTGTGTAGACTACTTACTGTACATTAGAAGACTGATGTGTGTAGACTACATGCTGTACATTAGAAGACTGATATGTGTAGACTACTTACTGTACATTAGAAGACTGATGTGTGTAGACTACTTACTGTACATTAGAAGACTGATGTGTGTAGACTACATGCTGTACATTAGAAGACTGATGTCTTGTCTCAGAGCCAGTAACTCTCAACAGTGATGTAGGCTATGTACTAAACATTCAGCAAAGAGGCAGTGGAATATTGGTCAGCCGTTTACACTGTCTGAAGTGTTCCCATTTTTCCTTTTGTTCTCAAAAGGACCTCCAGAGGAGTGAATGTGTCTTACACTGAGGTTGAGGGGAGAGAGTGGTGATTCAGCCTCTGGGTGTGAGTGTGTTGCTGTGGGAGGTCCAGATAGGCTGCCTGGAGTCCTCGGAGGCTGTAAATCACTAATAGAGTTCGCTCTCTGTGCTCTTTTTTATAAATTATTTATTTCACCTTTATTTAACCAGGTCGGCCAGTTGAGAACAAGTTCTCATTTACAACTGCGACCTGGCCAAGAATAAAGCAAAGCAGTTCGACACATACAACAACACAGAGTTACACATTGGAGTAAAACAAAACATGCAGTCAATAATACAGTAGGAAAAAAACAAATCTATATACAAATAGTGCAAATGAGGTAAGATGAGGAACATAAGGCAATAAATAGGCCATGGTGGCAAAGTAATTACAGTATAGCAATTTAACACTGGAATGGTAGATGTGCAGTAGATGAATGTGCAAAGTAAAAATACTGGGGTGCAAAGGAGCAAGATAAATGAATACGGTAGGGGATGAGGTAGTTGGTTGGGCTATTTACAGATGGGCTCTGTGCTCTCTGTATTAAAGGGAAAGGGGGTACCTAGTCAGTTGTACAACTGAATGCCTTCAACTGAAATGTGTCTTCCTGCATTTAACCCAACCCCTCTGAATCAGAGAGGTGCGGGGGGCTGCCTTAATCGACATCCACGTCTTCGGCGCCCGGGGAAGTGTTCTCTGTGCTCTCTGTGCCATCTCTCTCTCCCAGCCCGTCTGTCTTCAGTAAATGGGTCATCATGTCTTTGCCAGGAGCAACTATAAGGAAACATACACTTTACTCCCTCTCTCTCCCCCCTCCCCCCCTCCCTCTCTCAGAGGTGTTTCATTATGCAGGCATGACATTTACACTACATGACCAAAAGTATTTGGACACCTGCTCGACGAACATCTCATTCCAAAATCATGGGTATTAATCTGGAGTTGGTCCCCCCTTTGCTGTTATAACAGCCTCCACTCTTCTGGGAAGGCATTCCACTAGATGTTGGAACATTGTTGCGGGGACTTGCTTCCATTCAGCCACAAGAGCATTAGTGAGGTCGGGCATTGATGTTGGGAGATTAGGCCTGGCTCACAGTCTGCGTTCCAATTCATCCCAAAGGTGTTCGATGGGGTTGAGGTCAGGGCTCTGTGCAGGCCAGTCAAGATCTTCCACATACCAATCTTGACAAACCATTTCTGTATGGACCTCGCTTTGTGCACGGTGGCATTGTCATGCTGAAACAGGAAAGGGCTTTCCCCAATCTGTTGCCACAAAGGTGGAATCACAGAATTGTCCAGAATGTCATTGTATGCAGTAGCATTACGTTTTCCCTTCACTGGAAATAAATAGCCCGAACAATGAAAAACAGCCCCAGACCATTATTCCTCCTCCACCAAACTTTACAGTGGGCACTATGCATTGAGGCAGGTAGTGCTCTCCTGGCATCCGCCAAACCCAGATTTGTCTGTCGGACTGCCAAATGGCGAAACGTGATTCATCACTCCAGAGAACACTTTTCTGCTCCTCCAGAGTCCAATGGCAGCGAGCTTTACACCACTCCAGCCAATGCTTGGCATTGCGCATGGTGATCTTAAGCTTGTGTGCGGCTTGCTCAGCCATGGAAACCCATTTCATGAAACTCCTGATGAACAGTTCTTGTGCTGACGTTGCTTCGAGAGGCCTTTTGGAACTCAGTAGTAAGTGTTGCAACCTAGGACAGACAATTTCTATGTGCTATGCACTTCAGTACTCGGCGGTCCCATTCTGAGAGCTTGTGTGGCCTACCACTTCACGGCTGAGCCGTTGTTGCTCTTAGACGTTTCCACTTCACAATAACAGCACTTACAGTTGACCGGGGAAGCTCTAGCAGTGCAGAAATGTTGTTGAAATGTGGCATCCTATGACGGTGAAAGTCACAGCTCTTCAGTGAGGTCATTCTGTATATACAGTATAGAAAGACAAAACTCTTCAGTGAGGCCATTCTGTACATACAGTAAAAAGTTTACTCTAAAATCTCAGATTTTCTGTATGTACAATACCGTTCAAATTTTTGTGGTCACTTAGAAATGTCCTTGTTTTTTAAAGAAAAGCACATTTTCTTTGTCCATTAAAATAACATCAAATTGAACAGAAATACAGTGTAGACATTGTTCATGTTGTAGATGACTACTGTAGCTGGGAACGATGTACAGAGGCCCATTATCAGCAACCATCACTCCTGTGTTCCAATGGCACGTTTTGTTAGCTAATCCAAGTGTATCATTTTAAAAGGCTAACTGATCGTTAGAAAACCCTTTTACAATTATGTTAGCACAGCTGAAAACTGTTGTTCTGATTAAAGAAGCAATAAAACTGACCTTCTTTAGACTAGTTGAGTATCTGGAGCATCAGCATTTGTGGGCCTCGATTACAGGCTCAAAATGGCCAGAAACAAATAACTTTCTTCTGAAAATCGTCAGTCTATTCTTGTTCTGAGAAATGAAGGCTATTCCATGCGAGAAATTTCCAAGAAACAGAAGATCTTGTACAACGCTGTGTACTACTCCCTTCAAAGAACAGATTTTGACATTATCCATCATAGTCTGCTGCTGGAAAAACTTATGTGTTATAGCTTTACACCCCCTGCTATAATGTGGATAAAGAGTTACCTGTCTAACAGAACACATAGGGTGTTCTTTAATGGAAGCCTCCAATATAATCCAGGTAGAATCAGAAATTCCCCAGGGCAGCTGTCTAGGCCCCTTACTTTTTCCAATCTTTACTAATGACATGCCACTGGCTTTAAGTAAAGCCAGTTTGTGACCAGTGTGTCTATGTATGCGGATGACTCAACACTATACACGTCAGCTACTACAGCGAGTAAAATCACTGCAACTCTCAACAAAGAGCTGTAGTTAGTTTCAGAATGGGTGGCAAGGAATAAGTTAGTCCCAAATATTAGAAAATATTAAAGCATTGTATTTGGGACAAATAAATTACAAAACCCTAAGCCTCAACCAAATCTTGTAATAAATAATGTGGAAATTGAGAAAGTTGAGGTGACTAAACTGCTTGGAGTGATTCCTGGATTGTAAACTGTCACGGTCAAAACATATTGATACAACAGTAGCTAAGATGGGGAGAAGTCTGTCCATAATAAAGCGCTGCTCTGTCTTCAGCACTATCAACAAGGCAGGTCCTACAGGCCCTAGTTTTGTTGCATCTGGACTACTGTTCAGTCGTGTGGTCAGGAGGTATTAGGTATCACAAAGACGGACCTCGGAAAATTACAATTGGCTCAAAATATGGCAGCACGACTGTCCCTTGGATGTACACGGAGAGCTAACATTAATAATATGCATGTCAATCTCTCCTGGCTCAACGTGGAGGAGAAATTGACTTCCTCATTACTTGTTTTTGTAAGAAGTGATGACAAGATGAATGTACCGAGCTGTCTGTTTAAACTACTGGCACACAGCTCAGACACCCATGCATACCCCACAAGATATGCCACCAGAGGTCTCTTCACAATCCCCAGGTCCAGAATAGACTATGGGAGGCACACAGTACTACATACAGTGAGGGAAAAAAGTATTTGATCCTCTGCTGATTTTGAACGTTTGCCCACTGACAAAGAAATGATCAGTCTATCATTTTAAATGGTAGGTTTATTTAAACAGTGAGAGACAGAATAACAACAAAGAAATCCAGAAAAACGCATGCGAAAAACGTTATAAATTGATTTGATAACAACTAACCAATTAACGGGGATCCATAATAAACCCCAGGAAGAGTAGCTGCTGCCTTGGCAGGAACTAATGGGGATCCATAATAAATCCCAGGAAGAGTAGCTGCTGCCTTGGCAGGAACTAATGGGGATCCATAATAAACCCCAGGAAGAGTAGCTGCTGCCTTGGCAGGAACTAATGGGGATCCATAATAAACCCCAGGAAGAGTAGCTGCTGCCTTGGCAGGAACTAATGGGGATCCATAATAAACCCCAGGAAGAGTAGCTGCTGCCTTGGCAGGAACTAATAGGAATCTTTAATAAATAAAAAATACAAATCTGAAGTTGGGACTCGGGAGTGTTCTGGATCGAAGCTCTAGAAACGTTACGTCAGTAATCTTCAGGTCATAAAGTCGGAGCTGTAGACAGAAGGCAGAGTTTCCAGGTTGACGACCGTTCAAATTAAAATTCTGTTGTGGGGACTGAGGAGGGTTGGTGTGGGGACTGGGGAGGGGAGGGGTGGTTGTGGGGACTGGGGAGGGTGGTGGGGACTGGGGAGGGGTGGTGTGGGGACTGGGGAGGGAGGGGTGGTGTGCTTGTGGGGACTGGGGAGGGTGGTGTGGGGACTGGGGAGGGAGGGGTGGTGTGGGGACTGGGGAGGGGTGGTGTGGTTGTGGGGACTAGGGAGGGGAGGGTTGGTGTGGGGACAGGGGAGGGTGACATCTGTAAAAAGGGCTTAATAAATACATTTGATTGATTGACTTAACTTTTTAGATTATAATTTTAATTCAGATCTATACGATTTGATTTTGATCAAGTTATTATTGACATAAAACTGTTTCCTTGAAAATGCTCAAATGAAATCATACAATGGTAGAAATGGTAGGATAAATTGTAAACATCCCCAAAACTTGAAACTCACCCGCCTGCCTGTGAAGTCTTGATAAAAGAATTGTCTCCACGTTTCCACGGTCAGATTTAGCCTATAGGCTACTATGAAGCAAGATAAGACTCATATGAAATAAAAACATTCAGGTTTCACAGGACTGCAGTATGTTTTCAAAATGCATTCTGCCTCCAGCTCACATTGTGAAGTGGTTGTGTGACGTGCTGACGGCCTGATGCCTGCGCTTGAAGCGCGCCTCCCCATTCACCAATCAATTAACCAATTGAGATGAATGGTCTTCTAGAAGCTCTGGTTTTACTCCAGCAGCAGGAGAAACTCCGCTGTGCTGATAGGTCTGTTGGATAAATAAGATACATGATGACTAACCAGAATACACACAGAATCCACTAAATTATGCAAATGAACCTTATAAACCCGACAAGCATGACGGTCAAATGTATTTACATGGACTGAATAAAAAATTAAAAAAAACATTATTTTACAATGTTAGATTTGTTTCTCCCGGTCGTTTTGGTCTGCAACAGTTTTATTTATCAGCGTGTCTATAGAGCCCCACAGTGGATGTGTCATAATACCCATAAAACCTAGTGGTCAAACTGGGAAATGTTTCCAATTGTTTTTCCACCGTTCATTTTTCCCACATTGGGAATTTTACAAACACTTAAAATACATTACACTGCTGCCCTCTAGTGGAAATAAATGAACAGTGAATGAATGGCCATCATGATGAGAGATGAGGGTTGCATCAGCAAGATTACAAAATTCCAAGATTTATCCAAAATTCCCGGTTGGAAGATTCCAGGAAATCAGATCGGAATACGCAGGAAATCCTGAATCCTCCAACCAGGATTAATGGAAAAGCTGGGAATTTTGGGAAAGTTACTGTAATTTTGCAACCCTATAAGATATACAGTGGGGAAAAAAAGTATTTAGTCAGGCACCAATTGTGCAAGTTCTCTCACTTAAAAAGATGAGAGAGGCCTGTAATTTTCATCATAGGTACACTTCAACTATGACAGACAAAATGAGGAAAAAAAATCCAGAAAATCACATTGTAGGATATTTTATGAATTTATTTGCAAATTATGGTGGAAAATAAGTATTTGGTCACATACAAACAAGCAAGATTTCTGTCTCTCACAGACCTGTAACGTCTTCTTTAAGAGGCTCCTCTGTCCTCCACTTGTTACCTGTATTAATGGCACCTGTTTGAACTTGTTATCAGTATAAAAGACACCTGTCCACAACCTCAAACAGTCACACTCCAAACTCCACTATGGCCAAGACCAAAGAGCTGTCAAAGGACACCAGAAACAAAATTGTAGACCTGCACCAGGTTGGGAAGACTGAATCTGCAATAGGTAAGCAGCTTGGTTTGAAGAAATCAACTGTGGGAGCAATTATTAGGAAATGGAAGACATACAAGACCACTGATAATCTTCCTCGATCTGGGGCTCCACGCAAGATCTCACCCCGTGGGGTCAAAATGATCACAAGAACGATGAGCAAAAATCCCAGAACCACACGGGGACCTAGTGAATGACCTGCAGAGAGCTGGGACCAAAGTAACAAAGCCTACCATCAGTAACACACTCGCCGCCAGGGACTCAAATCCTGCAGTGCCAGACGTGTCCCCCTGCTTAAGCCAGTACATGTTCAGGGCCGTCTGAAGTTTGCTAGAGAGCATTTGGATGATCCAGATGAGGATTGGGAGAATGTCATATGGTCAGATGAAACCAAAATAGAACTTTTTGGTAAAAACTCAACTCGTCGTGTTTGGAGGACAAAGAATGCTGAGTTGCATCCAAAGAACACCATACCTACTGTGAAGCATGGGGGTGGAAACATCATGCTTTGGGGCTGTTTTTCTGCAAAGGGACCAGGACTGACTGATCCGTGTAAAGGAAAGAATGAATGGGGCCATGTATCGTGAGATTTTGAGTGAAAACCTCCTTCCATCAGCAAGGGCATTGAAGATGAAACGTGGCTGGGTCTTTCAGCATGACAATGATCCCAAACACACCGCCCGGGCAATGAAGGAGTGGCTTCGTGAAGCATTTCAAGGTCCTGGAGTGGCCTAGCCAGTCTCCAGATCTCAACCCCATAGAAAATCTTTGGAGGGAGTTGAAAGTCCGTGTTGCCCAGCAACAGCCCCAAAACATCACTGCTCTAGAGGAGATCTGCATGGAGGAATGGGCCAAAATACCAGCAACATTTTTTGAAAACCTTGTGAAGACTTACAGAAAACGTTTGACCTCTGTCATTGCCAACAAAGGGTATATAACAAAGTATTGAGATAAACTTTTGTTATTGACCGAATACTTATTTTCCACCATAATTTGCAAATAAATTCATTAAAAATCCTACAATGTGATTTTCTGGATTTTTTTTCCTCATTTCGTCTGTCATAGTTGAAGTGTACCTATGATGAAAATTACAGGCGTCTCTCATCTTTTTAAGTGTGAGAACTTGCACAATTGGTGGCTGACTAAATACTTTTTTCCCCCACTGTATAAGAGCCATTAGAACTGTTCTACAGAACTGTACCAGTGTGTTCTGAAACACTCAACACTGCAAAACACACCAAAACACTGGACAGACTTCAAACAAGACTCAGCTGCAAGAATCCTCGCACAAATCATCCTCACTCTCACCACACTCCACTGGCTCCCAGTTCAATAAAAGGATAACCTTCAAATCACCCAATGGACCTAGTGACCTCCTTCACACTCCTACAATCCAACTCCTGTACTACGCTCCTCTGACACTGTCCTCCTCCGTATCTACTGCTCTCCCTCCAGAGTTGTACATTACGTTACTCTTTCACCACTATACTACACAGATCCACCACTATACTACACAGATCCACCACTATACTACACAGATCCACCACTATACTACACAGATCCACCACCACTATACTACACAGATCCACCACTATACTACACAGATCCACCACTATACTACACAGATCCACCACTATACTACACAGATCCACCACTATACTACACAGATCCACCACTATACTACACAGATCCACCACCATACTACACAGATCCACCACTATACTACACAGATCCACCACTATACTACACAGATCCACCACTATACTACACAGATCCACCACTATACTACACAGATCCACCACTATTCTACACAGATCCACCACTATACTACACAGATCCACCACTATACTACACAGATCCACCACTATTCTACACAGATCCACCACTATACTACACAGATCCACCACTATACTACACAGATCCACCACTATACTACACAGATCCACCACTATACTACACAGATCCACCACTATACTACACAGATCCACCACTATACTACACAGATCCACCACTATACTACACAGATCCACCACTATACTACACAGATCCACCACTATACTACACAGATCCACCACTATACTACACAGATCCACCACTATACTACACAGATCCACCACTATTCTACACAGATCCACCACCATACTACACAGATCCACCACTATACTACACAGATCCACCACTATACTACACAGATCCACCACTATACTACACAGATCCACCACCATACTACACAGATCCACCACTATACTACACAGATCCACCACTATACTACACAGATCCACCACTATACTACACAGATCCACCACTATACTACACAGATCCACCACTATACTACACAGATCCACCACTATCCTACACAGATCCACCACTATACTACACAGATCCACCACTATACTACACAGATCCACCACTATACTACACAGATCCACCACTATACTACACAGATCCACCACTATACTACACAGATCCACCACTATTCTACACAGATCCACCACCATACTACACAGATCCACCACTATACTACACAGATCCACCACTATACTACACAGATCCACCACTATACTACACAGATCCACCACTATACTACACAGATCCACCACTATACTACACAGATCCACCACTATACTACACAGATCCACCACTATACTACACAGATCCACCACTATACTACACAGATCCACCACTATACTACACAGATCCACCACTATACTACACAGATCCACCACTATACAACACAGATCCACCACTATACTACACAGATCCACCACCACTATACTACACAGATCCACCACTATACTACACAGATCCACCACCATACTACACAGATCCACCACCATACTACACAGATCCACCACCATACTACACAGATCCACCACTATACTACACAGATCCACCACCATACTACACAGATCCACCACTATACTACACAGATCCACCACTATACTACACAGATCCACCACTATACAACACAGATCCACCACTATACTACACAGATCCACCACTATACTACACAGATCCACCACTATACTACACAGATCCACCACTATACTACACAGATCCACCACTATTCTACACAGATCCACCACCATACTACACAGATCCACCACTATACTACACAGATCCACCACTATACTACACAGATCCACCACTATACTACACAGATCCACCACTATACTACACAGATCCACCACTATACTACACAGATCCACCACTATACTACACAGATCCACCACTATACTACACAGATCCACCACTATACTACACAGATCCACCACTATTCTACACAGATCCACCACCATACTACACAGATCCACCACTATACTACACAGATCCACCACTATACTACACAGATCCACCACTATACTACACAGATCCACCACTATACTACACAGATCCACCACCATACTACACAGATCCACCACTATACTACACAGATCCACCACTATACTACACAGATCCACCACTATACTACACAGATCCACCACTATACTACACAGATCCACCACTATACTACACAGATCCACCACTATACTACACAGATCCACCACTATACTACACAGATCCACCACTATACTACACAGATCCACCACTATACTACACAGATCCACCACTATACTACACAGATCCACCACTATACTACACAGATCCACCACTATACTACACAGATCCACCACTATACTACACAGATCCACCACTATACTACACAGATCCACCACCATACTACACAGATCCACCACCATACTACACAGATCCACCACTATTCTACACAGATCTACTGTTCTCCCTCCAGAGTTGTACTTTCCGTTACTCTTCCACAACTCTTTCACCATTCAACTACACAATCTGTTTTCTTTCAGTATAGTTATTAAAAAGAGCTGTCCAAACTTTTCAACATTTCAATTTTCACATATTGGGATTATTGATATTCATCATTACCAGTCCCTGACACGTTTGTTCTGCAACATGTTGATGGGAACCTACATCCACCAGGTGGTGATGTACATGTGGGAGGAGGACTAACGGGACCTTCTGCTTTCACCATAGAAGTAGTACAAGGAACCAGAACAAGAAGAGCATTCACCTTTCATTTCCACAGCGGGTCGACGTTTCGTGTCTGTTTTAGACTTAAAGTAAGTAAATATGACTATTGGTTTGATTATTTAAAATGCATTATTAAGGTTTGATTAACAAAATAAATGTTGATATGCTAATTTATAACTTGACTCTCTGATTTACACGAAGCTACAACATATGAACTAGCTGCTAATGCAGGCTGGACACGTGACATTTTTAATCACGTTTTTAATCAAGTTAATTGCATCCGCCGTGGAGCCCCGTTTCATAATATTTACCATATGACCCAGATGCATGCCACAGTTTGAGTAAGCCTTTTTATTGTAGGGTATTTTTCACCCTTCCAGCTCCTCCTAGTTCTACTGAACAACGTGGCACCAAGTGGCCTTCCGAACGTCCTATTCCCCAGCCCATTGTTCTCCGTCACAATGCCCGCTTCGCTGTTGTTGCCAATGACTTGTTTTTAATACTTCTAATGTCAACAACAACAACAACAGTCATGGAACTCTTCAGGTCGTCCCATTGTTTCCTATTGGGGGGGATATAGGTATGTCTGTCTATTTCGCAATATGTATATTAATTAAAAAAAAAAAAAAAAAACTTAAATTGGATAGCATGGCTCGGCAGGGTAGCCTAGTGGTTAGAGCGTTGGACTTGTAACCAGAAGATTGCAAGATCGAATCCCCTGAGCTGACAAACGTAAAACAAAAATCTGTCGGTTCTGCCCCTGAACAAGTTAACCCACTGTTCCTAGGCCGTCATTGAACATAAGAATTTGTTCTTAACTCACTTGCCTAATTAAATAAAAAAAAAAAAAATGATAATATCCTCTTTCTAATTATGTAACCCTGGGCAGTGTATTCAGTTGTCATCAAACGCTAGACCCAGAAATAGTCAGAAGTTAAATGTTTTCCTACTTGTTAAGCAGACATAAGCACACTTGGCACCATTGAGGTGCGGATGTTTACATTCTACACTAAGCATTAAACATTTATGGCAATTTACCTTGCTGTTACTAGCTAATTTGTCCTGGAATATAAATGTTGAGTTGTTATTTTACCTGAAATGCACAAGGTCCTCTACTCAAACAAATAATCCACACATAAAAACGGTCAACCGGATCGTTTCTAGTCATCTCTCCTCCTTCCAGGCTTTTTCCTTCTTTGGACTTTATATGGCGATTGGCATCTACCTTCCATAATAAGGCGAATTACCACGACCGACTGACCTCCGTTCGTCTTTCAGTCACCCACATGGGTATAACCAACCAGGAGATGCAGCCCTGCCAACATGCACACGTTTTGCGTACCAACTATGCAATTCTCTGTCCGTCTACGCAGGTACGAGATCCCAGTTAAAAGTACGCAGGTAATTAATAGGGCCTGATTTATTATTTATTAACAGTTTTTAATAAAAAATAAATCCACTGATTTAAATCTAACATGCTGGTTCTCGAGCGGCAACACACAGACGTATGAACATGGAGATGAATACGTCGTTATTGGACATAGCTACCCCGCCGTGTCTGTCCCCTCCTCCTGTTTGTTGAGATGCTGAGTTTGCCCACTGTCAGCTGGACAAAAATCCCTTTTTCGACTCCGTGTGTTGTGGAAAGGTAAACCCTAATTGTTTCGAGCTGACGTCAGTCGATCAGAAGATGGACATTCAGTGGGCTCTGAAGTGCCAGCAGTTCACTCTCATTGGCTAGTGAAAGAAATTAAATGCAAATAGGAAAAATAACTGGTCGCATTTGCACGAGTGTGATATACAGTGGGGAAAAAAAAGTATTTAGTCAGCCACCAATTGTGCAAGTTCTCTCACTTAAAAAGATGAGAGAGGCCTGTAATTTTCATCATAGGTACACTTCAACTATGACAGACGAAATAAGGAAAAAAAAAAAATCCAGAAAATCACATTGTAGGATTTTTAATGAATTTATTTGCAAATTATGGTGGAAAATAACTTTTTTCGATTTTTGCTGAAATCAGTTTATCACCAGATAACAAACGTCGCTTGTATAAAAGAGCCTGGCTAACTACTTCCAATAATCCCAAGTACTGTGTACCATGACGTTAGCTAGCTGCTAAATTAACCTTGCCAATGCCAGTGTCACCTGTCCACGTCACTCTGCCAGTTTATTCTTGTAGCTGGAAACTTCAGCGAGATTTTAAAACTTGGAATGCCGAAGTTGAGACGCCCCTGAGGACTGGAGTCCTCACCCCTCTAGCTACTTCCCTTTATGTCACTGCAGGACGTCAGTGCTCGGCAATCGGGAGCGAAGGACACAACACTGTGCCCCATGTTGCTGCGAGGGACTTTAATAACTTCGATTTCCACTCGCGTCTCGCTTGACAACCAAGGTTTGAGCATGTGTAAAACCCTTGGCTTGATACGGTTTAGTATCAGTTTACGTCAAACTTATGTAAAGCGTTGTAGTGTGCCTAAAGTCCGTCATGGTAAACAGGAGTCTCCGTAGTGACATGTTAAATAGCCCTACCTACAACAGTAGTCTCCATAATGACATGTTAAATAGCCCTACCTCCAGCTGGTCAACAGGTGCCTCCATAATTACATGTTAAATAGCCCTACCTCCAACTGGTCAACAGGTGTCTCCATAATGACATGTTAAATAGCCCTACCTACAACAGGTGTCTCCATAATGACATGTTAAATAGCCCTACCTACAAAAGGTGTCTCCATAATGACATGCTAAATAGCCCTACCTACAACAGGTGTCTCCATAATGACATGCTAAATAGCCCTACCTACAACAGGTGTCTCCATAATGACATGCTAAATAGCCCTACCTCCAACAGGTGTCTCCATAATGACATGTTAAATAGCCCTACCTCCAACAGGTGTCTCCATAATGACATGTTAAATAGCCCTACCTCCAACAGGTGTCTCCATAATGACATGTTAAATAGCCCTACCTCCAACAGGTGTCTCCATAATGACATGTTAAATAGCCCTACCTCCAACAGGTGTCTCCATAATGACATGTTAAATAGCCCTACCTCCAACAGGTGTCTCCATAATGACATGTTAAATAGCCCTACCTCCAACAGGTGTCTCCATAATGACATGTTAAATAGCCCTACCTCCAACAGGTGTCTCCATAATGACATGTTAAATAGCCCTACCTCCAACAGGTGTCTCCATAATGACATGTTAAATAGCCCTACCTCCAACAGGTGTCTCCATAATGACATGTTAAATAGCCCTACCTCCAACAGGTGTCTCCATAATGACATGTTAAATAGCCCTACCTCCAACAGGTGTCTCCATAATGACATGTTAAATAGCCCTACCTCCAACAGGTGTCTCCATAATGACATGTTAAATAGCCCTACCTCCAACAGGTGTCTCCATAATGACATGTTAAATAGCCCTACCTCCAACAGGTGTCTCCATAATGACATGTTAAATAGCCCTACCTCCAACAGGTGTCTCCATAATGACATGTTAAATAGCCCTACCTCCAACAGGTGTCTCCATAATGACATGTTAAATAGCCCTACCTCCAACAGGTGTCTCCATAATGACATGTTAAATAGCCCTACCTCCAACAGGTGTCTCCATAATGACATGTTAAATAGCCCTACCTCCAACAGGTGTCTCCATAATGACATGTTAAATAGCCCTACCTCCAACTGGTCAACAGGTGTCTCCATAATGACATGTTAAATAGCCCTACCTCCAACTGGTCAACAGGTGTCTCCATAATGACATGTTAAATAGCCCTACCTACAACAGGTGTCTCCATAATGACATGTTAAATAGCCCTACCTACAACAGGTGTCTCCATAATGACATGTTAAATAGCCATACCTCCAACTGGTCAACAGGTGTCTCCATAGTGACATGTTAAATAGCCCTACCTCCAACTGGTCAACAGGTGTCTCCATAATGACATGTTAAATAGCCCTACCTACAACAGGTGTCTCCATAATGACATGTTAAATAGCCCTACCTCCAACAGGTGTCTCCATAATGACATGTTAAATAGCCCTACCTCCAACAGGTGTCTCCATAATGACATGTTAAATAGCCCTACCTCCAACAGGTGTCTCCATAATGACATGTTAAATAGCCCTACCTCCAACAGGTGTCTCCATAATGACATGTTAAATAGCCCTACCTCCAACAGGTGTCTCCATAATGACATGTTAAATAGCCCTACCTCCAACAGGTGTCTCCATAATGACATGTTAAATAGCCCTACCTCCAACAGGTGTCTCCATAATGACATGTTAAATAGCCCTACCTCCAACAGGTGTCTCCATAATGACATGTTAAATAGCCCTACCTCCAACAGGTGTCTCCATAATGACATGTTAAATAGCCCTACCTACAACAGGTGTCTCCATAATGACATGTTAAATAGCCCTACCTCCAACAGGTGTCTCCATAATGACATGTTAAATAGCCCTACCTCCAACAGGTGTCTCCATAGTGACATGTTAAATAGCCCTACCTACAACAGGTGTCTCCATAGTGACATGTTAAATAGCCCTACCTACAACAGGTGTCTCCATAATGACATGTTAAATAGCCCTACCTACAACAGGTGTCTCCATAATGACATGTTAAATAGCCCTACCTACAACAGGTGTCTCCATAATGACATGTTAAATAGCCCTACCTCCAACAGGTGTCTCCATAATGACATGTTAAATAGCCCTACCTCCAACAGGTGTCTCCATAATGACATGTTAAATAGCCCTACCTACAACAGGTGTCTCCATAATGACATGTTAAATCGCCCTACCTCCAACAGGTGTCTCCATAGTGACATGTTAAATAGTCCTACCTACAACAGGTGTCTCCATAATGACATGTTAAATAGCCCTACCTCCAACTGGTCAACAGGTGTCTCCATAGTGAGATGTTAAATAGCCCTACCTCCAACTGGTCAACAGGTGTCTCCATAATGACATGTTAAATAGTCCTACCTACAACAGGTGTCTCCATAATGGCATGTTAAATAGCCCTACCTACAACAGGTGTCTCCATAATGACATGTTAAATAGCCCTACCTCCAACAGGTGTCTCCATAATGACATGTTAAATAGCCCTAACTACAACAGGTGTCTCCATAATGACATGTTAAATAGCCCTACCTACAACAGGTGTCTCCATAATGACATGTTAAATAGCCCTACCTACAACAGGTGTCTCCATAATGACATGTTAAATAGCCCTACCTACAACAGGTGTCTCCATAATGACATGTTAAATAGCCCTACCTCCAACAGGTGTCTCCATAATGACATGTTAAATAGCCCTACCTCCAACAGGTGTCTCCATAATGACATGTTAAATAGCCCTACCTCCAACAGGTGTCTCCATAATGACATGTTAAATAGCCCTACCTACAACAGGTGTCTCCATAATGACATGTTAAATAGCCCTACCTCCAACAGGTGTCTCCTTAATGACATGTTAAATAGCCCTACCTACAACAGGTGTCTCCATAATGACATGTTAAATAGCCCTACCTACAACAGGTGTCTCCATAATGACATGTTAAATAGCCTACCTACAACAGGTGTCTCCATAATGACATGTTAAATAGCCCTACCTCCAACAGGTGTCTCCATAATGACATGTTAAATAGCCCTACCTCCAACAGGTGTCTCCATAATGACATGTTAAATAGCCCTACCTCCAACAGGTGTCTCCATAATGACATGTTAAATAGCCCTACCTCCAACAGGTGTCTCCATAGTGACATGTTAAATAGCCCTACCTCCCCTACAGGTGTCTCCAACATGGTCAACAGGTGTCTCCATAATGACATGTTAAATAGCCCTACCTCCAACAGGTGTCTCCATAATGACATGTTAAATAGCCCTACCTCCAACAGGTGTCTCCATAGTGACATGTTAAATAGCCCTACCTACAACAGGTGTCTCCATAGTGACATGTTAAATAGCCCTACCTACAACAGGTGTCTCCATAATGACATGTTAAATAGCCCTACCTACAACAGGTGTCTCCATAATGACATGTTAAATAGCCCTACCTACAACAGGTGTCTCCATAATGACATGTTAAATAGCCCTACCTACAACAGGTGTCTCCATAATGACATGTTAAATAGCCCTACCTCCAACAGGTGTCTCCATAATGACATGTTAAATAGCCCTACCTCAGGTGTCTCCATAATGACATGTTAAATAGCCCTACCTCCAACAGGTGTCTCCATAATGACATGTTAAATAGACATGTTAAATAGCCCTACCTACAACAGGTGTCTCCATAATGACATGTTAAATAGCCCTACCTCCAACAGGTGTCTCCATAGTGACATGTTAAATAGTCCTACCTACAACAGGTGTCTCCATAATGACATGTTAAATAGCCCTACCTCCAACAGGTGTCTCCATAATGACATGTTAAATAGCCCTACCTCCAACAGGTGTCTCCATAATGACATGTTAAATAGCCCTACCTACAACAGGTGTCTCCATAATGACATGTTAAATAGCCCTACCTACAACAGGTGTCTCCATAATGACATGTTAAATAGCCCTACCTCCAACTGGTCAACAGGTGTCTCCATAATGACATGTTAAATAGTCCTACCTACAACAGGTGTCTCCATAATGGCATGTTAAATAGCCCTACCTACAACAGGTGTCTCCATAATGACATGTTAAATAGCCCTACCTCCAACAGGTGTCTCCATAATGACATGTTAAATAGCCCTACCTCCAACAGGTGTCTCCATAATGACATGTTAAATAGCCCTACCTCCAACAGGTGTCTCCATAATGACATGTTAAATAGCCCTACTCTCCAACAGGTGTCTCCATAATGACATGTTAAATAGCCCACCTCCAACAGGTGTCTCCATAGTGACATGTTAAATAGCCCTACCTACAACAGGTGTCTCCATAATGACATGTTAAATAGCCCTACCTACAACAGGTGTCTCCATAATGACATGTTAAATAGCCCTACCTACAACAGGTGTCTCCATAATGACATGTTAAATAGCCCTACCTACAACAGGTGTCTCCATAATGACATGTTAAATAGCCCTACCTCCAACAGGTGTCTCCATAATGACATGTTAAATAGCCCTACCTCCAACAGGTGTCTCCATAATGACATGTTAAATAGCCCTACCTCCAACAGGTGTCTCCATAATGACATGTTAAATAGCCCTACCTCCAACAGGTGTCTCCCATGTTAAATACAGGTGTCTCCATAATGACATGTTAAATAGCCCTACCTCCAACAGGTGTCTCCATAATGACATGTTAAATAGCCCTACCTAGGTGTCTCCATAATGACATGTTAAATAGCCCTACCTACAACAGGTGTCTCCATAATGACATGTTAAATAGCCCTACCTACAACAGGTGTCTCCATAATGACATGTTAAATAGCCCTACCTACAACAGGTGTCTCCATAATGACATGTTAAATAGCCCTACCTCCAACAGGTGTCTCCATAATGACATGTTAAATAGCCCTACCTACAACAGGTGTCTCCATAATGACATGTTAAATAGCCCTACCTCCAACAGGTGTCTCCATAATGACATGTTAAATAGCCATACCTCCAACTGGTCAACAGGTGTCTCCATAATGACATGTTAAATAGCCCTACCTACAACAGGTGTCTCCATAATGACATGTTAAATAGCCCTACCTCCAACTGGTCAACAGGTGTCTCCATAGTGACATGTTAAATAGCCCTACCTCCAACAGGTGTCTCCATAATGACATGTTAAATAGCCCTACCTACAACAGGTGTCTCCATAATGACATGTTAAATAGCCCTACCTACAACAGGTGTCTCCATAATGACATGTTAAATAGCCCTACCTACAACAGGTGTCTCCATAATGACATGTTAAATAGCCCTACCTACAACAGGTGTCTCCATAATGACATGTTAAATAGCCCTACCTCCAACAGGTGTCTCCATAATGACATGTTAAATAGCCCTACCTCCAACAGGTGTCTCCCATAATGACATGTTAAATAGCCCTACCTCCAACAGGTGTCTCCATAATGACATGTTAAATAGCCCTACCTCCAACAGGTGTCTCCATAATGACATGTTAAATAGCCCTACCTACAACAGGTGTCTCCATAATGACATGTTAAATAGCCCTACCTACAACAGGTGTCTCCCATATGACATGTTAAATAGCCCTACCTACTGGCAGGTGTCTCCATGTTAATGGACATGTAAATAGACATGACGTTAAATAGCTACTCCAACAGGTGTTGTCTACACTATGACATGTTAAATAGGTACAACAGGTCTCCATAATGACATGTTAAATCTACAACAGGTGTCTCCATAATGACATGTTAAATAGCCCTACCTACAACAGGTGTCTCCATAATGACATGTTAAATAGCCCTACCTCCAACAGGTGTCTCCATAATGACATGTTAAATAGCCCTACCTACAACAGGTGTCTCCATAATGACATGTTAAATAGCCCTACCTACAACAGGTGTCTCCATAATGACATGTTAAATAGCCCTACCTACAACAGGTGTCTCCATAATGACATGTTAAATAGCATAGGTGTCTCCATAATGACATGTTAAATAGCCCTACCTCCAACAGGTGTCTCCATAATGACATGTTAAATAGCCCTACCTCCAACAGGTGTCTCCATAGTGACATGTTAAATAGCCCTACCTCCAACTGGTCAACAGGTGTCTCCATAATGACATGTTAAATAGCCCTACCTCCAACAGGTGTCTCCATAGTGACATGTTAAATAGTCCTACCTACAACAGGTGTCTCCATAATGACATGTTAAATAGCCCTACCTCCAACAGGTGTCTCCATAGTGACATGTTAAATAGCCCTACCTCCAACAGGTGTCTCCCATAGTGACATGTTAAATAGCCCTACCTCCAACTGGTCAACAGGTGTCTCCATAATGACATGTTAAATAGCCCTACCTCCAACAGGTGTCTCCATAATGACATGTTAAATAGCCCTACCTCCAACAGGTGTCTCCATAGTGACATGTTAAATAGCCCTACCTACAACAGGTGTCTCCATAGTGACATGTTAAATAGCCCTACCTACAACAGGTGTCTCCATAATGACATGTTAAATAGCCCTACCTACAACAGGTGTCTCCATAATGACATGTTAAATAGCCCTACCTACAACAGGTGTCTCCCATAATGACATGTTAAATAGCCCTACCTCCAACAGGTGTCTCCATAATGACATGTTAAATAGCCCTACCTCCAACAGGTGTCTCCATAATGACATGTTAAATAGCCCTACCTACAACAGGTGTCTCCATAATGACATGTTAAATCGCCCTACCTCCAACAGGTGTCTCCATAGTGACATGTTAAATAGTCCTACCTACAACAGGTGTCTCCATAATGACATGTTAAATAGCCCTACCTCCAACTGGTCAACAGGTGTCTCCATAGTGAGATGTTAAATAGCCCTACCTCCAACTGGTCAACAGGTGTCTCCATAATGACATGTTAAATAGTCCTACCTACAACAGGTGTCTCCATAATGGCATGTTAAATAGCCCTACCTACAACAGGTGTCTCCATAATGACATGTTAAATAGCCCTACCTCCAACAGGTGTCTCCATAATGACATGTTAAATAGCCCTAACTACAACAGGTGTCTCCATAATGACATGTTAAATAGCCCTACCTACAACAGGTGTCTCCATAATGACATGTTAAATAGCCCTACCTACAACAGGTGTCTCCATAATGACATGTTAAATAGCCTACCTACAACAGGTGTCTCCCATAATGACATGTTAAATAGCCCTACCTCCAACAGGTGTCTCCATAATGACATGTTAAATAGCCCTACAACAGGTGTCTCCATAATGACATGTTAAATAGCCCTACCTCAACAGGTGTCTCCATAATGACATGTTAAATAGCCCTACCTACAACAGGTGTCTCCATAATGACATGTTAAATAGCCCTACCTACAACAGGTGTCTCCATAATGACATGTTAAATAGCCCTACCTCCAACAGGTGTCTCCATAATGACATGTTAAATAGCCCTACCTACAACAGGTGTCTCCATAATGACATGTTAAATAGTCCTACCTACAACAGGTGTCTCCATAATGACATGTTAAATAGCCCTACCTCCAACAGGTGTCTCCATAATGACATGTTAAATAGCCCTACCTCCAACAGGTGTCTCCATAATGACATGTTAAATAGCCCTACCTACAACAGGTGTCTCCATAATGACATGTTAAATAGCCCTACCTACAACAGGTGTCTCCATAATGACATGTTAAATAGCCCTACCTCCAGGTGTCTCCATAATGACATGTTAAATAGCCCTACCTCCAACAGGTGTCTCCTTAATGACATGTTAAATAGCCCTACCTACAACAGGTGTCTCCATAATGACATGTTAAATAGCCCTACCTACAACAGGTGTCTCCATAATGACATGTTAAATAGCCATACCTCCAACTGGTCAACAGGTGTCTCCATAATGACATGTTAAATAGCCCTACCTCCAACAGGTGTCTCCATAATGACATGTTAAATAGCCCTACCTCCAACAGGTGTCTCCATAGTGACATGTTAAATAGCCCTACCTACAACAGGTGTCTCCCATAATGACATGTTAAATAGCCCTACCTACAACAGGTGTCTCCATAATGACATGTTAAATAGCCCTACCTACAACAGGTGTCTCCATAATGACATGTTAAATAGCCCTACCTCCAACAGGTGTCTCATGTTAAATAGCCCTACTACAACAGGTGTCTCCATAATGACATGTTAAATAGCCCTACCTCCAACAGGTGTCTCCATAATGACATGTTAAATAGCCTACCTCCAACAGGTGTCTCCATAATGACATGTTAAATAGCCCTACCTACAACAGGTGTCTCCATAATGACATGTTAAATAGCACACTCCAACAGGTGTCTCCATAATGACATGTTAAATAGCTACCTACCATAACAGTCTCTCAACAGGTGTCTCCATATGACATGTTAAATAGCCTACCTCCAACAGGTGTCTCCATAGTGACATGTTAAATAGCCCTACCTACAACAGGTGTCTCCATAATGACATGTTAAATAGCCCTACCTACAACAGGTGTCTCCATAATGACATGTTAAATAGCCCTACCTACAACAGGTGTCTCCATAATGACATGTTAAATAGCCCTACCTCCAACAGGTGTCTCCATAATGACATGTTAAATAGCCCTACCTCCAACAGGTGTCTCCATAATGACATGTTAAATAGCCCTACCTCCAACAGGTGTCTCCATAATGACATGTTAAATAGCCCTACCTACAACAGGTGTCTCCATAATGACATGTTAAATAGCCCTACCTACAACAGGTGTCTCCATAATGACATGTTAAATAGCCCTACCTCCAACAGGTGTCTCCATAATGACATGTTAAATAGCCCTACCTCCAACAGGTGTCTCCATAGTGACATGTTAAATAGCCCTACCTCCAACTGGTCAACAGGGGTCTCCATAATGACATGTTAAATAGCCCTACCTCCAACAGGTGTCTCCATAGTGACATGTTAAATAGTCCTACCTACAACAGGTGTCTCCATAATGACATGTTAAATAGCCCTACCTCCAACAGGTGTCTCCATAGTGACATGTTAAATAGCCCTACCTCCAACAGGTGTCTCCATAGTGACATGTTAAATAGTCCTACCTCCAACTGGTCAACAGTTGCCAGTGTGTGTACTGCTCTGCCTCCTTGACTCTGCTGCAGTTCTCTCAACACACTCGGTCTTCCCCACCACCCACAGGCTGCCTGATAACCAGCAGCAGCTCACGTGAAATATATAGATATATATATATATCTTTTTTTAAATGCCATGGTGGCCGCATTGCAATGTCAAAGTAGCCTGAAATACCGCAACCCGCAACTAATACATTTTCACTTGCAAAATCCTACGCAAAGTAGCTCAATTTAGCAGGAAAATTGTGGGCATGGCAACCCTGACTCCCTGGTAATTTCCCGCGTTCAAAACAACGAGGGGGTGGTGGAACTCTCTGACTGGGGTAAAGTCGATTTGAAAGATCCTCCAACTCGGGCCTCTTTCTAGGGCTCTGACTTCCTGACCTGAAGGTCACTGATGTCATGATTTGACCTCGTATGTTCCCGAGTTCCCACCCATGGCTTCAACCTTGCCCTGCCCAGTCAAGTAGATTACGGCCTAATGAATTTATTTCAATCGACTGATTTCCTTATATGAACTGTAACTCAGTAAAGTTTTTGCATGTTATGTTTTTGTTCAGTATATTTGCATACTTACATTCTGTTCCCTGTCCTTCTTACTACTTCTCTCTCTCTCCCACTCCCACTCTCTCCCACTCTCTCTCCTCTCTCCCACTCTCTCTCCTCTCTCCCACTCTCTCTCCCCTCTCCCACTCTCTTTCTCTCCCACTCTCACTCTCTCCCCTCTCCCACTCTCTCCCACTCTCTCTCCTCTCTCCCACTCTCTCCCACTCTCTCTCCTCTCTCCCACTCTCTCTCCCCTCTCCCACTCTCTTTCTCTCCCACTCTCACTCTCTCCCCTCTCCCACTCTCTCCCACTCTCTCTCCTCTCTCCCACTCTCTCTCCTCTCTCCCACTCTCTCTCCTCTCTCCCACTCTCTTTCTCTCCCACTCTCTCCTCTCTCTCCTCTCCCACTCTCTCTCCCCTCTCCCACTCTCTTTCTCTCCCACTCTCACTCTCTCCTCTCTCCCTCTCCCTCTCTCCCACTCTCTCTCCTCTCTCCCACTCTCTCTCCTCTCCCACTCTCTCTCTCTCTCCTCTCCCACTCTCTCCCACTCTCTCTCCTCTCTCCCACTCTCTCTCCTCTCTCCCACTCTCTCTCTCTCCCCTCTCCCACTCTCTCCCACTCTCTCCCTCTCCCACTCTCTCCCTCTCCCACTCTCTTTCTCTCTCCCACTCTCTCTCTCTCTCTCCTCTCCCACTCTCTCCCACTCTCTCTCCTCTCTCCCACTCTCTCTCCTCTCTCCCACTCTCACTCTCTCCCCTCTCCCACTCTCTCCCACTCTCTCTCCTCTCTCCCACTCTCTCTCACTCTCTTTCTCTCCCACTCTCTCCCACTCTCTCTCCCCTCTCCCACTCTCTCCCACTCTCTCTCACTCTCTCCCACTCTCTCTCCTCTCCCACTCTCTCTCTCTCTCCTCTCCCACTCTCTCTCTCTCCCACTCTCTCTCCTCTCCCACTCTCTCCTCTCTCTCCTCTCCCACTCTCTTTCTCTCCCACTCTCTCCTCTAGATGATCTTATTAGAGAAGCTGGGGCAGCAGTTGGGTCATCCCACCCGGTCAGTGTATGGTTGGCTGATCACTAAGTTCCTGAAGTATCACAACAAGATGTTAGAGGAGAATGCGGTGTCGCTGTCTGGGATCCAGCCCGGAGATACAGTGTTGGAGCTGGGCCACGGGCCGGGGCTGGGCCTGGAGGCTGCAGCCACACTGCTGACTGAACCTACTGGGAGACTCCTAGGAGTGGACTACTCACAATACATGCACCAGGTGAGATAGAGGGAGAGTAAATGAGTGAGTAGAGGGGTGGTAATTTAGTGACTCAACTCCAACACTGCTTTTCTCCCCACTCTCCTCCCCTCCCTTCGCCTACCCCCTCTTCTCCCCCTCTCCTCTTCTCCCCCTCTCCTCTTCTCCCTCCCCTCCTCCCTCTCCCCTCCTCCCTCTCCCCTCCTCCCCTCTCCTCCTCTTCTCCCTCTCCTCCTCTTCTCCCTCTCCCCTCTCCTCCTCTTCTCCCTCTCCCTCTCCTCCTCTTCTCCCTCTCCCCTCTTCTCCCTCCCTCTCCCCTCTTCTCCCCTCCCCTCTTCTCTCCCTCCCTCTCCCCTCTTCTCTTCTCTCCCTCTCTCTCCTCTCTTCTCCCTCCCTCTCCCCTCTTCTCCTCCCCTCCTCCCTCCTCCCCTCTCCTCCTCTTCTCCCCTCCCTCTCTCTCCTCTTCTCCCCCTCTCCTCCTCTTCTCCCTCCCTCTCCCCTCTTCTCCCTCCCTCTCCCTCTTCTCCCTCCCCTCCTCCTCTTCTCCCCTCCCTCTCCTCTCTCTTCTCCCCTCCCCCCTCTTCTCCCCCTCCCCCTCTCCTCCTCTTCTCCCCTCCTCCTCTTCTCCCCTCCTCCTCTTCTCCCTCTCCTCCTCTTCTCCCCCTCCCTCTCCTCCTCTTCTCCCCCTCCCCTCTCCTCCCCCTCCCTCTCCTCTCTCCTCCTCTTCTCCCCCTCCCCTCTCCTCCTCTTCTCCCTCTCCCTCTTCTCCTCCTCCCTCCTCCCTCTCCTCCTCTTCTCCCTCCCTCTTCTCCCTCCCTCCTCCCCTCTTCTCCCTCCCTCCTCCCTCTCCTCCTCTTCTCCCCTCCCCTCTCCTCCTCTTCTCCCCTCCCTCTCCTCCTCTTCTCCCCTCCCTCTCCTCCTCTTCTCCCTCTCCCTCTCCTCCCTCCCTCTCTCTTCTCCCTCCTCCTCCTCCTCTCCTCTCCTCCTCTTCTCCCCCTCCCTCTACTCCTCTTCTTCCCTCTCTCTCCTCCTCTTCTCCCTCCCTCATCCCCTCTCCTCCTCTTCTCCCCCTCCCCTCTCCTCCTCTTCTCCCCCTCCCCCCTCTCCTCCTCTTCTCCCCCTCCCCTCTCCCCTCCTCTTTCTCCCCTCACCTCCCCTATCTAGATGGCAGGTGACCGTTTGAAAGAGTTGGTCTCCAGTGGAAAGGTGTCTCTGTATCAGTGTGATGTGGCAGCCATGCCTCTAGCAGACAATATGGTAGACAAGGTGTTCCACTGTAATTGTTACTACTTCTGGCCGGACCTGATGAAGGGAGCTGCAGAGATACACAGAGTCATGAAACCAGGTGAGGGGTTGTGTGGACTGGGGAGGGGTGGTGTGGACTGGGGTGGTGGTGGGGACTGGGGAATTCTGAATGTCTCTACTGTAGGAGGTGTGATGGTGACCACTCTGACTGTCTCTCTACTGTAGGAGGTGTGATGGTGACCACTCTGAGACTGAGCCGGGTGGTCAGCTTTGCGTCCAGGCGGGAGTTCCCTGGAGAGAACTGGCAACCCGAGGCCTACATGGCAGCTCTGAGAGCCTCTGGGTTTAACCAGGTCACAATGGAGGATCTACAACACAGACACATCACCTACCAGGCTATATACGCTACTGCTGATAAGTGATGATTACACACACTACCATGTGTGGGGGTGGCAGGTAGCCTAGTGGTTAGAGGGTTGGACTTGTAACTGAAAGGTGGCAAGGTCAAATCCCCCGAGCTGACAAGGTAAAAATCTGTAGTTCTGCCCCTGAACAAGGCAGTTAACCCACTGTTCCTAGGCTGTTATTGAAAATAAGAATTTGTTCTTAACTGACTTGCCTAGTTCAATACAGGTGAAAAAATAAAATTAATGTGCGCACACACACGTTTCATCACCATCATTTGCCATAGAGCAACCGAGGATCACTTGATTTTTTAAATAAAGAGCTGTAGATTGTTTCAAATCACAATCTCAGCTCATCTATTTGGGCAGCGTGGCAAGAAGCCAAGCTGGTTGTGAAAAACATCTCAAATATATGAAGATAATGTGTCTTGAGTTGAGACAAAGCAGTGTCTCTCTCCAGAATAACTCAGCAGGGCGGGGCTGTGTGGTAAAGATACAGGCCGGTCTCTCTCCAGAATAACTCAGCAGGGCGGGGCTGTGTGGTAAAGATACAGGCCGGTCTCTCTCCAGAATAACTCAGCAGGGTGGGGCTGTGTGGTAAAGATACAGGCCGGTCTCTCTCCAGAATAACTCAGCAGGGCGGGGCTGTGTGGTAAAGATACAGGCCGGTCTCTCTCCAGAATAACTCAGCAGGGTGGGGCTGTGTGGTAAAGATACAGGCCGGTCTCTCTCCAGAATGGCTCAGCAGGGCGGGGCTGTGTGGTAAAGATACAGGCCGGTCTCTCTCCAGAATGGCTCAGCAGGGCGGGGCTGTGTGGTAAAGATACAGGCCGGTCTCTCTCCAGAATGGCTCAGCAGGGCGGGGCTGTGTGGTAAAGATACAGGCCGGTCTCTCTCCAGAATAACTCAGCAGGGCGGGGCTGTGTGGTAAAGATACAGGCCGGTCTCTCTCCAGAATAACTCAGCAGGGCGGGGCTGTGTGGTAAAGATACAGGCCGGTCTCTCTCCAGAATGGCTCAGCAGGGCGGGGCTGTGTGGTAAAGATACAGGCCGGTCTCTCTCCAGAATGGCTCAGCAGGGTGGGGCTGTGTGGTAAAGATACAGGCCGGTCTCTCTCCAGAATGGCTCAGCAGGGCGGGGCTGTGTGCTAAAGATACAGGCCGGTCTCTCTCCTGCTAATTCTAGCACATTCATTGGTTCATTGTGTGAATTGTTTTCCCTGAGAACCCATTGCGTTATGTCACCAGTAGTAAATGTACCTGTAATCCCGGTCATTAGTTTACACTTCTGTTTATGCCATTTTTTAGTTACTGGAGTGGAAACGTTGCTTGCGGAGTTCACAACCTGCTACACTTGTGAGAAACATGTTTTGGTTCATTTCATTAAAAAAATAAAGGAGTCGCACACGCCGTATATAAACTCCCGGGTAACGTATTGGGGGTAAGTCACCGATGTTATCGGCATCACTGTGCCTTCTTCAACCAGCTTACGTAGACTTAACAGTGCAATTAGTGCAACCAATGACAGTAGTGAGGGGTGTGTCGTAATGACTACGTTAATTAGAGTGAATTGAGTGACGATGCTACAGTAGTTTATGACATATTAGGCATATCATCGTATGCAAACAATTTGAATATTGTACGTAATATGCCTCGGGATGCATTATTTAATTGCATTTCAAATATTTACTTGTTTCATTTTTTGTTACATGTCATCTTTTTGTTCAACCTTAATGCATAATAAGCATAATCAACAGCGAGAACATACTAGGTTGGTTCAACCATAATGCATCATAATCAGGGGGACATACTAGGTTGGTTCAACCATAATGACTAATAATCAGGGGGACATACTAGGTTGGTTCAACCATAATGCATCATAATCAGGGGGACATACTAGGTTGGTTCAACCATAATGCATCATAATCAGGGAGAACATACTAGGTTGGTTCAACCATAATGACTAATTATCAGGGGGACATACTAGGTTGGTTCAACCATAATGCATCATAATCAGGAGGAACATACTAGGTTGGTTCAACCATAATGCATCATAATTATCAGGGGGAACATACTAGGTTGGTTCAACCATAATGACTAATTATCAGGGGGACATACTAGGTTGGTTCAACCATAATGACTAATTATCAGGGGGACATACTAGGTTGGTTCAACCATAATGACTAATTATCAGGGGAACATACTAGGTTGGTTCAACCATAATGCATCATAATCAGGGAGAACATACTAGGTTGGTTCAACCATAATGCATCATAATCAGGGGAACATACTAGGTTGGTTCAACCATAATGCATCATAAGCAGGGGGAACATACTAGGTTGGTTCAACCATAATGACTAATTATCAGGGGGAACATACTAGGTTGGTTCAACCATAATGCATCATAATCAGGGGGAACATACTAGGTTGGTTCAACCATAATGCATCATAATCAGGGGAACATACTAGGTTGGTTCAACCATAATGCATCATAATCAGGGGGAACATACTAGGTTGGTTCAACCATAATGCATCATAATCAGGGGGAACATACTAGGTTGGTTCAACCATAATGACTAATAATCAGGGGGACATACTAGGTTGGTTCAACCATAATGCATCATAATCGGGGAACATACTAGGTTGGTTCAACCATAATGACTTATCAGGGGGAACATACTAGGTTGGTTCAACCATAATGCATCATAATCAGGGAGAACATACTAGGTTGGTTCAACCATAATGACTAATTATCAGGGGGACATACTAGGTTGGTTTAACCATAATGCATCATAATCAGGGAGAACATACTAGGTTGGTTCAACCATAATGCATCATAATCAGGGGGACATACTAGGTTGGTTCAACCATAATGACTAATTATCAGGGGGAACATACTAGGTTGGTTCAACCATAATGCATCATAATCAGGGAGAACATACTAGGTTGGTTCAACCATAATGCATCATAATCAGGGGGAACATACTAGGTTGGTTCAACCATAATGCATCATAATCAGGGAGAACATACTAGGTTGGTTCAACCATAATGCATCATAATCAGGGGGAACATACTAGGTTGGTTCAACCATAATGCATCATAATCAGGGGGACATACTAGGTTGGTTCAACCATAATGCATCATAATCAGGGGGAACATACTAGGTTGGTACCTTGTTAGCATTACAACATGAAATCCATGGCAAAGAAAACGTGTAATCTGCTTGACACATACTGGGAGAAAATCTGATGGATTTAGTGCAGTGTTATAAATGGGAGATGTGTACTTTTCAATAGTTCTGGAAGGTATAGCCTCACCTCAAGCTGGTCCCCATCCGACTCAGAGCACAGAGAATCAGACTGATCCGGACTCACTGGTACTGGTGGATGGGATACCTCCTGGGGGGCTCGGACAGTCTACAATCCTAAAGTCATTTGGAGAGGTACATTGAAGCGGTAAACAACTTCCATTTCTTGCTTTCTCAATAGTCAACCAAAGCCTAATATACTATTGGGCTTCACAGAAGTGTAGGGCGTCAGGGCTCCCAGTGGCAGACCGTCCCACTGCTCCACCTGGAGAAGATAGTTGGCTTCCACAGAGGAAACCCTAAGAAGACAAAGACAAAAATATGTTAGGGAAACTAAAACTAGCTTCAGGTTATTTTGTGTGCAAATGCAAAATAGTTATTATCTGAGATATTTTATATATTCACCTTAACAGATGGTGACCCCAGCTAGGAGCGAGAGAGCAGCGAGGTTTCCCCAGGTCTCGCCTTCCTTTCGACCATCTTCCAAACCAAGCCATTCGCCCCGGATGTCGTAGCCCTTGGTCCCATTCTTGATTCTCCTCCGGTAGCTCTTCTGTTTCTCCTGCTCCTTGTCCATGTTCAGTCTCACATCCTTTTACCTAGTCAAAACCCCTCCACCAGCTTCTCAGGCCGTGCCTGAAGGGGTCCTCAAGGCGTTCTGATCTGGTTCCACAACTTCCACCACGTCAGGTTGGGTTTCAGTGATCTGAAAGTACGTTATACAAAAATAGCAGTAGACAAACAACAACACTGAGTCGATCACACATTTGAAAGACTACAGTATATGAGATAATTGTGTATTCAAGATGACTTTATTCTTACCTGTATCTGTGTCATACAGTATGCAGATGTTCATATTTGTACACACACACACACACACACATTCTATAATATTGAACTCCGCTGTGGTCAAATAAAGTAACCATTACAGAACAACTTATCAGGGCAAAATTTGAATTGGGACACTTACCGATCATGTGCCGTGGTGAAACTACTGTGATGGTCTTCAACTCCGGCGCCTCAGTCTTCACCCTCTCAAACTTCTGGCAGGTTTAGACAGAGTCCTGACATTTAACCGAAAAGTGACAAATTGAAGCATTGTGTGCTCTCTGATATGACATTCATTGAAATCATAATAATTTCAGATATACTAGAGTTTGATAAACAAAAGTTTATTTCACTTTTCACTGTCCACCTCCTTGACAATTTCCCATCAGAAGAAGCTTAGGTTGATTTTGGCAATCATGCTCTTCACTCCGAAATGTCCAGCATGCATCTCGGTCAGCACGGCCTCCTTCTCCTCCTTAGTAAAAATCACCCTCCTGTGTGGCTGGCCATCCTTCCCCTGTAGGTACAGGGGGACACTATTTGGCATGACGGGCCCTCTGCCAATTCGTTGATACAAGCATTTCGCTACACTCGCATTAACATCTGCTAACCGTCAGTAGTATGTGACAAATACGATTTGATTTGATATGTATGTTGAAGCGGGTTGCGTCCCTATTTCACCCCACGGCCCTGTGGAAAGAAATTGAGTCTCAAGTTTCTTTGAAATGTTTGTCAATAAGGGGGTGCAGGGTGAATATGTGGTCTGTCAGTAGTTTGGTAAAACATTGTTTTCACTGAGGAAATGTACCAGTCTGCTGAAGATTTTCCCAAGGTTGCTGTTGACGCATATCCCATTGTAGTTACTGGGGTCCAAACTGTCTGCGCCTCTCTCTCTCTCTCTCTCTCTCTCTCTCTCTCTCTCTCTCTCTCTCTCTCTCTCTCTCTCTCTCTCTCTCTCTCTCTCTCTCACACACACACAGCTGTAGATCTTCCACATTAATGACATTCCTCCGGCCAGCCCAGAGAGGACTGTTTCTTTACGAGACTCAGCGTTGTTAGGGTTTGCAGTAGAGTAACAAAACATACACACGCACACATAGCAGTGTTCAGGGTTTACAGTAGTGACAAAACATACCTAAACACATAGCAGTGTTCAGGGTTTACAGTAGCGACAAAACATAAACTCAGAAAAAAAATAAACAGCCCATTTCAGGACCCTGTCTTTCAAATTCGTAAAAATCTAAATAACTTCACAGATCTTCATTGTAAAGGGTCAGTAGCTATATACAGGGTCAGTGGCTATATACAGGTCAGTAGCTATATACAGGGTCAGTAGCTATATACAGGGTCAGTAGCTATATACAGGTCAGTAGCTATATACAGGGTCAGTGGCTATATACAGGGTCAGTGGCTATATAGAGGGTCAGTAGCTATATACAGGGTCAGTCGCTATATACAGGGTCAGTGGCTATATACAGGGTCAGTCGCTATATACAGGGTCAGTCGCTATATACAGGGTCAGTCGCTACATACAGGGTCAGTCGCTACATACAGGGTCAGTGGCTATATACAGGGTCAGTGGCTATATACAGGGTCAGTCGCTATATACAGGGTCAGTGGCTATATACAGGGTCAGTCGCTATATACAGGGTCAGTGGCTATATACAGGGTCAGTAGCTATATACAGGGTCAGTCGCTATATACAGGGTCAGTCGCTATATACAGGGTCAGTGGCTATATACAGGGTCAGTGGCTATATACAGGGTCAGTCGCTATATACAGGGTCAGTGGCTATATACAGGGTCAGTCGCTATATACAGGGTCAGTCGCTATATACAGGGTCAGTGGCTATATACAGGGTCAGTCGCTATATACAGGGTCAGTGGCTATATACAGGGTCAGTGGCTATACACAGTAGAAAAAAAAAGTAGATGTCTACTTTTTCCAACAATTCCAGTGGGTCAGAAGTTTAAATACACTAAGTTGACTGTGCCTTTAAACAGCTTGGGAAATTCCAGAAAATTATGTCATGGCTTTTGAAGCTTCTGATAGGCTAATTGACATAATTTGAGTCAATTGGAGGTGTACCTGTGAATGTATTTCAAGGCCTACCTTCAAACTCAGTGCCTCTTTGCTTGACATCATGGGAAAATCAAAAGAAATCAGCCAAGACCCCAGAAAAAAAATTGTAGACCTCCACAAGTCTGGTTCATCCTTGGGAGCAATTTCCAAACGCCTTAACTTGTTAGGGAGTGGCAGCTGAGGGGTCGGTTTTGGAGAGCCTGGCGTGCCCAAAGTAAAATGCCTCCCATTCAGGCCCGGAAAACATGCAAGATATGCACATATTTGGTACCATTGGATAGGAAACACTCTGAATTTTCCAAAACTGTTAACCATTTGTCTGTGAGTAAAACAGAACGCATATAGCAGGCGAAACCCCGAGGAATTTCTGTCCTGGAAAAAGTGATTTTGACACATTGCTCATTTGGGCACCCCTCCCTCATGAAAATGACCATATAATGGCATATGATAAGGGCATATGAATGCAGTACCCATCGCTTCCTTTAGATGTCAACAGTCTCGAGACAGTGTAAGTTTTCATTTTGGATGAATTAGACCAGAGAATAAGAGCAAACCAGAAAGTGTATCTTTTATGTAAACAGTACCCAGTGCGCGCACTGTGTCTTTTTTACCGTCGTTATCGATCAGTTTATATTCCGGTTGATTTATAATAGTAAATATACGTAAAAGTGTTCCTAAGGATACATTTAAAACTATGTTTGATTGTTCTTGGACAAGTTTATAGGTATAAGATGAACGAGTTTGCGTCACGTTTCAATGGAGGAGTGGAAGCTGTCGTTTCTGATTATAACGCGCAAACCAAATGGAGGATTTATGGATAAAATACATTACTTTTTCTAACAAAAGAACCATGGATTGTTTTCGTTGGACACTTAGGATGACCCCAGCAGAAGTTCTTCAACAGGTAATTGATTTGTTTTTGCTGTGAAATGTGTTATGTGTGTGCCATGATGGCTAATCGATTCTTGGCTATGGGAAAAATATGTGAGGTGCTATCCTCAAACAATCAAATGTGCTGCTTTCGCCGTAAAGCCTTTTTGAAATCTGACAACGCTGTGATATTGCCAAGAAACAGAGCTTTTGATGAGTATGGAACACTTGTATATTGGTGGATGTTTAATAATTCAACTTTTGGATTTTGAATTTGGCGCCTTACATTTTACCTGGTAGTGTCGGGAGCAGCCCGCAAGCGCCCCAGTGATCCCTGAGAAGTTAAGGTACCACGTTCATCTGTACAAACAATAGTATGCAAGTATAAACACCATGGGACCACGCAGCCGTCATACCGCTCAGGAAGGAGACACGTTCTGTGTCCTAGAGATGAATGTACTTTGATGTGAAAAGTGCGAATCAATCCCAGAACAACAGCAAAGGACCCTGTGAAGATGCTGGAGGAAACAAGTACAATATCAATATCCACAGTAAAACGAGTCCTATATCGACATAACCTGAAAGGCCGCTCAGCAAGGAAGAAGCCACTGTTCCAAAACCGCCATAAAAAAAGCCAGACTACGGTTTGCAACTGCACATGGGGACAAAGATCGGAATTGTTGGAGAAATGTCCTCTGGCCGGATGAAACAAAAATAGAACTGTTTGGCCATAATGACCATCGTTATGTTTGGAGGAAAAAGGGGGAGGCTTGCAAGCCGAATAACACCATCCCAACCGTGAAGCACGGGGGTGGTAGCATCATGTGTGGGGGTGCTTTGCTGCAGGAGGGTCTGGTGCATTTCACAAAATAGATGGCATCATGAGGAGGGGAAATTATGTGGATATATTGAAGCAACATCTCAAGACATCAGTCAGGAAGTTAAAGCTTGGTCGCAAATTGGTCTTCCAAATGGACAATGACCCCAAGCATAGGGGCGGCAGGTAGCCTAGTGGTTAGAGCGTTGGACTTGTAACCGGAGGGTTGCAAGTTCGAATACCTGAGCTGACAAGGTAAAATCTGTCGTTCTGCCCCTGAACAAGGCAGTTAACCCACTGTTCCCTGGGCGCCGAAGACGTGGATGTCGATTAAGGCAGCCCTCCGCACCTCTCTGATTCAGAGGGGTTGGGTTAAATGCGGAAGACACATTTCAGTTGAAGGCATATGGTTGTACAACTGACTAATAGTGGTGACTTTGACTACTTCCAAAGTTGTGGCAAAATGGCTTAAGGACAGCAAGGTCAAGGTATTGGAGTGGCCATCACAAAGCCCTGACCTCAATCCTATAAAAACCTTGTGGACAGAACTGAAAAAGTGTGTGCGAGCAAGAAGGCCTACAAACCTGACTCAGTTACACCAGCTCTGTCAGGAGGAATGGGCCAAAATTCACCCAACTTATTGTGGGAAGCTTGTGGAAGGCTACCAAATACTAATTGAGAGTATGTAAACTTCTGACCCACTGGGAATGTGATGAAAGATATAAAAGTTGAAGTAAATCATTCTCTCTACTAATAATCTGACAAAATAAAGTGGTGATCCTAACTGACCTAATACAGGGAATTTTTACTAGGAGTAAATGTCAGGAATTGTGAGTTTAAATGTATTTGGCTAAGGTGTATGTAAACCTCTGACTTTAGGCACTATGGTGGTCTGCTTGAAACAATGTTGGTATTACAGACTCAGACAAGGAGAGGTTGAAAATGTCAGTGAAGACACTAGCCAGTTGGTCAGCGCATGCTCGGAGTACACGTCCTGGTTATCCGTCTGGCCCTGCAGCCTTGTGAACGTTGACCTGTTTAAAGGTCTTGCTCACGTCGGCTACGGAGAGCATGATCACACTGTCGTCCAGGACATACTATATTGTTATAAACAATATAGTAGTGTAAACAGGGCTGAAAAGTGACTTGTAGCAGGAATAAATAATAACTTATGGTAATAAAATAATGGTAATATATCCATGTAAACAGCAATAACAGTGACCAGTAGCACGATACATAGATACATACGAATGGTGAAGGTAATCAATAATCAATGAACAGCAGCATTAGGGAGTAATACATCTAATCAATAATCATTCAGAGTAGGTGTGTGTGGACATAAATGTGTGGTGTCAGTAATGAATGTGTGAGTGATGGTGTATATGAGTGGGAGAACAGTAGCAGAGTGTATGAGTGGTGTATATGGTGTATGAGTGGGAGAGGGAGAACAGTAGCAGAGTGTATGAGTGGTGTATATGAGTGGGAGAGGGAGAACAGTAGCAGAGTGTATGAGTGGTGTATATGAGAGGGAGAACAGTAGCAGAGTGTATGAGTGGTGTATATGAGAGGGAGAACAGTAGCAGAGTGTATGAGTGGTGTATATGAGTGGGAGAACAGTAGCAGAGTGTATGAGTGGTGTATATGGTGTATATGAGTGGGAGAGGGAGAAC